>OX246744.1:41655390-41681390 GCA_945910005.1 Isoperla grammatica
CAGCTGCATCTGAGTCACCACCTTGCCTAGGTTCGTTGCTATGGTCACCTGCAGACAGACAAACAAACAGATGATCACTACTCTTAAGCCGCGTTCACATAAATGACTAGTGACTATTGACTACTGACTATTGACTATTGATTATTGACTAAGCGAATTGAACCATAGGCGATACGTGCTGACGTTCACACAACTTTACTTTTGACTGATGATTATTGACTATTGACTAACGAATTGAAAATATCTCGAAGTCCTAGTTACAACCAATCACAACGTTCGCGTTCAGCCAATGAATATGGAGCAACGGAAGTCAATACCACTACTCAATTACTGTCAAGTGTATATTTGTTTTTGACTATTTCCGGCGAATATTATTTATTTATTATTTCTATGAAGCTGTCAAACAATAAAATATTCTTATTTTGAAAACAAATCTTCAAAACAAACAAGAAACATACAAAACCTTCACAACTTGGTTAAGCCCATCATTAAACGTTTTAACTGGTGAACAGTTACTATCGCCATACCTCGTTTTCTTCATAATGTTGCAATTTTATAATTTTGACAGCTCGTTGTTTGTCAATCAGTTCGATTCATTTGTTCTAGGTGGCAGATCATACGTGTCAAAGAACTTAGTTGTGTAGTGTTCATATCTTTCTTTGGGTAGTCAATAATCACTAGTCAATAGTCAATAGTCAATAATCAATAGTCATTTATGTGAATGCGGCTTTACACATGAGATGGACTTACAAAAGTCTAATGATTTCAATTTATACGTTCTATTCCGTTTCGTTAACACCCACATCAACGAACCAATCTGAATTAAGCTGTTGGAAAATGGTGCTATAGGGAGTATTTACGTGTCGTCACATCGGCCATATTGGAGGCCACCTATAGTACTATTTCAAGTTTCATTTAGTTGTCAATAGAAAACAAATAATATTGTTTACGGGGAGATATGAGAGTTTGAACACGTACATCCCCCGATTAATTTAATGAAATGATTACAAAAAAAAAAAAATGCAAAAAAATTGCAAAAAAAGACCAAGCCCAAAACGGGGAAGATCAACCGTTACAAACCAAAGAGGGCACACGTACAACAACATATTAACAACAATAACAAAATGAAATTTACTTATTAAAACATTTCGAGGTGGGAAAAACAAAATGGACACACTTCATTTATAATAAAAGCTTGGCCAATGAATTTGCATTCTAGGTTTTATTTTCCAAGTCCTGAAATATTTCTTGAGTAACATATTAAATTGATTTCAAACTTCATTAGCTTGATGAGCTATTACCATTATTGCTTTAAAGAACGCAATATTAATAATTTATTACCCAAAGCCAAATTACAAATTCATCTGCCAAACTTTTAATTATAAATTAAGTGCCTTGTAAAAAATCAACTTCCGGTCAAAATCATGCTGAATTTTTAGCACCAAGAATTTTTAACTCTTTACCTACAGATATTCGAAATGAAAACAACCTTATTAAATTCAAAGCACAAGTTAAATCCTGGATATTTCTGCAGGATAAACAATACTTCTGCAGGATAAACAATACTTTGAAGACCTAATTACAATGCATAACATGTTCCGAAAGTTTGACAAATGACCTAGACGGATTAATATACACATATATACGTACTGACTACTGAACAAAGGAATTTGAATTAGAATTAGAAGACATTTTTAGAATTAGTTTTTAGATTATAGATATAGAATATATTTTTGATTGGATTATATTCTATAATAATATCTTTCTTCTTGTATATTTTATTATGTTCAAACGTTGAAGTCTGATATTTTATATTTTATATTAATATAAAATAATACAAAATATAAAATTAGGTGCATACTGCATATATCATGCAAAGTTCCTATCATAATTAACAACAATAATCACAAATGGTGAAACAGGGTACAACCCATGATCTCATCTTGTACATGACAATCATGGAGTTGTAAAAATTAAGTGTTTTTAGGTCCGGGGAATTGTTTCACGGCACCTCCTATTTAAATAACCTTGTTATTCACAAAAGTAACCTGTATTTATTGCTACATTTATTCCTACATTTTATTTTATTTGATTGTATTTCATTATTTATTGTTATTTACTACCTTGAATGTAAATTTAAAAAGTAACTAGTAACTACTACCTATACTTGTCGGCCATGTGGCAACTAGCTATTTTCTTAACACAGCCCAAACACAAGACAGTGTCTTAGTTGGGCTTTTCTTACTCATAACACATAATCCTAATCTTAAATGTTCTGTGTACATGTAATTGTATATTGTGTAAAATGTAAGAAAATAAAATAAAATTTGAATTGAATTGAATTGAATTCATTTTGTGGGCGCGCTCCTGCGGCCTAGAATAAGGCGAACCGGCGACACTAACGCGGCTTAGCGGTAATGTGGCGACACACTTCTTTGCCATTATAACATCTATTTAAGTTGTAGAAGTGCTACTTTATCGACACTTCTACACCACAGCCCATAAATAAAAATAAATAAAATAAATGCACATTAAGGGTCTACCCACTCAGTAACAAGACTGATTTTCAGTGGGGGGACTTTAATTTAAAGGGACTAAACCAACCCTGTAGGCTTCGAACACCATCGGCGAGTGAGCGATAACCAATCAAAGATCGATATTTTCAAATACAAAACATATGAATCATTGATTATATATATTATATTATATTATATTATATTATATTATATTATATTATATTATATTATATTATATTATATTATATTATATTATATTATATTATATTATATTATATTATATTATATTATATTATATTATATTATATTATATTATATTATATTATATTATATTATATTATATTATATTATATTATATTATATTATATTATATTATCTGATCTTATATTATATTATATTATATTATATTATATTATATTATATTATATTATATTATATTATATTGTATTATATTATATTATATTATATTATATTTATATTTTTATATTTTATTATATCATAGGTATAAAGGACCTGTTCGCGCATGTGTTAACAGTGTAGTTGTACTCCCTGTCAGCAGAGCCGATGAAACAGTCTCCTACCCCACCCGATTATCACCTCCCTCACTTCCGTGAACAATTTAAAAGCGTAAATCGAATCTCAACCGTCGATACATTTACGTCAAGTGTGAGCGGCGTGGAAAATGAGGTTTTTTTAATCGAATTATAATTCACATCGATTATCGAACGTGGCTGGATATGCAAAGTGCTGAATCCGATTAGTTAATGGCAGAGTTTGATGTAAATTATTCTGTTTCCCCTCCCACATAAATTATAAATAGAAAAAAATAAAAAAAAAATAAGTAAAAAATAAAATAAAATATAGGTCATAAATTATATGTAATAAATAGTTTTTCTTTACCGACATTGTTCGTGTGTATGATACCTGGTTAATTTACTTACTACTTTATTGAAACTAGGAAAACGCTCTGTTTGACGCGTTGATAAGCGAGCGCGTAATATCTACGAACTTTCTGGCGAAAAGATCTCAGAGCTAATAAAAACAACAATTAACAACAATTCAAGAATGCGCATTGCAAACATTTATCTAATTACCATAGATATTATACTTCCCGACATTGTTGAATGCAGTGCAATGTGCGTTGCTAAGAATTTTCTTTGTCATGTTTTCGCCGCGGTCCGCCACCGTTACTAACAGTTATTGACAGCAATAGAAATGTAATTTCTGCCCCTAATACGTATCTGATCGCGTTTACATTAGTATATTCCAGACCGGACAAAAATTTTCTATAAGATAGCTACCTCACATTTTGCTGTTACTCTGTTTCAGAAAACTATTTTTGAGTAACTTTTGTGTAACTTTGTCAATATTTATCAGATCGCCATTAATGAACATATTTGTAACCGGCAAAAGCTTAAAAAAAATATGGCTATCTCACAATTTGCCGCCATTTTGTTTCAGAAAAATATTTTGCAGTAACTATGGTGTAACTTTGTATCTTTTCAAACGATTTTACCTCAAAACTATACACCTTCAATCCACATGGAGGCTTGTGGATGGTTTAAATTTCAAGTTGATCGGACTTTCCGTTCTACCGCTATCGACAGACGTATAAAAAAAAAAAAAAAAAAAAAAACAGAACGAAGTGCCATAAGATAAGAGTCAAGAGGAGACGCTCGCTTCGCTCGCTGAAAAAAACAAAAACATTGTAAAAAATATATATACAGGTAATAAATTGTAGGTAATGAATATGTTTTCTTCACCGACATTGTTCGTGTGTATGACACCCGGTTACTTTACTTACTATAGTTTATTGTAATTAAGGCCAGTGTAGGCCACAATGCCCTCTTTAGCCTGATGAGTGATGATTGATGAATGATAATGAGGAAGGGAGGAGGGGAAGCCTGGGTACCGGCACGTAGCCTACTCCTGGCGAAAAGTACCAAGGGGGACCATCGGCTTTAACGTCCCATCCGAAAGAACGGTGTAACTTTGACCAGTCATAAAGGTTCCTCCACTAACCTGGACTGTTGACTGGAAGAACGAAACTGTTACACAAGCTTTCAAACCCTCCAATCTGCTCTAACCAACGGTAACTTGTGTTTCAGAGGAGAGTGGTCACCCATCCACCTCCTGACCTAGCCTGAGGTTGCTTAACTTCGGTGTTCGTAAGAGAACCAGCTAAGCAACCGCGGCTAAACCATTGCCTGACACCTGGTTGTTGATTCAACATACACGATTCATGTAAACCAGTGTTTTTTTTAACCTTTTTCACTCCGCGGACCCCTTAGAAATGATAAATGTGAGGACGGACCCCCATTTTCCACAGAAGAGCAAAATGATTTGAAACGACGAAAAAATATATTTTGTATAACACCTCTAACTTTCTTTGGTTTGCGGTAGCAGCCGTATTCGCTGACTTTCTCGTTTTTCAGGTCCTCTAATTTATTACTATCCTCTAATCTATTATATCTATTATTTAGACACATATTTACGTGGGATGGGACGTAAAGTCAATGATCCCCTTGGTAATTTTCGACAGGAGTAGGCTACGTGCCGGTACCAGGCTTCCCCTCCTCCCTTCCTCATTATCATTCATCAATCATCACTCATCAGGCTAAAGAGGGCATTGTGCCCTACACTGGCCTAAATTACAATAAAGTAAAGTAAAGGATTTACGTGGGGAAAAAATTTCTCTACGTTATTGCAATTTCTACAATGACTTGATGGAAACACTGTTAAAAAATATCGAAAATTAAATTCGAACAACTTGAGGTATAGTTTTTTTTTTCAGATAATGTTCCGTGTAAATGATAATCGTCATAGAGACAACTTGACCCGATCATTATGACCTGCGTGCAAGGTCTGTCGATCCCCTGGCGGAGGTTCGGTCGACGAGCCCGCGCCAGGGGATTACGGACCTCGACTTGCGTGTAGAAAGGACATTGCTTCGTACCTAACATGTATTTAACATGGCGTAGTTGACATGTTGTGCAATCACATTGTCATTACATTAATCCGTGGATTAGTTTGAAAGCTCTCTACTAATCCCTGTTATTGCCGGTCTACTGAGTCAATCATGATGCATATCCATTACCGTGGATATCATAGATTAACTGTTGACATTATTATCAGAAAATGAAATGTCTTTCACGTTTCATTTGATGTTGTTAACAGGGAAGGATACCTCTACGTCAAAAACCAAACAAAATTTTAATTGTTAAATTATATCTCAAGAATGGACTTCTGAAACGAAAATCTAAATCAACAGCGCCCTGTGGTTTGGTAAGCCCTACATACTGAACGCTCTCATAAAAATCAGTATGGTTTATATTTATAACTAATTTTATTACTAATTATTGATTTAATAATCAAATTAACTATGCTAATGGTTATAATATTTCATTCAGTCTGTAGAGCTTACCAAACCACAGTGCGCTGTTGACTAAGATTTTCGATTTGGTGTTGCAATCTTGAGATATAATTAAAACATGAAAATTTTCGCTGTTTTTGACGTAGAGGTAGTCTCACTAATAAAAACCGCGCGAAATTTACTTCTTTTAATATTTTAATAATATCTTGAGAACGCTACCAAGTTTACAAAATTGAAAAAATTGTAAATGCGTGAGCTGTGGTTTCATAAGAACTAAATAAATAAAATAAATAAATACATTCTTATTTATAGAGTCTACCCACTTAGTAACAACACTTATTTTCAGTGGGGGGACTTTAATTTAAAGCGACTAAACCAACCCTGTAGGCCCCGAACACCATCGACGAGTGAGCGATAACCAATCAAAGATCACTATTTAAAATTAATGAAGTATGGGCACCAGTGGTTGGACAGTGCGAACACCTGCGGACAAATGCCAGAATCAACAAGGCCGATTCAGAACAACTTTCAATTTATTGAGTGCTTCGTTGCTAGGACGGCTCCAAAGTCACCGTTTACTTATTCCTAAGTCAAGAACCTGCCCAGGGACTGCTACCTTATCGTGGTGGGCAGGTTTGCGTGCTTGCTGATCCCGAGAGCTATGCCGGCGGAAGCGTATGCTTGTGGTAGGGCCACCCTAGCCGGACTGGTCGAGGAGGAGAAGTCAGACGAAGTGCAGTCCACACCCCAATCCCCTTTCCTCCCCTTTCCCTTTTCCTCACGCGCCCTCCTACTTGCCCCTTTCCTCCAAAGAGCCCCCAATTTCATCTTAATAATCACCCACTCATCGTCTTGATTAGCCAAGTTGCAAAAATATAAGACGTTAAGCCCAAATATCAATTAATCTAAGACAAGAAGTGATGGAATTGAATCCATATTAAAAGTTGAAAACCTTCTGCCTGAACCACGATTTGTACCCGGGACGTTCTGCATTGAAAGCAGGGACGCTATAGCCACAGGAGCATCGAGCGACTAATGTCACCCCCTGTTTAACTATACTCTATCCACCCCCGTCATGAGTAAAACACCCCGATCTCAAGTCGACTCGATAATTGTGTTTTTATGCCGAAACTTTATTTTTGCATTTCACGCTTAACATTTCCGTCGTGGAAAAACCTGTTGACAGTTGAGTCACGCCCAATGCGCACGTGACGTTAATAACAAGTGTCGTTTATAAGGGGGAGGAGGGGGAGGGGGGGGGGGGGGGGATGTTGGGCACGCTTCCCGCTTACGCATTTTTAAAAACTCGATTTGTAATTCAGGAACATTCCCTGTAATGCAGTACAGTGTGTTGTCTGGTAAAAATAATTTCGATATGACTGAAGTTCAAAATAGGGGCGGAATTTTATTAAATAACTGCCTATATTAGAAAAATTAACTAGTTGAGATGTGTTTATAACTTAGCAGATCTCCGAATAATATGAAGCGGCTTTTACATTGAGAATTTATAATTAATTCACGCCAACGTTTTAGCCGCGGTTGCTTAGCCAGTTCACATACGAACACCGAAGTTAAGCAACCTCGGGCTAGAACAGAAGGTGGATGGGTGACCACTCTCCTCTGAAACACTAGTTACCGTCGGTTAGAGCAGATTGGAGGGTTCGAAAGCTTGTGTAACAGCTTCGTTCTTCTCGGCAGTCCAGGTTAGTGGAGGAACCTGTAAGACTGGTCAAAGTTACACCGTCCTTTCGGATGGGACGTAAAGCCGATGGCGCCCTTGGTACTTTTCGCCAGGAGTAGGCTACATGCTGGTAACAGGCTTCCCCTCCTCCCTTCTTCATCATCATGCATCGTTGTTAATCATCCGTTGTTATACTGGTCACTGTTAAATGGCATAAAATGCTGTATGGGGCCAATTCATAAATACATAAATAAATAAATAAATAAAGGAATAACGAGTTCACACATACTAGTGCTTGTGTTGTTGTCTACGAAACTATGACTATGACGCTCTAGCCACATTATTGGTGCGTTGTCTTCGATATTTGGAAACAACCATCGGTGGTATCATTTGTCGTTATTTTCCACTTTCCACAGCTGTCGCTTTCATTGTGTAGTATTTGTAATCTTAATTTCCAGCACTTTGCTCGATAGCAATAAAAATCGGTATTTTAACATAAGCAGTGTTCCTGCAGCACAACTTTACTACTTAAACAAGTTATTTCATAAACGAGGTCATTCGTTCATAGAAAGGAACATTTATAAGAAAACGCACTAAATTCTCTAGGGGATAATTTATTTTGGTTTATTTTTAACAATTTAAAAACATTTTAAAGGAATTTTTGCCGAGGAAACTCGTGAGTTCCGCAGGGTATAGAACCATACGGCCGTATTGACATCACGTGACTTACCACGTGTCTAACCACGTGTCTAACCACGTGACTAACCACGTGTCTAACCACGTGACTAACCACGTGACTAAAAACGTGTCTAACCACGTGTCAAACACATGTCTAACCACGTGGCAAACCACGTGACTAGCCGCGTAACAAACCACATGTCTAACCACGTGACTAATCACGTGACAAACCACGTGTCTAACCACGTGACTAAAACTACACCCACCTGTGCTTCTATGTCGGACACCTCCCGCCGGTAGTTGAGTATCTCCTGCAGACTCAGGGTGGTCTGCACGATCAGGGCGAGGATGGGAATGAACGGTAGTACCAACATCTGCAGCAGCTGGAGACGTCTGCCCCGCTTGTGCGCAGGGTTGGCAGCCTTGGCGCAGCATTGACCCTTGACGCCCACTAGACTGATGTCCTCGGAGCTGACGCTGCGTAGTGAGCTGTCGTCGGAGCCGTTGACTATCATGCGAGGAGTCATTCTGTAACATACATTGTCACAAATAAATAAAATAAATTCACATTTAGAGTCTACCCACTCAGCAATTAAACTGATTTGCAGTGGGGGACTTTAATTTAAAGTGACTTAACCAACCCTGTAGGCTTCGAACACCATCGACGAGTGAGCGATAACCAATCAAAGATCGATATTTCAAATGCGAAACGTGAATCAGTGATTGGTCAGTGGGAACACCTGCGGACAAATGCCAGAATCAACAAGGCTGATTCAGAACAACTTTGAATGTATTGAGTGCTTCGTTGCTAGAACGGCTTCATAGTCACCGTTTACTTATTCCTAAGACAAGAAGTAATGGAATGCAATCCACATAAGAAGTTAAAAAACTTCTGTCTGAAGCGGGATTTGAACCCGGGACCTTCTGCATTGGAAGCAGGGATGCTAACCACTGGACCAACGAGCCAATTGATACAGCATGAATTGATACGCGAGGAGGGGATGGAGGGGAAGTAAAGGAGCTATGTAACTGAGCGCGCCTGTGGCTGAGCGGCTTTGCGATAGCGGGTATTGTTCTGTTAGCATCACCATTCTCCTCGTGACAGTTGTTGGTGTCAGTGTCAACACTCCACGAAGGTCCCTGAAGAAGCCCATTGCAATATGGGCGAAACGTTGGATTTCCATCTTTTGACACGGTTGTACCCGATAAACCACGATAGTATAGCATGAAAACAGTTTTTATTTTCATTTTTCTATTTTCAGCAATTGATTTGCAAAGATTGTAACTTCGTCTCGGTTTTGGGTAGAATAGTCCCAGAGTGACTCTGCTAGTCGTAAGAGGCGACGATAGAAGACGCTGTCCCTTTCCCTCCCCTACTGTCCTACTGAAAGTGTCTTTTCTCACTTGGCCTTGTCCTCTCTTCATGGACTCAATATGGCGTTTTTATATTTCCCACACTCATCGTCTCGATTAGCCAAGTTTCAAAAGCATGAGACGTTTAACTCAAATATTATTCATCCCGCTTCTCATGCCCAGAGACTGCTGCCTTATCGTGGTGGGCAGGAGTTATCCCGAGAGCTATACCGGTGGAAGCATTTGCTCCTGGGGGGTCACCCTAGCCGAAAGGTCTATGGGAGAAGTCGGACGAAAGGCTGTGCCCATACTTCACTTCCTCATTTCCTTCCCTTTACTACCTACTTGAACCCTGGCTCCAACCCCCCCCCCCCCCCTGACGTCATATTGTCTTACTTGTCGAATACATCGATAAAGACAAAATAATCAAAATTAAAGTCGGTAATCTCCGATTTAGTAAGCTCGGTTTGGTAAACAAGTTTGTCAACAAATATAACATTCAAAATGGTTAGTAGTCGCCATATTTGTTCGTTCCAAATCCTGATCAATTATTGGAAAACGCGGAATCATATGAAATAGGCAAAAAATAACAATACAACAAACTACTGTACTGGAGAAAAAAAAAACTTGAAGGAGAAAAAAAGATAGAAAAAAATATTTATTCAATTTTTTTTTTTTAATTTAAAACTAATAGTTCAAACATAAAACTGACAGTTTCCATAAGAAGAGATGTCTCGTGACCTCTATGACTGTTCAGATCGAGCTAAACACAACTAACACACATATTGGTGGCGGTGCCAGGTAACCCGGCGCCTACACCAAAACCTTTCTATTTTACATTGTAGATAGTGTTTTAGCTCAACGTCTCATATTGCGGCAACGATGCTAATCGAGACGATGAGTGAGTGATATGTGAGGATGAATATCGTCCCTTAACATCTATACTCAAACCAGGATTCTAACTTGGAACGAAGGAACTATTGTATCGTTTTTTTAAATTACTGTTTATTATTTAAATTAGTTTCTTTACTTGATGTTGTTAAGGGGAAAGAGTAGTCTAAATATAAAAAGCGAGTGAAATTAAAATATTTTAGTAATATTTTGAGAGCTTTACACAGGTTTACACACACTACTAAGATTTAAGATTTACGATTTTAGTTTCTTTGCTGTTTTACTTAGTATCGCTGCCATTTGCCGGATTTATAAAACGTCGCCTCTCATTGGCTGGGCTAAGAAATTTAGGTATAAGAGCTAACGTTGTTATGGTTTCCTTAAATCGTAAATCTTTTAAACTGTAAACGCCATAATGCTTTTGGCTTGATTAAATCTTTAATTTTATATGAATGTTAATCCGACCTTAAATACCCAAAATGTAGTTCCGAAAGAACTAAAAACTGGATTGGTAATGTTGCAATTATCGTAGTTATTTTTGTGGTAATATAGTACGTAAATTAGTTGTTAAAGGTTGAATTGGCTTCTAACATAACAACCGTAATTAATTAAATAATGTACAAACTTTTAGAACTTAATCTTAACTAGTTACTAAACTATTCTGTCTATGACTCGTTCTCAAGAATCAAGATGTTACTAAATATCGGATACTTCGCGCAATTTCAATTTCCCCTTAAGACATCTGGAAATATCTCGGATATCAACAACGGTCAACTTAATGAAACTCAACACTCGTAAGTTTTCTTCATTCAAGATTCTTGAAACAAAAATCTTGCCAGAGAGAAACAAGTCACAACAATTACTTGAGCGCTCGATTACTCTGCAGCGGTCGCGTTACACACTAATACTATCATCAGCAGCTTGTCTGGAGTCGCCCGCCTAGGCCCGGGGTAGAAAAGACCCAGAGTGACTCTGCTAGTCGTAAGAGGCGACGAAAGAGACCCGTCTCGGCCCGGGGTAGAATAGGCCCAGAGTGACTCTGCTAGTCGTAAGAGGCGACGAAAGAGACCCGTCTCGGCCCGGGGTAGAAAAGGCCCAGAGTGACTCTGCTAGTCGTAAGAGGCGACGAAAGAGACCCGTCTCGGCCCGGGGTAGAATAGGCCCAGAGTGACTCTGCTAGTCGTAAGAGGCGACGAAAGGAGACCCGTCTCGGCCCGGGGTAGAATAGGCCCAGAGTGACTCTGCTAGTCGTAAGAGGCGACGAAAGGAGACCCGTCTCGGCCCGGGGTAGAATAGGCCCAGAGTGACTCTGCTAGTCGTAAGAGGCGACGAAAGGAGACCCGTCTCGGCCCGAGGTAGAATAGGCCCAGAGTGACTCTGCTAGTCGTAAGAGGCGACGAAAGGAAACCCGTCTCGGCCCGGGGTAGAATAGGCCTAGAGTGACTCTGCTAATCGTAAGAGGCGACCAAAGGAGACTCTGTCCCTTTTCCCCCACTGTCCCACCTAAGATTCCTCCTCCCACTTGGCCCTGCCCTCCCTTGCTGGACTCCCCTTATGACGACTTCCCCGACCTGATTTGGAAGACGTCATATGACCTAAACTGTCGAGTACGTCGTTAAACACAACCAATCATTAGATGAGCGTAGCGAAGCGGAGTGAATCTTTCCATACAACTCGATCGGCACTTTGTCTGTGTGTCTGTATGTATGTATGTATGTCTGTATGTGCGCTAAATTTTGTTCGTCGCGCACAGGTCAAACGGCTTAACGTATTTGGCTGAAATTTTCGGGCAACGTTTGTGACCACTAAACTCGATGCTGTTAACATAACCAGCAAAATTCGTCAAGAAGCCAACCTAAAAAAAATTAAATACTGAAAAATAAAATTGGTTTTATTATTTAATTAAATGAAAACTTACAAACGGATTTAAATATTGTTTCAAATGTATGTTTATATCAACATGACCAACACATGATTATAATTTCAAAATTGTACGTTTATCCGCCATGTTATAAAAAAATATTGTTTATTTACAACAATAATTTCTTCATTATTACAGTGTTCCGCCCATATGATTCGCATTTGCGGACTTTTGCAATTAGATGCACATTGTATACATCAAAAATAGCGTACGTAACAATAACTTTGCACTATTATTTGGAATCTCGATAGCTGTCATAAAATGGCTACAATAACATAAGATGCCAACCTACAAAAAATGAACAACTGAAACATATGTTTTGTTATTTATTTAATTAAATTAAAACTTACACACGGATATTAATGATTTTTCATATGTAGGTTCACATCAATACTACCAACACTCGACATTAGTTTCAAAATTAATGCTTAAACCGCCATGTTATAAACAAATATTGTTTATTTACGGCAGACATTTTCTTCATTTTTACAGTGTTCCACCGATATGATTCGCATTTGCGGACCATTGAAGTTAGATGCACATAGTATGCTGCCGAAATGGCATAGGGAGTCAGACCTTTCTCACTATGTATTTGGAATTTTGATAGCTATCATAGAATGGCTACAATGACGTGTTATGTTTTATGACTTTCACGGCAAACATGCAGAAAATAACAACAAACTTGGTCGACAATTTAAAAAGCTATTATTATAGTTTAAATGCGAGTAATTGTATAATGAAACAATATTAAATTTTAGATATAGTCTGTATCTACATTATGGAACTTTCCATACACTGATAGGTTTAATACTTTATGAATAAGAGCCTATTGAGTAGACCACGGTCGAATGAAATTATGCGGAAATCCATCAACTTGAAGGTTTTAATTTCTTTAAAGAAAACTTCTTAACGGATTTCAATTAAATTTCGTGCATTTATTAGCAACATATCAAGAAATAATATACTTAAGTTATAAGGTTTTAACTTGATCCGCCATCTTGTAAAAAAATCATATGTTTATTATAAAGGTATTTTTTTTTAAAATAGAGTAATATGATATGCAAATGATTTATTTGATTTGATACATTGAAAAAATCGCTCATCTGTCAACGCGGAGCGTTTTCCTAGTAATCATCATTGTCTAGAGACGATAAAGAAGTTGTCTGTTGGACTCAGCTGCCTGGCGAGTGATTGTCAAGCTAATGTAGTTACCCGCCACGACGACAGATGGGGCTGATGACCATAAGGCTTCATACAGACCGACAGCTGGCCAATCACGTTGAGTACAAAGACTCTTTTTTGCGTTCCCTAATCTGTGAGAAGCTTTATACAACTTTATGCCTTTATGACTTGACGAGAGGGACCGAGTGAGAGATGTTACTTCATTCGAAGCGGGATTAAGGCCACTGAGGGCTTATCTTCCATCCAACTATTAATTATAAATAGTACGGAATTCAAAGAATTACATTCAAAATGCAGAATAAAATAAAACAGAATATAAAGTACAAAATACGAAATGCGAGATAAAAAATTAATGTTTATAAGTTAAAAATTTTGTCGGAATACACTTGTGCACTGTCACGAAATAAGAGAAATGTTTACTTTTCGAAACATTAGTTAAACTCATTCATACAATGATTTTAAAGTAACAAATTCTATCGGTTAAATAATAACAATATTTTAAAATAAAATAAAATAAATAATGGGAATAAGTTACCAAACACACACATAATTTAGCGTTTGCACGAAATTATTTGTCATTGCTGCTGCAATCGTCTGAATTACTTATTTTAATGCAATGAAGGCGTAGAGAGAGAGAGAGAGAGAGAGAGAGAGAGAGAGAGAGAGAGAGAGAGAGAGAGAGAGAGAGAGAGAGAGAGAGAGAGAGAGAGAGAGAGAGAGAGAGAGAGAGAGAGAGAGAGAGAGAGAGAGAGAGAGAGAGAGAGAGAGAGAGAGAGAGAGAGAGGAGAAGGAGAGAGAGAAGAGAGTTTATTTTTTTCTCTCTTTTATTTTGTTTTGTGTTAGTTTATTTGCTTACTACCAGATTGCGTTTAGTCTATTTTGAGTGGACTACCAGTTAGCTGCACGTGTGTGCACTAACGTAAGTATTCGCACACCGACCCCAGATCCTTATCTACGGCCCATTTCAACCGCGCTAACTTCATGAAAATCAAACCATTCCTAACGTTCATACACACATTCCTAAATGCAGTCTACCGCTGAGTAGAGTGTACACGCCTGTTCCCCCACCCCACCGTTCCAGGTAACCAATGTAAGGACCTAAATTATCTCTTATGGACCGGTTTCAATTAGATGGTAGGAACTATAGAGAAGACGAAAATCAAGTTGGTACCATTAAATAAATTAAAAAAAAATAAATTCACATTTAGAGTCTACCCACTTGGTAACTAAACTGATTTGCAGTGGGGGACTTTAATTTAAAGCGACTAAACCAACCCTGTAGGCTCCGAACACCATCGACGAGTGAGCGATAACCAATCAAAAGATCGATATTTCAAATACGAAACATATGAATCAGTGATTGGACAGTGCGAACACCTGCGGACAGATGCCAGAATCAACAAGGTTGATTCAAAGCAACTTTGAATTTATTGAGTGCTTCGTTGCTAGGACGGCTCCAAAGTCACCGTTTACTTATTGCTAAGAAAGGAAGTAGTGGAATTGAATCCACATTAGAAGTTAAAAAACTTCTGCCTGAACCGGGATTTGAATCCGGGACCTTCTGCATTGGAAGCAGAGATGCTAACCACTGGACCAACGAGCCACCTTGCAGTTGAATTAGCGCGAATGAACGGGGTAGTAGATGAGGATGTGAGTAAAGAATTTACGTTGGGGACCATGTATGGTCATTCACCATTGTAATAAAAGATCGCCCTTGTGTAGGTTATTGCTGAGCGCTGCGTTGGCAAGCCAAGCGATATGGTAAATACTGAATAATTGATAAGGATGTCGCTTTAAAATGTCTGAGCTCCCCCCTCCCATGATGATATGTTTATGATTTATCGCATTGAAATTATAGTAGCAAAGCAACAGTAACTAATGTTATATTAGCCGCGGTCTCTGCGTTCCAGGTTCGAATCCTGGCTTGGGCATGGATCATGATACAATGATGTTACTGTGTGGGCTAGGTATGACATTGCGCAGATGCTCGCGGCAGCCGGCCCGCTCGTGACGTCACGTGGATACAAGAATCGCCCAGCGCACGAGTCAAGCGCACGCATTCAGGGCTCCGCTCTGAGTTATTGACAGGGGTAATCAATGAATACTGTCTCTGTTCTTAACTAAACACTCATATTTCAAATCCTCGCACTTTGTTTATGGTTGCAGTCTTGGTGACAACTTATAATCTTCTTCAGATATCAGTAATATTGCCACAACAGAACTATTACATTGCATTTTCTTGATACCGATATAAATAACTCACTTCCGTAAATAAACACGCACACAAAACTACTCTCAGTTATGTTCGAACGATCCTTGTTAGTTCGAAACCTTTTTACGATAGCATTATTCTCGCCAAGTCATCATAAATTTATTACGATTGCTTACTTCCACAAATGTTTATAAACTTTTCTCACTGGCCGTATCTGGACCTCTCAGTAGTGTGTCGTCTTCTTCCAATGTGCAATGAGTCGTGTCCAAACGTCTCGTTGAGTGTAAATACTACAAAGATATTGAGAACTGTTGTCAGTGTGTTTGATTTGAGTGTTAAAAAAGTAGAATTTTCTACCCAAAGTGCTTAGTTCCGGAAGAATATAAAAAAGTAATTAACTTTTATAAAAGTGTTATTTTAGACGTACTTTGTCAATTAGAAGTTCCGATATTATAATATGAACGTTTTTTTTTATAGATATTAATAAGTGTGACGTGATGTGATACTATTTGCATATTTTGACCTACACAGTTGGTTCTCTACATTTGTACAGCGTTAACTATTAGTAAGCAACTGTTTATTCGTATGTTTCGTTCGTTAAAGCTTTTTATATATTTTTTAAATGCATTATTATGTAGTAATGTACTCTACAGTTAAAAATACTAATAATGATGATGGTGTGGTGAGTGGATGTAACATAAGAAGCACTACCAAACAAAGCGATTTACAGAGTGCCGACGGATAAATACAATTTATTTTTTTAGATCCCCTAATTATAAAGGATTGTGCTTAATTTGGGTTCGATTTTGTAAAGGGTCTGACAAATTCAATCGAAAGAATTGTAGAATTTGTTGATTGTTCTGAACATTTTTAACTCTCTGATTTTCATTGGGATTTAAAACACAAGTTTGGTTATTCACCAAAAAAATCACGAAAAGTCAAACCAGGATGCGTCTCAAAACTAATGTCGGCTTCGCAAATTGCCACCGAGGTACAAGGCTTGATACCCAAAGTAGAAAGAAAACTATAACATAGAGTAGTCGAGTCTTCATCACGGTAAGTCAAATATATCAGAATAATATTGTTACTGACTGCCTTATACGAACATCTCCATAAAGGCATAAAGGCACCCACATAAAGCATTCTCTAAATATATTCACGTTATTATTTTGTATTGCAGAACAGTAAGCTACAGCTATAGGTTTAGTCAAAGCAATGCCGTCATCTCATCTGGTTCAATTAAGTTGTAATGATGTTATTGTTATTTTTAATTTATTGGCATATTCAATGAAATTTAAAACTTACAACTGATTCGCGTTATCAGGTCTTGATGAACATCACCTCCAAACACCTAATATTATTTACACGTAATATCTAGAAGGAAAAACCACCGTATTTGAATTTGCATTTACGCTCGTATTTAAAGCCAGCACGCAATCACATTATAATTCGTATTTGAACTGTTTACAAATGAAATGTACCGACTTTATATTTGTATTGCATGTGATGTGACGTTATACTGTACAGTGTATGGAACGGCATTATCATGTGCTACGTTTACATGGGCCTAACCATGCCTCCTAACCACAATTTTCGGTATCGATATCGGGATCGCAAGTCGGAAATCGTAACAAAGCTAGCTTACATGGTTTTTATGGCACTTTTCACAACTAAATCGTAACGTCGTAATTGATTGTAATGGGAAATTGTACGATTGCAATCACGAAACCGATTACGATCACGATGCCAAAAATTGTGGCTGGGGCTTTAGTCCAGTACCGTACTGGAATCTTGGCCCATGCAAGCATTATATAATAATACGCAATATTATAAAATGGTACGAATCATAACTGACGTAATCGAATTAGGCGTTACTCTGGGTACGAATAAAATGACAATGCTAAAGCAAAATAATTCCAGCTAAAATGTGTTTGGTGTAACTATATATTTACATACAAAATGCGTATTGTGAGTTTAATGTTGCTGTAACGGTTTTATCACGTTCACATGACACATAATCACGCAACGATGTGTTTATCGGTCATGTCTTCATGTTATACCACTGTACGCCTAATATTATAGTAGTTTCTACTGAGCTAATATTTCTATCCACTTATTTAATGCATTGTTAAATAGTAATCATATAACAAACACCTTCAAATACGACTTTAATTTTGACGATAGATATTTAATCAGTGGAGGAGAGTAGCATTTTAACACGCGCGAAGCGGCAGCCGGCCAGCGATCTTGTATCCACGTGACGTTATGCGCGGGCCGGACGAGATCTGGCGCGCGGGAGTGCCAGACCTAGGATATCCTTAGACCATGGGCATGGATGTCATGTGGCGTTTTTTCATCCTCATAATCACCCACTCACCGTCTCGATTAGCCTCGTTGCAAAAATATGGGCCGTAAAACCCCAAATTTCATCATCATCATAATTGTTATTATTTTATTCTGCACTATTAATAATTTTAGAAGTTTTGAAATAAATAGGTTTCTACTTTTACTACTACTTTCACAAAAAAATATTCATCGTTTTCTACACTTCTCCTTTGTGTGTTATTAATGCATACTACTATTTATTAGCTACATTTTAAATATTTTGTACTGGTAAGAAGTAAAAAATTAAGCAAATCTATTTATTAGAGAACCGTTGTTTAATGAACCAGACTCTAGCAGGACACTAGGGGGCCGCGCGTGTCCTCGCGTTGTTGTCATTTCCTTACGATTCAAAGGATGACATCTTTCGACTTCCATTATAATAAAAATGGCAATTGTGTGTTTCTAGTAAATCTTGGTTTACAAGCTGATTATAATGGTTCAGTACATAAATATGGCCTATTAGGTCTAAAAGTTTCGCTTCTTCTATGAGCGGACAGGCTTCAATAAAATAGCTTTACTTGACTTTAATTGCATCTCTCTACCTCATCAATAAATATGTTTCTGTGCGTCATCCCATGAATCCTAGTGCAAGTCCAGAACACATTTCCATATATAGTGAGTCGTTCAGAAT
Source organism: Isoperla grammatica (assembly GCA_945910005.1). Taxonomy (NCBI): domain Eukaryota; kingdom Metazoa; phylum Arthropoda; class Insecta; order Plecoptera; family Perlodidae; genus Isoperla; species Isoperla grammatica. The sequence continues at coordinate 41,674,214 of OX246744.1, forward strand.
TGACACAAGGGAAGAACAACTTATGCTGCCCGGTCAGTCTATTGTCTGCTGAACAATCACAGCACGTCCGCTGATGTTCCCAGTGGACATGTCTTCTTTTATTTATGCTCTACTGAATACGATTTGTGTATATAGTCGCGTCGCGTTAACAGGGAAGGATACCTCTACGTCAAAAAACGCACAAAATTTCCATTTTTAATTATCTTTTTATTTATTATTTTATATTATATTTTAACCTCCTTTATGGCCGTTCTGACGTCACGTGAATACTCCCTATATAATAAATGTGCACTTTCCAACATGTATAAATCAAAGGTAAAGATATATTCGTTTAAAGTCACCTCTGCGCAATAGTTCAGTTCATTTCTGGAGTTCAAAAAAACAAATCCACCAAAAATAAAAATAAATAAATAAATTCGTATTTATAGAGTCTACCTACTCAGTAACAAGACTGATTTTCAGTGGGGGACTTTAATTTAAAGCGACTAAACCAAACCTGTAGGCTCCGAACACCATCGCCGAGTGAGCGATAACCAATCAAAGATCGATATTTCAAATACGAAACATATGAATCAGTGATTGGACAGTGCGAACACCTGCGGACAAATGCCAGATTCAACAAGGCCGATTCGGAACAACTTTTAATTTATTGAGTGCTTCGTTGCTAGGACGGCTCCGAAGTCACCGTTTACTTATTCCTAAGCCAAGAAGTAATGGAATTGAATCCACATTAAATATCCTTTTCAATTAGTCGAAAGTCAAAATATGCTTCTATTTGCAACAGCGACGCAGCCAATGTCTCATGCATCCAGTCTGTATACTAGAATGACTGTTGCCAATGTCGTAGAGAGGTTTCTTCGCTGTTATTGTCGACGAATTATACGCCTAACTGAATTCGACGAAATGATGGAGAGAGACACAGAGCACAGAGCCATAGCTATAGTCTCTCTCACAGACGGAACGCAACAACAAAAATACTACGAATACACTCAGATGTATTGACTAATTATTTAATTAAAGTCAAATAATTAAATTGAAATTAATTAATTAATTAAAATGTATTATTTTGTTTTTATCATCTAAAATTAATTAATTTAAATCGAATTCCGGTGACAGGGCAATTTTCCAGGCTTCATTTCGGGGCCCAGTGGTGAACACAGGAATATATTTCGGAGGGGGCTGCCCGGAGTATAACATAGCTGTAAAATGATGCTCAACAAACGACACAAGGGGGGGAGCCCCAACCCCCCTAGCCCTCCCCTGGTAGGCCACTGTAAACGGGGCCCTAGGACAATCCTGGCTGGAGGGTGAGGTCACTTAAAGAGGTACATTAACTTGTCCCCCCCCACCTCGACATTTCATCCTCAATCTAAGCTCATATTTTTGCACCAATTATGCACCTTTTTGCACCCAAGTATTGATTTTTGCACCCCATTGGTTTCGGAGTTATACCCATTTCAATGCGGGGGGGACAGGTTAATGGCTGTCCCCCCCATCTTGGAAATTCAACTCAATTATATGCTTATATTTTTGCACCATTTATGCACCTTTTTGCACCCAAACATTGATTTTTGCACCCTTATAGTTTCGGAGTTATACGCGTTTTTATTTGGGGGGGACAAGTTAATGGTAGCCCCCCACACAGGGCTATGTACTTTAATTCATGTTCATAATTTTGCACCATTTTTGCACCTTTTTGCACCCAAGTCTTGATTTTTGCACCTCATTGGTTTCGGAGTTATACCCATTTCAATGCGGGGGGGACAGGTTAATGGCTGCCCCCCCACCTTGGAAATTCAACTTAATTATATGCTCATAGTTTTGCACTATTTTTGCACCTTTTTGCACCCAAGTCTTGATTTTTGCACCCTAATAGTTTCGGAGTAATACGCGTTTTAATTTGGGGGGGGACAAGTTAATGGTAGCCCCCCCACACAGGGCTATGTACTTTAATTCATGTTCATAATTTTGCACCATTTTTGCACCTTTTTGCACCCAAGTCTTGATTTTTGCACCTCATTGGTTTCGGAGTTATACCCATTTCAATGCGGGGGGGACAGGTTTATGGCTGTCTCCCCACCTTGGAAATTCAACTTACTTATATGCTCATAATTTTGCACTATTTTTGCACCTTTTTGCACCCAAACATTGATTTTTGCACCCTTATAGTTTCGGAGTTATACGCGTTTTAATTTGGGGGGGACAAGTTAATGGTAGCCCCCCCAGACAGCTCTATGTACTTTTATTCATGTTCATAAATTTGCACCATTTTTGCACCTTTTTGCACCCAAGTCTTGATTTTTGCACCTCATTGGTTTCGGAGTTATACCCATTTCAATGCGGGGGGGGGGGACAGGTTAATGGCTGTCCCCCCCACCTTGGAAATTCAACTTGATTATATGCTCATAATTTTGCACTATTTTTGCACCTTTTTGCACCCAAGTCTTAATTTTTGCACCCTAATAGTTTCGGAGTAATTCGAGTTTTAATTTGGGGGGGATAAGTTAATGGTAGCCCCCCACACAGGGCTATGTACTTAAATTCATGTTCATAAGTTTGCACCTTTTTTGCACCTTTTTGCACCCAAATATTGATTTTTGCACTTTAATAGTTTCGGAGTTAACGCATTTCTATTTGGGGGGGACAAGCTAATGGCATCCTTGAAACTTGTGTTTCATCTAAAAAAAACATGTTCATATTTTTGCACCAATTATGCACCTTTTTGCACCTAAGTATTGATTTTTGCACCCTAATAGCTTTTGAGTTATACGCGTTTCAGTTTGATGGGTCCGGGGGAGGGGAGGGATAGTTAATGGTAGCCCCCCCCCCCCCCACGCAGATATTTCTACCAAAAGTATGGTTATAATTTTGTACCGTTTTTTCATCACAAATTTCAGTTTATGCTGTTTAAATACTAGAGATGTTCATAAAAAAAATCCTTCCATATCATTACTATTGCCAGTTTTTGCTTCTTGTGGACTGTGGTAGTGTGGCTAATAGCCGTGCTCGTTGCCGCCTATATTGCGCCACTAGAAGGAGTTTCACATCTGGGTCCTTGTCGTCAGCTATTTTAGGAAGTCACTTCTCTTATCATTTCATCCATAAATACAATTATGGGAGCTTGCAGTGAAATGGAGTTACCAATGTGTAGACCAAAAAAATAGAGCGTGTTTACAAATATATCGGTTAACTCAAAAATTACATACAGCATAATAACCTCATTATTATTGAACAAAGAATGCGTTTATAGTATATCAAGATGTAATGCATTGATGGACGCCAATAATGACAATTTATTTTTAAGTAAGGCACATTACGTATGTTACACAAATCGGTGAAAAAGAAGATGCCACCCACATCACAAAAAACGTAATCCAAAGAAACATAAGTTTAATACATCAATGTATTGATGTATGCATTGATATGCACAATGAATTGGTATGACTATCATTTTTAAGTAAGACGTTAATCACAGGTTGCACATACGTCACATCTTTGCGCGTAGCGGCCACATTTGTGATCAAACTTTGATGTTGCCATGAAGAAATAATTGAAGGCTGTTTGTGGTAGAACACAAAAATCCTTATTCCTTTACAATTCAGGCTGGTTTTGAGATAAACTTGATATGTGTGGTTTTTAAATTTTTGTATTACTTATGTTTACTTTTTACATTCTAAATTAGGCTTTTTTATTGAATTTGAATAGTATTTGCCAAAGATCTAGGATTGGTCCTCATCAATTGTGTCGCAATCATGGCCGCTGTGACGTCACGTGGGAACTATGAATTGTTACAAATAAATAGAAAAGAGAATGGCATACACAACACAAAATAACTATGTAATCCAAAGATACATTTCAGTTATATATCAATTATGCATAATGCATTGATACTTGATAGCCCCAGTCAATCGACATAATACTTATATTTAAGTGTGACACATTATGGTATGTACACAAATCATTAGAAAATAAATTGGCACCATACAAAGCACAATAATCTTATTCTCGAAAGATACATTTAGGTTATTTATCAATGTGTTATGCATTGATACTTGATAGCCCCAGTCAATCGCTATAATACTTATTTTTAAGTGTGACACATTACGGTACGTACACAAATCATTTGAAAAGAAATTGGCATCATACAACGCGATATAACCTACTTATCAATAAAGAAAGCTCTGTCAACATGAAATGCATTGATAGCCACAATCAATTGGTGATTAACTTATTTTTAAGGCACATAAGTTAATTGCACAAATCAATAAAAAAAGAAAATGCAACCACAGCACGAAATAACTTCATTATTCATATACATTTAAACATATGTATATATACATATAATACATAATACACATAATATACATAATATACATATATTATTGCATATTTATTTATATTTTAAGAGAAAATGCTGTGAAAGCAGTAATCAATTGGTTAACTTGATTTAAATTAAGACCCATTGAGTTATCACAACAAAATATCAATAAAACATATACTGGGCGTTCACAACATTGACGAGGACGTACTCTACTCATAACACAAATTATACGTGAAAAAATAATTATATGAAACACAATGTTCATGTGATAGAACACATTTTTTACGGAAACAAAATATTACGATTTACACAATCAACAAAGTAGTTCGTCAACTCCTCAACTCATAGTTTTAAGTAATACATTTTATGTATCACAGTGTCGTAATATGGATCCTGTAATTCACTTTTATATACCAAACTTATTTTTAGCTTCCACATAACATCAAACACAAAATTAGTGGGTGATACTATTAACTCAAAATATTATCACTGTCCAAACATACATCGTTCCAAGGTTAAACAGTAAACATAGAGTTCTTGTTGGCGTGTAATACTATGACGTTCGATTGTCCACATGTATCAAATCGGGCTTTAATTCCAACGGGAGCTGTAGATCACCTTACGTTGTAGGAAATACTGTGTTCTGGCTAAGGGGTGAAATTATTATAGCAGTATAAGAATAAGAAAGAAACGTTATTTTATAGCTTGCCGAAATATCACTGTTAATAGGGGTCACATGAGTCTCCAATATGTTTGGAAGTGTAATAAATAGATTTTCATGTTTTAAGAGCAATTAATTCAATTTCTACAAAAGTTCAAATTTTTGATTTTCTGTTTCCCCCAATTTTAGTTTCAAAATGCCCGTGACGTAAATTTCTTGTATGTTTATGAATAAATTTGCCGTTGTCTCTATGAAACCAACAGATGAAACATTGAACCTTATACTTGGTCTGTTGTCACTTATTTATAAAACAAAGTCTAGTAGTTGTCAGATACTCAGAAAATGAAAATTTTAAACAAAAATAATTTGTTAAAAAATAAATAAAACCAAAGCTTGCCTGATATTCTATGAAAATGTGGAATGAGTAATACTTTTTATTCTTATTAATTAATGTCCAAAATTAAGTATTGTGTACACAGAACATAAATTTAGTTTCAGAATTTCAAGGAGGCTTCTAATGGTTAAGGTTTAAACGAAGAGTTATTTTGTGTGTATGATTGATTGATTGCAATTTGCATCATACAAGTAGTGACGTCATGACCCGTTTTTTCCGCCAAAATTATATGTGAAACGTTAAGCTCGTTTTTGTCAATACAAATCTGTTCTAGTTACACAAATAAAATATTCGTTTGTTTTGCCAATTTATCCGTATTTAGAAAAATTAAATTAAAAAATATACATGATTCAATTCCCTATTTTGTGTGCATATTATTGTCTACGTTAGATATTGACATTGTGTTACACAGATTCAATGGCACGTTTCATTTAATATTTGTATCGCGCCTCAGGCTTTGATCGTGTTCGTTTTTTTGGTAAGCCCGCCATTTTAGATAATATCGCACATCATTATCATTATTATTTCATCATGTAAGTCCGATTCGACAGACTATTGTTACCCAACGCTGTAATAAAGCAACGCAGAATTTACCACTTTACTCGAAGAAATTGGAGACTTTTTGTCTTGAAGGTCATTGTATTCTTCCCAATGATCGTCATGACGTCGACAGTAAGCAATATAATGCCCAACAGATCCTTCCAATACGCCTCCTACACACCCTGAGACGCCCCTTAGCCAAAACACAGTAGTTCCTAACTCGAGGCGAGTGGGAATACAGCTCAGCTGGAGTTCGGGAACTGAAGTGATTGAATCATCATCAACACGATTGTCATAGATAACAATGACAAAAATGCACAACAGTGAAAGGGCACCTTAAAATAATTATCAAGGACCCTGAGTTAGAGTTAGGTTGGAATTCATAGTCGGCCCCTACACCTAGGGGCGCCCATTGTTACCAAGGTAACAGTTGTTTCCATGTTATTTCCCATAAACAAAACAAATCCATAGCAACAATGGGTGCCCCTAGGGGTAGGGGCCGACTATGAATTCCAACCTTAATCTCGGCCTTTTGATTATTTTTGAAAATCATCTATTGGGCTTTGCACTGCGACATTATCCCACTAACAGCGCCAGCCTTTATCCTTCAGCCTTCAATCATATACTTGGATTTCGCGCCGCGCGCTCATTGGTTCGTGCGCCGTGGCAGAGCGTATCAGCCAATCACAGGGCCCGATATGACGTCTTACCGTGGCGGGATTACAAAGATGTCTGTTTTATTCCGTGGTTTAAAAGAATATTTCCTATACCGTTGTGTTGATAGTAAACCACGTACTCGTTTATGCATAGATTAATAAACTAATCGTTCCATTGAGTTAGGAATGGTGAAACTCAAGTGATATTTATTTGTGATTCGCTGATTATTCCCTCTGGTGTATGTGACTCGTTGCTACGAAGAAGCAAATAGAAGGCGCGAACACCTTTATTTTAAAGGGGGGGGGGGGGGCTGTCACGAATTACCCTATTTTCATAACAATTTTGTTATAGGTTGTAGAATCATTTAGCATGCTATTTGCTGTAGTAAATTAGTTTGCAACTTTTGCACCATTTCCCGCAGGAATCCATCTAGCGTTTCTACCAGGTTCAGAAGTCACCACAGCTCGACAAATGCTTAATTGACATAAATGTGTTCAGTATACTTACTATTAACACAAAATTGAATCAGGATGTAATTAGTACTTACTTTTGGTTTTTGCAGCAGTGGGAGCCCCGAATTGCACCCCACTAGTGTTTTTTTTTT
>OX246744.1:41681590-41767046 GCA_945910005.1 Isoperla grammatica
ATCCTTATTACGGCCTCTTTCAACCGCGCTAATTGACTGAAAATCCACACCTTCCACACATTTGCGTGGGGGTCAGCAGAGTTATTGATTTTTTTCGTGGGGGGGGCGGGGGGGGGGGAGCCAATATGTTTGCAACCATCCTCCAAACATATAGGCCTATATATAAGTTCATGGAGGGCCTGGGTCGTTTTGGTGTGAGAGCACGCCCCCCCCCCCCCCAGTGCAAACGTGTGATTAAGTATAGAAACTGTAAGAATGACGGCCCCCTCCATATCCCCTCCACAGCTACCCGACCCCCCCTCAACTCCGTGACAACCCGTCAAAATGAAGAGCGTAACTGACAATCAGTTTGTTTCAGTTGTTCAGTTTGTTGTTTCATGGTGTTGAGGGGGGGTCGGGTAGTAGTGGTGGGGATAAAGAGGGGGCCGTCATTCTTAAAGTGTCTCAACTATATAAATGTCAGTTTTGATTATGATATAATATGATAATGTATTTCATGCAACGACTCGGACAATAACTGTTGTATTACTTCTCTACTCTGCAATAAAGAGTGAGAAAATTAGGTAAAGAAATTTCAATGATTTTGGGAATCCAGGGGGGGGGGGGAGAAATGGCCCCCTCTTCGTCCTTCCCCCTTGGCTACGCCCATGCACATTCGAAAATGCAGTGTTCCGCTGAGTGGAGTGTTTGGCCACGCCCACCACACCAGGTAACCAACGGAAGGTCGTAAAGTACCCATAATGGACATGTTTCAATCAGATGGTAGGAACTAGAGAAGTAGAAAAGTAATTTGGTATAGGCAACCCAAGACTACCTTACACATGCTTTCGTCACAGGCGAGCCACTCATAGCCAACCAGCGAACCGCCCGAGACCATTCATAGTTCCCACGTGACGTCACAGCGGCCATGATTGAGACACAATTGATGTAGACCTATCCTAGGTAATTGGTAAATACTATTCAAATTCGATAAATAAGCCTAATTTAGAATTAAAAAAGTAAACATATTAAGTAACAAATCAATTACAAATTACGACACACCAATTTTATTTAAAGAAAAAAACGTTGAATTTAAAAAAAAAAGAATTTCTAAGTTCTACTACAGCCTTCAATTGTTTCTCCATGGCAACATCAAAGTTTGATCTCAAATGTAGCCGCCACGCGCAAAGATGTGACGTACCTGTAACCTATGAATAGTGCGCAAATACCGATCGCTGATTGGCTACGAGTGCCTCGCCTGTGACGACAGCTCTTGGGTTGCCTATATGAGCGGACAGTCTTCAAAAGCAAATGGTTTGAAAGTCATGACTTACCAAAAGAAGTCGAGTGCTCCGAAGTTTATCGTGAGGTTCTCTCCGGTCAGAAGCCACGTGTCGATGCCCTCTTCTAGCGTCGCGTTGTCGACTAGCTTGGCCTCCAGGCAGACGACGGGGAACCTTTCTGTAAGGGACACAGTCACATTCAGTGCTGTGGGGACACGAGGGGACACGAGGGGACACGAGGGGACACGAGGGGACACGAGGGGACACGAGGGGACACGAGGGGACACGAGGGGACGCGAGGGGACACTAAGGGGCACGAGGGGACACGAGGGGGCACAAGGGGACACGAGGGGACACGAGGGGGCACAAGGGGACACGAGGGGACACGAGGGGACACGAGGGGACACGAGGGGACACGAGGAGACACGAGGGGACACGAGGAGACACAAGGAGACACGAGGGGACACGATGAGACACGAGGGGACACGAGGGGACACGAGGGGACACGAGGAGACACGAGGGGACACGAGGAGACGCGAGGGGACACGAGGAGACACGAGGGGACACGAGGGGACACGAGGGGACACGAGGGGACGCGAGGGGACACGAGGGGACGCGAGGGGACACGAGGAGACACGAGGGGACACGAGGAGACACGAGGGGACACGAGGGGACACGAGGGGACACGAGGGGACGCGAGGGGACACGAGGGGACACGAGGGGACACGAGGGGACGCGAGGGGGCACGAGGGGACACGAGGGGACGCGAGGGGACACGAGGGGACGCGAGGGGACACGAGGAGACACGAGGGGACACGAGGGGACGCGAGGGGACACGAGGAGACACGAGGGGACACGAGGGGACACGAGGGGACGCGAGGGGGCACGAGGGGACGCGAGGGGACGCGAGGGGACGCGAGGGGACGCGTGGGGACACGAGGGGTCGCGAGGGGACGCGAGGGGACACGAGGGGGCCTGAAAGGTGGTAGAAGGGGGAGAGGGGAACTCACCCGTGTTGTAGCAGAGCTCAGAGTCCGGTTCACAGACACCCCAGTCATCGCAGATGTCGGCCATCTCGTTAACAATCTGCTCCAGCTCTTCATCCCAGTACTGAAACAGTTTAATTCTGTTTACAGGTGTTCCACTGCAACCTTGAGGACACTGACGTCATGGGTAAGTGGGGCTTAACCAACCAAATGACGGTATTTGAAATAGCGCAATGCGACTTCTAGGAGATTTTCCGTCATTTTTATTATGTACCGTACATGAAAATCCAAATAAATATACGTTCACTAGTCTAGTACAGGTCTCTCACAGCAAGAAGTAAGATAGTATCAGGACCGCCAACATTTAGTTGCAAACTTAACAAGCGCGAATCACTGACGTTTTTCCCGATTATCTGTACAATTTGGTCGCGGTAAGTTTTTTGACGGTAACGCACAAGAAAACGTGCAAGCAGGTTTCCGTCATAAAACTTAACGCAACCAAATTGTATACTAGATAATCGGGAAAAACGTTAAAGTGATTCGCACTTGTTAGGTTGGAAACTAATTGTGGGCGGTCCCGACTCCCCTAACATTATACTGACCACGCCGTAAGAAGCGAGGTGTCCCCTAAAATTCTGAGAAGAGACGGTCGCTCCACACGGTCTATTCAACGGTATTCACCTCGAGATTGCCCAATACCTGTTTTGTTATTGTCCACTGCATTGACTGCACCGACCGTGAATGGAATGCGACCCCACCACGTCTGACAATATGCTGGTGATATTATTACTACAATACCTGAGGCAGGAGAACGGAATGCAACTAGATTTAGGTTGGTAGTCGTCGCACGCGTCACTACCCTATTACATAATCCTTGACGACAACACCTTGCACGATAATTTGACGCGACTATACCTTACTTGTTGGTGTGAGAGACCTTTATGATATAGAGTGAATGTGTTACCAGTTTCATCATGTTGGAGGCAGCGGGCAGACCGTTAGAGAAATCCAGGGCCAAGGTGCCCTTGGCTACTTCATTGCGCTTCGTGTTAAGCGCACTCAGGATGGTGGCCTGGTCGTAGGTGCTGCTTTTCCTCGGCTGATCGATACATTTATCCATCCCGTTTTGCTGCAACACGGACGTTTTATTTCATTAATAATAGGGAAGGCTCATCAAAAATAAATTATTATTATGCCTTTATTTACACAGAATTAAAACAATCCCACAATGGTAAATATAATAAAGACAACAAAGGACAAAAACATACACAGTAAAACTTAACAAGAAAACAGGTTAGTCAATATGGTTATAACTAAAAATAGAAATAACAATGACAGTCATGATAAACAAATCAAACATACATAGACACTCACAAAAAAAACAATATTATGTAGTTACACATGACATTTTAAAACATGTTTCACGCGTAAGACAGAGTCCTTAAGGCTGGTCCACACAGATTTTTAAGACATACGATTTAAGGTTTAACGCGTAGTCGTAAAGTTGGATCATAGGAAACGCGTACTGGCGTTCACACAAAGTTTTAGTTTTAAGACGTTGTTTTTAGTTTTAAGAGGTTGTTTTCATTGTTGAAACCTCATGCATTATGTCTTAAAAATCTGTGTGGACCAGCCCTTACCTAAATCAATGTCAACAAGAGGCGGCAAGTTATTGTAGGAATTTTGTAATCTATTTAAAATGGAAAACTTTGAAACATTGGTCCAGCTGTCCTGCATTTACTTGTACGAAATAAATGTGTGTGTCTTGACTCTTGACCTCCGCTGCGGCACATTAAAATTAATATTATTTTAAAAAATTATTATTATTATAATTAAATAAAATATTCCTCAAAGCACCTAAAAATGGAAGATCATTATCTAAAAATATGGGCGGTATAATTTTTATATGTGAGAAGGGTATATTTCCAATTCTATTAGCATTTTAAGTTTGAAATTTGGAACTTCCCGTTCCGTAATTGAAAAACGGCTCGTGACGTCATAGCTCATGTCAACAACTGCCTCCTTGAAGTATTCTTAATATCAACGATATTAATTTGGACATTTTACAATATCTAGGATGCGTGACTTTACAACAATGCCTTTTTTCTTCAGAAAATACATTTTGATAGAGTATTTACCAAAACGTGTTTAAAATAATGTAATTATTGAACATATTAATGTTAATTAATGTTGAGCAGTGTTCATTTACTAACTAGAAATAAATGTTGATTCAGTTAAAGTCTTATGATAGCAATAATCTACTAAAGGGTGGGATTTCAGTACTATTACATAGTCGTCCCCTACCCCTAGGGGCGCCCGGTGTTGCTAAGAATTTGTATAGGGTATATAGGAAATAGCAAGCATGACACGGTTACCTGGCAACCACGGGTGCCCCTAGGGGTATAGGTGACGACTATAGGTTGGAATTCATAGTCGGCTCTTACATATAAGGGCGCCCATTGTTACCAAGGTAACAGTTGTTTGCATGTTATTTCCCATCAACGAAACAAATCCATAGCAACAACGGGCGCCCCTAGGGGTATAGGTGACGACTATGAATTCCAGTATCATTTTTATTCTATATTGTAAAATGCTTTGTTAGTGAGAATTTGTTTTCTTTTGTCTTTAAAAGACATGCTGAAATCCACTCTTTAGTTTTAATCAATGATTATTATATAAATGGCACTTGCGTATGTTTTAATAATTTAATTGGGAAAGTCAACTTTAAATTTCGAGTTGTGACTTTATGATGGGCTGGCCACAAATATCTTAAATCTCTTTTTTGACGTACTTCGCCAACTAACACAACAATTACCTATTGTTTCTTTTTATTCATTGTTACTTATTGTTACGTTTGTCTGCTACCCTAGTCGACTAGCGAACAAAATGAATTTGAGACGCACCCTTAAAATAACCACGTTACTCACCCCAAACTGTGATAGGCCTACTTCTCCAAACCTTCTTTTATTTTATCCGCTCAAAATGTATTTCATCAAAATGCAGATAACATTATGAATGCCAAGTGTTGAAAACAGTAATATTGCTTGGATCAACATCGAATTTTGTCAAATATTATTTGTTAAACCCATGAATGTATGCGATGAATATATCAATATATAAAAAGCTAACCCGGGACCAGACGAATGGTGAATTCATTGCTAGGCCTAGGCCTAGGCCTAAGCTACTTACCGAACACAAAGCGTGCATTTTCGGTGCACAATATAATTTTTTTATCCTGCAATATTTCTTGTCTTCATCCGATTGATCTTGAGCTACGCAATCATAAGCACAAAACGCGAAAAATATCACAAGAACGTAAACGTAATTCATGTTGTAATTATTATTGTTAGGTTTCACAAACGCAATACTACAATACAAACTTACGTAGACTGAATATTTTGTTTAATTCATTTGTAAACAGTTGCATGCAAAACAACTATGTGGTTACTGGGGCAACGTGGCACTGCCTTCTTTAGGTTCGCTGATACATCAGAGAGTCTACCAAGCAAAGTAAGGCGGTGAGTTGTAGATACGAAACATTTAGAAGCATGTGTGCGTTATCGTAACTGCAACTGACGTCACAGCCGAACAACAACAACGTAACAAATGAATCGAACTGATGGACAAACAACGAGCTGTCAAAATACTGAAATTGCAACATTATGAATAAAACGAGGTATGGCGATAGTAACTAATCACCAGTTAAAACGTTTAATGATGGGCAACCAAGTTGTGAAAGTTTTGTATGTTTCTTGTTTGTTTTGAAGATTTGTTTTCAAAATCAGAATATTTTATTGTTTGACAGCTTGTTGTTTGTCCATCGATTTTATTTCATTTGTCTCATTGTTGTAAAGCAAGCTTGCAAGAACCCTATTGTTATGACATTTTGAATTGCCTGAAGTACTTCAAAGAAGAATTATACAGATAATTAAGTAACGCTATTGTAATGGGGTGGCCGCTGGCGTTAACAAATGCCTACACTGCAGCGCTGCGAGCGTTCTGAGCACTGCCCGCTATATGTCACCCGCAAACCCTTCCAGGAGGCAGTTCACGAATTATTATCCTTGTTGTTTTTATTATAGAGGACTCAAAACTAACATAGATAGCGCTGCTAAGCAACCTCCTTTCAGCGCCATTGATGAATAATAACAATACAACAACAATGAAAATTGACAGCTAGACCACTCCTAATAGAAGTTTATTTTCTTGCCACCAGAATGCGTCTAGTGTATTTTGAGTGCTCTATTTTAATTATTATTATTAATATTATTATTATTATTATTATTATTATTACTATTATTATTATTATTATTATTATTATTATTATTATTATTATTATTATTATTATTATTATTATTATTATTATTATTATTATTATTATTATTATTATTATTATAACTTTTATTATTATTTTATTACTATTATTATTATTATTATTATTATTATTATTATTATTATTATTATTATTACTATTAAAAAAACTTGAAAAAAATTAAAACTTTTGTTTTATCACATGAGGAAATTTATGCCAGTGGAGGTGTTGCGGCAGTTGTATTTTGCGTTGTATCAGAGTAACCTGCAATATGGAATTGTGCACTGGGGAGGTGCCTCTGCTAGCAAGTTACACCCATTAATTACGTCACAGAACTTTGCACTTAGAACTATCTGTAATATGCGGAAAGGAGATTCCACCACTTTTCTATATTCGATGTTATGTATTTTACCTTTGAAATATTTGTATATTTTTAAGACTGTCATGTATGTGTTTAATAATTCTTGTTCATATAAACCAGTGGTCAGTTCCTCTATTACAAGACAAGCTACATTGTATAAAATTAATGTCCCAAAGTTTGTAATGTCAAATGCGCGCAATCAACTGTCATATAGAGGACCAACTCTTTTTAACATAATGGTTAAGTTTATGCCTGACTTTAATGCTAGGATGACTCTAAGTAATTTCAAAATGAAAGCTAGGGATGTTTTAAAGCAAATCGAATCAACAGATACTTTTTTAATTGAGTGATACAAATGCTGTTTTAATATCTATTTGTAGTTTTACATCTTAAATGTTTTAGTTTTTAGTTTTTAATTGTGTGTATATGTTACATGGTTATTAGTAGGCGGCGGCACAGCAAATAAATATTGTTTAAATTACATTGTGAGCTTACCACCGCGCGAGCAAAGTGCTCATGGTGGTCTTATGCCAAAATAAGTATGTATGTATTTTGTGTCAATGAAATAAATGAAATGAAAAAAAAAAAAAAAATATTATTATTATTATTATTATTAATATTATTATTATTATTTTTTTATTATTATTATTACTATTAATATTATTATTAATATTATTATTATTATTATTATTATTATTATTATTATTATTATTATTATTATTATTATTATTATTATTAATATTATTATCATAAACTTATCATTATTAAAAATTTAAAAAATTATCATTATTATTATTATTATTATTATTATTATTATTATTATTATTATTTTTATTATTATTATTATAAACCTAACCTGCTTTCACGTTTTCTTGTACGTTACCGTCAAAAAACTTGCCGCAACCAAATTTTACCAGATAAGCGGGAAAAACGTTAGCGATTCGCGTTTGTTAAGTTGGAAAGTAATTGTGGGCGGTCCTGATACTATCTTACTTACTTCTTGCTGTAAGAATGTTTGAGAATTCATAGGTTGCACGTACGTCACATCTGTGCGCGTGGCGGCCACATTTGTGATCAAACTTTCACGTTGCCATGGAGAAACAATTGAAGGCTGTTGTGGTAGAACAGATACATTCTTAGTTCTTAAAAATCCACCATGTTTTTTTAAATAAAATTGGAATGTGTTTTAATTTTTAATTTTTGTATTAGATATATTTAGATTTTAAATTCTAAATTTGGCTTATTTATTAAATTTGAATAGTATTTGCCAATGATCTAGGATTGGGCCTCGTTAATTGTGTCGCAATCATGGCCGCTGTGACGTCACGTGGGAACTATGATAACACAATAGCTTGTTAAGACAACAGTGGTAACACGGCGCGATATCTCCGCTAGTGTTTATGAGTGGACTCGAGTCGTACACGTCATTCCACTGAGCGTACTTGGCGCAGTTCTGAACCAACACTCAACCATGAAGCTGATACTGTTGGCGCTCAGCCAGCTTCTAGCACTGGTCATAGGGGTAACAATATTACTAATCTTATTTGTCAGTATCGTGATTGTTATCGGAGTCGGGATCGCAATCGTACATTTTCACATGCTTACAATACGATTTTATTCTGAACAGCGCCATAAGAACCATGTAAGTTATACCAACATTACACGACTCAATACTTTCATCAACTTATTAAATTTAAGACTGGTTCACACAGATTTTTAAGACATAATGCATAAGGTTTTAATACGTTGTTTTAAAAACAACAATGAAAACAACGTCTTAAAACTAAAACTTTGTGTGAACGCCAGTACGTGTTTCCTATGATCCAACTTTACGACTACGCGTTAAACCTTAAATCGTATGTCTTAAAAATCTGTGTGGACCAACTTTTAAGAACAAAAGCGAATCAAAAACAGTTTGGTAAAAAACTGCAACCATATGGCTTCTATTAATTGATGCGTTTCTGTCCTTGAATCCAATAAGATTGACGAAAGTATTAAACCGTGTACTGTGGGTACTAGTTTTTTCACGATTTCCGGATTGCTATTGCGATGCCGATACCGACGATTGTTCGGTCGGGGTTTAATACCCATACCTCTCCGACAAATCATTGCATCGCAGTATAATAACCGCCAATTGTAGCAGTAGCAGTTCTACAATTCCATTCATACTTACACTCAATTTTTATTATCACCCCAGCCTTTGGGATTGGCCAACGACTAATGCGGGGTTAATATGCTGTGACGCCGGCGTAGCGTTAGTCGTTGGCCAATCATGCATGGTTCTCATGCTCTGACGCCGGCGTATAGCGTTAGTCGTTGGCCAATCATGCGGAATCCAGCGTATAGCGTTAGTTAGTCGTTGGCCAATCATGCGTGGTCCAGCGTATAGCGTTAGTCGTTGGCCAATCATGCGTGGTCCAGCGTATAGCGTTAGTCGTTGGCCAATCATGCGTGGTCCAGCGTATAGCGTTAGTCGTTGGCCAATCATGCGTGGTCCAGCGTATAGCGTTAGTCGTTGGCCAATCATGCGTGGTCCAGCGTATAGCGTTAGTCGTTGGCCAATCATGCGTGGTCCAGCGTATAACGTTAGTCGTTGGCCAATCATGCGTGGTCCAGCGTATAGCGTTAGTCGTTGGCCAATCATGCGTGGTCCAGCGTATAACGTTAGTCGTTGGCCAATCATGCGTGGTCCAGCGTATAGCGTTAGTCGTTGGCCAATCATGCGTGGTCCAGCGTATAGCGTTAGTCGTTGGCCAATCATGCGTGGTCCAGCGTATAGCGTTAGTCGTTGGCCAATCATGCGTGGTCCAGCGTATAGCGTTAGTCGTTGGCCAATCATGCGTGGTCCAGCGTATAGCGTTAGTCGTTGGCCAATCATGCGTGGTCCAGCGTATAGCGTAAGTCGTTGGCCAATCATGCAGAATCCAGCGTATAGCGTTAGTCGTTGGCCAATCATGCGTGGTCCAGCATATAGCGTTAGTCGTTGGCCAATCAGGCCACGGAACGTCGTACGTGACTCCTCCCCTTTTCAAATAGGGTTCATTTCTATTTGCCCAATGACGAACGCTGTAGCCGGCGTTGGACCATGAGAATCCAGAACTACGCAGTGACAGTGGAGCCGTCCTAGCAACGAAGTACTCAATTAATTCAAAAGTTGTTTTCAATGGGCCTTGTTGATTCTGACATTTGTCCGCAGGTGTTCGCACTGTGTAATCACTGATTCATATGTTTTGTATTGAAATATCGATCTTTGATTGGTTATCGCTCACTCGTTGATGGTGTTCGGAGCCTACAGGGTTGGTTTAGTCGCTTTAAATTAAAGGCCCCCACTTAAAATCAGTCTTGTTACTGAGTGGGCATACGCTAAATGTGAATTTATTTTTATTTATTTTGTTGCCAAATGCAAGGAAATGAAAAAAATGTGTTCAATATGGCAAACCTCTAGCTGTTGTTAATAACTAGGAAAACGCTCTGTGTGACGCGTTGATAAGCGAGCGCGTCATGACCACGAACTTTCTGGCGAAAAGTTCTTAAAGCTGTCGTCATTGTTCAATGTAAGAGATAAAGATAAAAGTGTCGCAAACTTCCTTGTTGCTCCAGCGCCGTTATACTGAAAACACTATAATATCATCATTAATATAAGAATGTTCATATTTGTTCATAAAACAACAATCAACAACAACCAAATAAAAAATGACGTGGAAAGATTGGAATTTTTATTATCATAGTTTATATACTTCCTGCCATTGTTCAATAAAAGATTGATCGTTCTATAAATTAAAGACTGGATTTTTCACTGTCCACAATTTAGCAATAAAAATGTCATTTGTACCTATACAATACTTATCGGATCGCGTTGGAATTAGTATATATTCGTGACCGGACGAAACTTTACTATAATATGTCTATCTCACATTTTGCCACCAGTTTATTTCAGAAAAATATTTTTCAGTAACTCATTTTAACTTTGTAACTTTTCGAACGATTTTGTCACAAAACTATACACCTTCAATCCACATTGAGGCTTGTGGATGGTCCAAATTTCAACTTGATCGGAATTTCCGTTCGACTGCTATCGACAGACATAAAAAACAAACAAAAAAATCAGAACGAAGTGCCGTAAGGTCTAATGGAGACGCTCGCTTCGCTCGCTTAACCAAACCAACACATAACCCATACAACGCCGCAGGTTTGCGTGTAGGTTTGAAATCGATTTCAATACGTTTTGAGTTTTCAAAACTGCATTTATAATATACGCATCAGACGCTGGTCTGGATCGGTACAAGTAACTCCATTTCCCACGTGTTTGACTTCAAAACAGGGCACTAGCAACACCAAAAGACAACAACGAAACAAATGAAATGAATCGATGGACAAACAACAAACTGTCAAAAAAAAATCGTCTGATTTTGGAAAACAAAACAAAAAACAAACAAATACACATACAAAACTTTCACTTAGTCGTTGTCTATCATTAACAGTTTTAAATGGCGAGCAGTTACTATTGCTACACTTGTTTTTATTTCTATGGTTGCAATTTTATTATTTTGACAGCTGATGCATGGTTTGTCCATCAGTTCAAGATTTCAAGATTTCTTATTATTATTTGTTCACTTTTTTACATTGGTACATACATTCATTTTTAAGTTCGATTCATTTGTTCCATTGTTGTCTTCCGTCTTCTTCTTCTTCTTCTTCTTCTTCTTCTTCTTCTTCTTCTTCTTCTTCTTTTGTTTAGGTGGCCTTGGGATCAGTGCCCATGTTGACCAGTTCAATGTTGCCAGATGATTGTTCACTTATCATCGTACTAATCACCAAGATTGTGGATTTTGTCCCTCTTCCAACATTGAGGCACAGCTTTCTTGAACGTCGGTTCAATCCGAGGTTCTATCGCGCAAGGTCAACTTGATCTCCGCCTAGCGGAGGCTCGTCGAACTCCCACACGAGCCCCACAAGTAGACCTAGCATTGCTGTAGTATCTATTATTTGTTCCAGTACACTTTGGCTCCAGGCAACGACTCACCATTGGAACGGCACACAGCTAGAGACAGCTCTGTCTTGCTCCGTCTACCTATATTACTGGTCTAAGGTAGTATCTATTATTTGTTCCAGTACACTTTGGCTCCAGGCCACGACTCACCATCGGAACGGCACACAGCTAAAGACAGCTCTGTCTTGCACCGTCTACCTATATTACTGGTCTAAGGTAGTATCTATTATTTGTTCCAGTACACTTTGGCTCCAGGCCACGACTCACCATTGGAACTGCATACAGCTAAAGACAGCTCTGTCTTGCACCGTCTACCTATATTACTGGTCTAAGGTAGTATCTATTATTTGTTCCAGTACACTTTGGCTCCAGGCCACGACTCACCATTGGAACTGCATACAGCTAGACAGCTCTGTCTTGATCCGTCTACCTATATTACTGGTCTAAGGTAGTATCTATTATTGGTTCCAGTACACTTTGGCTCCAGGCCACGACTCACCATTGGAACTGCACACAGCTAAAGACAGCTCTGTCTTGCACCGTCTACCTATATTACTGGTCTAAGGTAGTATCTATTACTTGTTCCAGTACACTTTGGCTCCAGGCCACGACTCACCATCGGAACGGCATACAGCTAGAGACAGCTCTGGCTTGTTGCGTCTACCTATATTACTGGTCTAAGGTAGTGTCTATTATTTGTTCCAGTACACTTTGGCTCCAGGCCACGACGCACCATTGGAACGGCATACAGCTAGACAGCTCTGTCTTGATCCGTCTACCTATATTACTGGTCTAAGGTAGTATCTATTATTTGTTCCAGTACACTTTGGCTCCAGGCCACGACTCACCATTGGAACTGCATACAGCTAAATACAGCTCTGTCTTGATCCGTCTACCTATATTACTGGTCTAAGGTAGTATCTATTATTTGTTCCAGTACACTTTGGCTCCAGGCCACGACTCACCATTGGAACTGCATACAGCTAAATACAGCTCTGTCTTGATCCGTCTACCTATATTACTGGTCTAAGGTAGTATCTATTATTTGTTCCAGTACACTTTGGCTCCAGGCCACGACTCACCATCGGAACGGCACACAGCTAAAGACAGCTCTGTCTTGCACCGTCTACCTATATTACTGGTCTAAGGTAGTATCTATTATTTGTTCCAGTACACTTTGGCTCCAGGCCACGACTCACCATTGGAACTGCATACAGCTAGACAGCTCTGTCTTGATCCGTCTACCTATATTACTGGTCTAAGGTAGTATCTATTACTTGTTCCAGTACACTTTGGCTCCAGGCCACGACTCACCATTGGAACTGCACACAGCTAAAGACAGCTCTGTCTTGCACCGTCTACCTATATTACTGGTCTAAGGTAGTATCTATTATTTGTTCCAGTACACTTTGGCTCCAGGCCACGACTCACCATTGGAGCGGCACACAGCTAAAGACAGCTCTGTCTTGCACCGTCTACCTATATTACTGGTCTAAGGTAGTATCTATTATTTGTTCCAGTACACTTTGGCTCCAGGCCACGACTCACCATTGGAACTGCATACAGCTAAAGACAGCTCTGTCTTGCACCGTCTACCTATATTACTGGTCTAAGGTAGTGTCTATTACTTGTTCCAGTACACTTTGGCTCCAGGCAACGACTCACCATTGGAACTGCACACAGCTAAAGACAGCTCTGTCTTGCACCGTCTACCTATATTACTGGTCTAAGGTAGTGTCTATTATTTGTTCCAGTACACTTTGGCTCCAGGCCACGACGCACCATTGGAACGGCATACAGCTAGACAGCTCTGTCTTGCTCCGTCTACCTATATTACTGGTCTAAGGTAGTGTCTATTACTTGTTCCAGTACACTTTGGCTCCAGGCAACGACTCACCATTGGAACTGCACACAGCTAAAGACAGCTCTGTCTTGCACCGTCTACCTATATTACTGTCTAAGGTAGTATCTATTATTTGTTCCAGTACACTTTGGCTCCAGGCAACGACTCACCATCGGAACGGCATACAGCTAGAGACAGCTCTGTCTTGCTCCGTCTACCTATATTACTGGTCTAAGGTTGTATCTATTATTTGTTCCAGTACACTTTGGCTCCAGGCCACGACTCACCATTGGAACGGCATACAGCTAAAGACAGCTCTGGCTTGATCCGTCTTCCTATATTACTGGTCTAAGGTAGTATCTATTATTTGTTCCAGTACACTTTGGCTCCAGGCCACGACTCACCATTGGAACGGCATACAGCTAGACAGCTCTGGTTTGTTGCGTCTACCTATATTACTGGTCTAAGGTAGTGTCTATTATTTGTTCCAGTACACTTTGGCTCCAGGCCACGACTCACCATCGGAACGGCACACAGCTAAAGACAGCTCTGACTTGATCCAGACGTACCAACGGAAAAACTTGCCGAAATTTGCCCAACTTCTAAAGATGTCCGGGAGCGTCTCGGAGAAATGTCACGTGGCTGAAGAAGAGGGTCTGTAGGGCTCACAGCCTGCTGGATGCGTTGCAATCTATAGCACACGTCATAGGCGGACAAACAATGTGTTGCTAGGGAACTGCATATCTGTCTTTGATTGGTGCATATTCAATGTTTGTCCGAAACAAAACACGGCTATTTTGGGAATTGAGTCTTGTGCTTTTAACCGACGTCTACTTGATCTCCGCCTAGCGGAGGCTCGACGAACTCGCGAGTTCAACGAGCCTCCGCAAGGCGGAGATCAAGTAGACCTTGTGAAAGTTATTTCCAAGCCGTTGTCAAAACTGGCGGGTGGTGGTCACATCCTAAGTAAATTAATACTAAACCAAAAGGTTTTCTGAGTTTGTTCATTTTGTTTATTATTATTATTATTATTATTATTATTATTATTATTATTATTATTATTATTATTATTATAATTATTATTATTATTATTATTATTATTATTATTATTATTATTATTATTATTATTATTATTATTATTATTATTATTGTTATTATTATTATTGTTATTATTATTATTATTATTTTTATTATTATTATTATTATTATTATTATTATTATTATTATTATTATTCAGCGTTCAGTGTTCGAGTAGGACGGACGTGTTTCTCAGAGCTCCGGATACCGGTTTGTAGGCAATGTCGTTGCTATGTAACAAGTGCGATCGCGCAGTGTCGGACGACGGGGATTTTGTGAGTTGTGAGGGTTGTAATTTGTGTTACCACTACGGTTGTTGTGGTATTAAAAAATCCACGCATAAAGCAAAATCAGCTAGTGCGAAGTCATTGTGGCGTTGTGCTAATTGTCGAGTGAGAAGAACGTCGGTCGAAGAAGAAGAGGAAGGAGACGTGTTAAAATTTATTAAAGACATTGTGCTTGCATTGCAAAACGATTTGTCCGAACTAAAAAATGATATGAAGTCAGCAATGGCTTCATTGAAGGACTTCAAGAGTACCATTGAAGACATTAAAGAGGACCTAAATATTAAAGACGAAAAAATAGAAGAGTTAAATCAAAAGCTCGTCCGTTTGGAACAGTACGGAAGGAATAGGAACATAATCATTGACGGAGTGGATGAAGCTGCGAGTGAAGACGTGGAAGGTATAGTTCTTGACATTTCTAATCATCTGAATATTCCTCTTACTAGTGACGATATAGAAGCAGCCCATCGTCTGCCCAGTCGAAACGAAGGTAGGCCCCGTAAAATTATTGTTCAGTTTAGTTCAAGGAAGAAAAGAGACTTGTTTATTGTCAAAAAACGAGAGGTGTTGACTTCTCAGCAAATATTAGGTGGTCGTCGAGGGTCTGATACCCGAGTTTACATCAACGAGAATCTCACACCTCATTACAGTGGTCTCCTCGTAGCGGCGAAGCAGCGCGCTAGGGAAGCAGGATACAAGTTTGTGTGGTGGCGAAAAGACCGAATTTGTGTGCGCAAAGACGAACAAACACGTGGGATTATCTCAATTTGCTGTCCGAGAGATCTGGACAAGTTAAAATAACTTACGTCAGCTTCGATAGGGCTGATTGTGAGACGACCGGGCTATGGACAAGGTCACGTCATTAACATACGATTCTCTGAGCACGTGTAAAACAGTAAGTAATATTGACGACTGGTTTAATGGATTGGATAGTTCTTCATTTAAAATTTTGTCTTTAAACATTAGATCATTAAAAAAACATTGGGATGAACTCAAAGTGATATTAGAAAAGCAAATAGGTTTATTTGATGTGCTTGTTTTAAGTGAAGTGCGAAGTTTCAACTCAACGTTTTGTTTGGATGGCTATTATACTATAAGTAAGACAAGGTTTGACAGCAGTGGAGGTGGCTTGGCATTGTTTATTAAAAAGGAAATCAGTTGCACTAATATAGAGAATAATTTTACACATTTTGAAGGAATTGCGTGTTCCCTTGATTTTCCGTCGGGTGTGTCATTGTCAATGCTAGCAATATATAGGCCACCGGCAAAGTCATCTCCAACTGCTGAGAAAACTCGCTTTGTGAATGAACTTGCGTCATACTATGACACACATAAGAACAAGAATGCCATACTGGTTGGGGATATAAATATTGATGTATTGGATGTTTTTGATAAAAGTGTACAACTGTATGAGAATGAACTGTCTAGATATGGGTTTTTGAAATGTATTACGGAGGCAACTAGAGAGGAAATTTTATCAGGTAAGCTGACAAGGTCTTGCATTGATCACGCATTTGTTAGAGGTGATGTAAATA
This sequence comes from Isoperla grammatica, assembly GCA_945910005.1. Lineage (NCBI taxonomy): Eukaryota > Metazoa > Arthropoda > Insecta > Plecoptera > Perlodidae > Isoperla > Isoperla grammatica. The sequence continues at coordinate 41,698,241 of OX246744.1, forward strand.
ACGTGGATGCGGCAATATTCACCTCAAAAGTAAGCGACCACTACATGGTAATGTTAGCCTTGGACTATGGCACAGTTGATATGCAGCGTTCTAGGGAGACAAATAAGTTGTGTATGGATGAAAATAAATTATACCAAGCTTTGAAATCTGTGCAATGGAGTGACCTAGATGCTTACGATAACTGTTCCGATCTGTACAATGCCATTGAAGAAATATTCAACAATGCTTATACATCTAGTGCGTTCTTTAAACATTTCAAGGAAACTAACAGAACAAATAAAGAATGGATAACGGATGAGATACGTATATTAGTAAAACGTAGAGATAGTTGTTTTCACAAATGGAAAAACTGTAAGCTTCTAAGCCCGTTAAATGAAATATATAGATGTGAATATAAACAATTGAGAAACGTGGTTAATAATGAGATTAAAAAAACTAAAAACGAGTTTTATCAGCGTAAGTTTGCACACTATAAAAATGACATAAAAAAAACCTGGCAGACTATTAATAACTTATTAGGGAAAAAGCCTAAAGATTCCGTTGATGAAATTGTTGATAAATACCTGGGGAAAATACACACGCGGGAGGAAAATGCAGATGGGTTTGTTAATAGTTTTGTGGACGGAGTTGAAAACATACAGCATTCTTGTAGTAAAAAGGTGTGTCCACAAACCGACGATAGGTCGCAAGTTCAATCTTTTTTTATGCCAAAAGTATCTGCGAGGGAGGTTGCGGGAATCATTAATGGAATGGAGCGCAAACAACCCGGTATCGATGGCATCCGAGTTATTGATCTTCAAAATATATGTGAAGAGATAAGTCCCATTATTGCCAAATTTATAAATTTATCAGTTGAAGAAGGTATGGTACCACAGAAATTAAAAGTATCTATTGTAAGGCCTATATACAAGAAGGGTGATCATATGGATTATGGGAATTATAGACCAATAGCTTTGTTACCAGTTATAGAAAAAATTCTAGAGCGATGTGTTTCAAATGCCCTAACAAAATATTTAGCAAAGTATAAAATTATAACACAACAACAATATGGATTTCAGGAAGGTAAAGGAACGTCAGATCTTTTATTGCAATTTTCAGACTTTGTTAATTCAAAATTAGACGACAACATGCATGTTGTGGCCATGTTCATTGACTTCAGCAAAGCATTTGACACCCTCAACCATAAAATACTTTTAAGGAACTTGGAACAAGTTGGAATTAGAGGTCAATTGCTAAAATGGTTTGAGAGTTATTTGAGTGAAAGAGAAGTTGCGGTCAAAATTGGAAGTTCATTAAGTAAAAAATTAGCTGTCAAGTCCGGTGTGCCTCAAGGCTCAATATTGGGACCAATTCTATACCTTATTTATGTAAATAATATTGTAAAGTACATGCGGAAGTGTAAAATTTACTTATATGCTGATGATACCGCTCTAATTGCCGTTCATAAGAACTTAAACATTGCTAATCATTATCTACAAACTGACTTTCAAAATTTACTATTGTGGGCCCACGATAACGGTTTGGTTATAAACGTAGCAAAAACTAAAATCGTGCATATATGTAACCCTTTAAACATTGATCGGTTAAGCACCGTGAGAATTATCTCTCATTCCTATGATTGCATGCATGGTGAAACTTGTACTTGTAATACTGTTATTGATTGCGTTGACAGCCACATGTATCTAGGATTAATAATTGATAATCGGTTTAATTGGGTTCCGCACATCGATAAATTATGTAATAAATTAAGATCATGTCTCAGTCAAATGTATTGTATACAAACTATGCTTCCTTCAGATACTCTTAAAACAGTTTACTTATCTCTAGCAGAATCAATATTAATGTACGGTATATTAGCATGGGGTAACGCGTCATTATCAAATCTAAGGCATATTACAGCTTTGCAACATCAAATGGTCACGTTCTTTACCAAATCTCATAGAAATATTGACTGCGTTGAGTCCAGCGTTTATAAAAAAGGTGACGTTTTGCCTATCCACATGCTATATAAGTATAGACTCGCTTTTCAGTTTTATTTTAAAAATGATTTTAAAATGATTCTTCAAAATCCAATCACCACGCGTTCTCAAATATCACATTTATATAGGATCCCTAAATATTTCAACAAACACGGCGCGAGAACGCTTAAAGTAATTATTCCACGTACTTTTAACGAGTTGCCACTTAGCCTGAAAGTACTAAATTCAATTAGCATAATTAAAAGAGGGCTAAAGGATTTTTATTTAAATAGTATTTAATCTCATATCAATTCTTTGTTGTACGTTAATTGTTGTGTTTTCATCGTTGTCTTCATAAATTTAATTTTGTCTTTATTAAAATCATGTGATTTCAAAGTAGTTGTCAAACATGCATATGTTTTACTGTCTTCTATCTTGATCTTTTGTGTCGTGATCGTTCTCATTATTAGTTCCATGTTGTATTATATTCTACTGTCATTTTCATTTTGTTTCCATCTTACTGTGCACTGAACTGTTATTTATTTTGTGTAATCCACAGTTAAGCCTCATGGCTTTGTGGAACAAGTTGTTCTGTACTTATCATTTTGTATTCTAATAATAATAAAGTTTGTGCGATTGTGAAAAAAAAAAAAAAAAAAAAATTATTATTATTATTATTATTGTAATTATTATTATTATTGTAATTATTATTATTATTATTATTATTATTATTTTTATTATTATTATTATTATTATTATTATTATTATTATTATTATTATTATTATTATTATTATTATTATTATTATTATTATTATCATTATTATTATTATTATTATTATTATTATTATTATTATTATTATTATTATTATTATTGTTATGCTTTCAGGTAAAGAAGGCTCCGATGTGTTTCTAAATAAGTCAGGTGCCGAAGATAAGCGGAAGAAAGCATTGGTAATAAACTTAGTTATTACTCTTAGGTCCAGTCTTACAATGTCCCAATAACTACTTTCTCGACGACCGTCAAAGAGGCGGGGCCAGCGTTGCCGTAAATGGCTACGATTGGCCAACGTTCAACGTCAACGTTCGCCGTAAGAGCTTGGGAACCGGGCATGATTCGTCGAATAGCTTGTTGTCTCCATGGCAACCACCAATCAAAACCCTTGAAATCCTCCAAATAGCTTATTGCTACAAAGTAACTTTCCTATTAGGAGATTGTAAGACCGGCCCTTAGTATAAGAAGTCAAAGCCCCCCCTAACATGAAGCGCCCCCCTCAAACCCCCCGTCAATTCTTCTTCAGCCAGTCCTGCACAGACCTATGGCTATCACATTACCCACGTGACGTCACAGCGGCCATGATTGCGTCACAAATTATAAATGTTTTCCTAGATCGTTGCCGGATATTATTAAAATTTACTAAATAAACATAATTTAGAGTTAGAAAACGTAAATTCAAGTAATCAAATTTTCCAAATTATCACACATACTAATTTTGTTTTTTAAAAAAAATCTGAGTTTTAAGTACCTAAGGATTTCTGTGGCCCAAAAATGTCGGGTCAGTTGTTTCTCAATGGCAAAAGTTTGGTCACAAATGTGGCTGCCCCACGCACAGATACGTGGGTATTTAATTTGTTGCGTAAATTAAGATGATTTGAAGAGTAAAATAATATTAAAAAGCTGGTATTTTTTTGTTTGGTGGGGGGGGGGGGGGGGGGGGGACAAGCCCCCCCGCATAAACCTTCTTTACCGTGACGCTCTTGTGACCGATACCTAAGATGACATTGTAACATGAAAAGGAACAGCCAACGGTTTAGCCGCGGTCGCATAGCCGGTGCCCATATGAACACCGAAGTTAAGCAACGTCGGGCTAGGCCAGGAGAAGGGTGAGTGACCACTCTCCTCTGAAACACTAGTTACCGTCGGTTAGAGCAGATTGGGGGGGTTCGAAAACTTGTGTAACAGCTTCGTTCTTCTCGTCAACAGTCCAGATTAGTGGAGGAACCTATATGACTGGTCAAAGATACACCGTATCTGTGTTCTGTATCTGTGTATCTGTGAGTTTCAGTGGTAGCTGGGCTGCGTTATGATGTAACTGTTGGTTGACAAGACGCAAGGCCTACCACAACACTGTATCTATGTGTTATCTGTGTGTTTCAGTGGGAGCTGGGCTGCGTTATGATGTAACTGTTGGTTGACAAGACGCAAGGCCTACTACGACACTGTATCTGTGTGTTATCTGTGTGTTTCAGTGGGAGTTGAGCTGCGTTATGATGTAACTGTTGGTTGACAAGACGCAAGGGGCCTACAACAACACTGTATCTATGTGTTATCTGTGTGTTTCAGTGAGAGCTGGGCTGCGTTATGATGTAACTGTTGGTTGACAAGACGCAAGGCCTACAACAACACTGTATCTATGTGTTATCTGTGTGTTTGAGTGGGAGCTGGGCTGCGTTATGATGAAACTGTTGGTTGACAAGACGCAAGGCCTACAACAACACTGTATCTGTGTGTTATCTGTGTGTTTCAGTGAGAGCTGGGCTGCGTTATGATGTAACTGTTGGTTGACAAGACGGAAGGCCTACTACGACACTGTATCTATGTGTTATCTGTGTGTTTCAGTGAGAGCTGGGCTGCGTTATGATGTAACTGTTGGTTGACAAGACGGAAGGCCTACTACGACACTGTATCTATGTGTTATCTGTGTGTTTCAGTGGGAGCTGGGCTGCGTTATGATGTAACTGTTGGTTGACAAGACGCAAGGCCTACAACAACACTGTATCTGTGTGTTATCTGTGTGTTTCAGTGGGAGCTGGGCTGCGTTATGATGTAACTGTTGGTTGACAAGACGCAAGGCCTACAACAACACTGTATCTGTGTGTTATCTGTGTGTTTCAGTGGGAGCTGGGCTGCGTTATGATGTAACTGTTGGTTGACAAGACGCAAGGCCTACAACAACACTGTATCTGTGTGTTATCTGTGTGTTTCAGTGGGAGCTGGGCTGCGTTATGATGTAACTGTTGGTTGACAAGACGCAAGGCCTACAACAACACTGTATCTATGTGTTATCTGTGTGTTGCAGTGGGAGCTGGGCTGCGTTATGATGAAACTGTTGGTTGACAAGACGGAAGGCCTACTACGACACTGTATCTATGTGTTATCTGTGTGTTTCAGTGGGAGCTGGGCTGCGTTATGATGTAACTGTTGGTTGAGAAGACGGAAGGCCTACTACAACACTGTATCTATGTGTTATCTGTGTGTTTCAGTGGTAGCTGGGCTGCGTTATGATGTAACTGTTGGTTGACAAGACGCAAGGCCTACTACAACACAACACTGTATCTATGTGTTATCTGTGTGTTTCAGTGGGAGCTGGGCTGCGTTATGATGTAACTGTTGGTTGACAAGACGCAAGGCCTACTACAACACAACACTGTATCTATGTGTTATCTGTGTGTTTCAGTGGTAGCTGGGCTGCGTTATGATGTAACTGTTGGTTGACAAGACGCAAGGCCTACCACAACACTGTATCTATGTGTTATCTGTGTGTTTCAGTGGTAGCTGGGCTGCGTTATGATGTAACTGTTGGTTGACAAGACGCAAGGCCTACTACAACACAACACTGTATCTATGTGTTATCTGTGTGTTTCAGTGGGAGCTGGGCTGTGTTATGATGTAACTGTTGGTTGACAAGACGCCAGGTCTACTACAACACTGTATCTATGTGTTATCTGTGTGTTTCAGTGGGAGCTGGGCTGTGTTATGATGGAACTGTTGGTTGACAAGACGCAAGGCCTACAACAACACAACACTGTATCTATGTGTTATCTGTGTGTTTCAGTGGGAGCTGGGCTGCGTTATGATGTAACTGTTGGTTGACAAGACGCAAGGCCTACCACAACACTGTATCTATGTGTTATCTGTGTGTTTCAGTGGGAGCTGGGCTGTGTTGTGATGTAACTGTTGGTTGACAAGACGCAAGGCCTACAACAACACTGTATCTATGTGTTATCTGCGTGTTACAGTGGGAGCTGGGCTGCGTTATGATGTAACTGTTGGTTGACAAGACGCAAGGCCTACTACAACACAACACTGTATCTGTGTGTTATCTGTGTGTTTCAGTGGGAGCTGGGCTGCGTTATGATGTAACTGTTGGTTGACAAGACCCAAGGTCTACTACAACACTGTATCTATGTGTTATCTGTGTGTTTCAGTGGGAGCTGGGCTGCGTTGTGATGTAACTGTTGGTTGACAAGACGCAAGGCCTACCACAACACTGTATCTATGTGTTATCTGTGTGTTATCTGTGTGTTTCAGTGGGAGCTGGGCTGCGTAATGATGTAACTGTTGGTTGACAAGACGCAAGGCCTACAACAACACAACACTGTATCTATGTGTTATCTGTGTGTTATCTGTGTGTTTCAGTGGGAGCTGGGCTGCGTTATGATGAAACTGTTGGTTGACAAGACGCAAGGCCTACAACAACACTGAATCTATGTGTTATCTGTGTGTTTCAGTGGGAGCTGGGCTGCGTTATGATGTAACTGTTGGTTGACAAGACGCAAGGCCTACAACAACACTGTATCTATGTGTTATCTGTGTGTTTCAGTGGGAGCTGGGCTGCGTTATGATGAAACTGTTGGTTGAGAAGACGGAAGGGCAACAACAACACTGTATCTATGTGTTATCTGTGTGTTTCAGTGGGAGCTGGGCTGCGTTATGATGTAACTGTTGGTTGACAAGACGCAAGGCCTACTACAACACAACACTGTATCTATGTGTTATCTGTGTGTTTCAGTGGGAGCTGGGCTGCGTTATGATGTAACTGTTGGTTGACAAGACGCAAGGCCTACAACAACACTGTATCTATGCGTTATCTGTGTGTTTCAGTGGGAGCTGGGCTGCGTTATGATGTAACTGTTGGTTGACAAGACGCAAGGCCTACTACAACACAACACTGTATCTATGCGTTATCTGTGTGTTTCAGTGGGAGCTGGGCTGCGTTATGATGTAACTGTTGGTTGACAAGACGCAAGGCCTACTACAACACAACACTGTATCTATGCGTTATCTGTGTGTTTCAGTGGGAGCTGGGCTGCGTTATGATGTAACTGTTGGTTGACAAGACGCAAGGCCTACAACAACACTGTATCTATGTGTTATCTGTGTGTTTCAGTGGGAGCTGGGCTGCGTTATGATGTAACTGTTGGTTGAGAAGACGCAAGGCCTACAACAACACTGTATCTATGTGTTATCTGTGTGTTTCAGTGGGAGCTGGGCTGCGTTATGATGAAACTGTTGGTTGAGAAGACGCAAGGCCTACAACAACATTGTATCTATGTGTTATCTGTGTGTTTCAGTGGGAGCTGGGCTGCGTTATGATGTAACTGTTGGTTGACAAGACGCAAGGCCTACAACAACACTGTATCTATGTGTTATCTGTGTGTTTCAGTGGGAGCTGGGCTGCGTTATGATGTAACTGTTGGTTGACAAGACGCAAGGCCTACTACAACACTGTATCTATGTGTTATCTGTGTGTTTCAGTGGGAGCTGGGCTGTGTTGTGATGTAACTGTTGGTTGACAAGACGCAAGGCCTACTACAACACTGTATCTATGTGTTATCTGTGTGTTTCAGTGGGAGCTGGGCTGCGTTATGATGAAACTGTTGGTTGAGAAGACGGAAGGGCTACCACAACACTATATCTTTGTGTTATCTGTGTGTTTCAGTGGGAGCTGGGCTGTGTTGTGATGTAACTGTTGGTTGACAAGACGCAAGGCCTACAACAACACTGTATCTATGTGTTATCTGTGTGTTTCAGTGGGAGCTGGGCTGTTTTGTGATGTAACTGTTGGTTGACAAGACGCAAGGCCTACAACAACACTGTATCTTTGTGTTATCTGTGTGTTTCAGTGGGAGCTGGGCTGCGTTATGATGAAACTGTTGGTTGAGAAGACGGAAGGGCTACCACAACACTATATCTTTGTGTTATCTGTGTGTTTCAGTGGGAGCTGGGCTGTGTTGTGATGTAACTGTTGGTTGACAAGACGCAAGGCCTACAACAACACTGTATCTATGTGTTATCTGTGTGTTTCAGTGGGAGCTGGGCTGCGTTATGATGTAACTGTTGGTTGACAAGACGCAAGGCCCACAACAACACTGTATCTATGTGTTATCTGTGTGTTTCAGTGGTAGCTGGGCTGCGTTAGTTAGTTAGTTAGTTAGTTAAGTTTTATTTTTCAAGTTAGTCATACATACATACATAATACAATTTCAATATTTGTATGCCCCTGTAAGATTAATCTTGAGGCGGGGCATACGTTCTTATTATAATAGACTTTAACAGGTGTATTTGATATGATAGGACTAAGTATAATTATAATTAAACTTGGACTAGGCCTACAAGCCCACATTTTAATGAGAAGGAACATAATAAGTTTTACACAAAACTAATGTTATTACAAACACATAAGACTATAACTAACACTACTATGAAAAGAGGAGAACAAAATATAAATATGAGTCTTTTAGTGAACAGGACTCAAGATTCATCACTTGAAGCCATTGACGGTATCGTTAATGTCTTTGATGGGAAATTTGTGGAGCCACTTTTTTAGATGAATATTGAACGTATCTTTTGATTTGAGTTTACGAATTGCTACAGGAATTTGGTTGTACATCTTTATACCTATGATCATTGCATGTCGCTGAGTAATGCCTTTGTTGATTCTGCTTTGAAATATTTTGTTGCTGGTTTTGTAACGTGTTTTAATGTTGTAGTTAATGGTGGGGTTATGGGGTAGAAAGTGTAGTTTATTAAAGTGAGCATATTTACATAGAGACAGAGCATATAGTTTACGTATTTGGTAAACACCTGCACATTCATAAACGTTTTCAGTGGGATACCGCATTTCTTTCTTGAGCATTATTTTTAAGATCATATTTTGTATTGTCTTTAAAGGTTTTATGTGGTTGTCATAAGCACCCCCCCAATTAATGATTGCGTACTGAATAATAGACTGTACTGTTGCATAGTAGACTAGCTTTAGATTAGAAGAAGATAAAATATTTCGTAGATTGTAGAAGTTTATCATGGAAAATCGTAGTTTTTTAATTAGTGACTGAATATGGGAATCCCATTTCAGATGTTGATCAACAATTATTCCAAGGTACGTCGTAGAGTTGGTTTTTAATAGCGAGGGACAATCACAATTTGTGCTGGTGGGGTTGCAATTATGAGCGTGGATTTGTAATGTAGATATAATTGGTTGTGTATTTTTTCTGGGGGAAAATGTGATGTATGTAGTTTTTTCCTTATTTAGTGTTAGTAAATTTATCATTAGCCATTTATTGACTTCCTTTAACCCATTTTCTGCTAATTTATGAACATCATTCCAGGTTTTAGAGGAGAAAATTAAGACTGTATCATCTGCAAATGTAATAATTTTGCATCCTGCCTTTAGTGAACAGAGACTATTAATAAACACCAGAAAGAGAAGTGGTCCTAAAACAGTCCCTTGTGGTACACCGTATTTTATAATACGATTTTTACTGACCGTGTTTTGTATTTTTACCATTTGAGGTCTATTATAAAGGTAACTTTTAATTAGTTCTAAGGGAGTCCCTCTTATTCCCAGTTTGTCAAGCTTTTTAAACAAAATAAGGTGAGAGACAGTGTCAAAGGCTTTCGATAAGTCTAAGAAAACTGCGATTGCTTTTTCATTGTTGTCAATTATGGTATGAATTTCCGTAGTCAGGGTTAGTATTGCATCATCAGTGCTTCTGTTCGCCCGGAACCCGAATTGATTAGGTGAAATTAATTTATTTGATTCTAGGTAATTATAAAGCCTATGTTTAATGCATTTTTCATGTATTTTTGAGAAATTAGATAGAAGAGAGATAGGTCTGTAGTTACTGGTTAGAGTTTTATTTCCCTTTTTATATATTGGTTTAATTTGAGCAATTTTGAAAACATCAGGGTAGATTCCCGTAACAAAGCTTTGGTTTATAATGTGTTGTAAGGGTAGGGCTATGAGATCCATAATGGTTTTAATAGTGCGAGTACTTATAAGATCAGGACCAGTAGCCGTGTATGGTTTCATTGTTTTAATGTGATCTAAAATTTCATGTGTAGTGACTGGTTCTAGAAATATAGAATTTGGATGAAAGATGTTATCAGCTGTTTCCATTTCATGATCAGTGGGGTCATTATCTATAACTCTCTCTATATTATTAGCCATTTTTTCTCCTATATCACTAAAGTAGTTGACGAAAGTGTCAGTGATTTCTTGTGGGTTATCTGTCAAAATCCCTGTAGAAATACTTGTTATTTTCGTTATTTCCGAATGTCTTGTGTTTTTGTTTGAGATTTCTTTGATTATGTCCCATATTTTTTTACTGTCTCCTTGAGCTTCTAATATTTTATCTCGGTAATATTGATTTTTTGTTTGTTTAATAAGTAGATTAAGGTTATTTCTGTATTTTTTATAGTAATCTTTCAGCTCAGTGTTATTAGGGTATTTGGAGAGTTTTTTGTGCAGACTGTCACGTTTTCTTATTGAACGAATGATACCTAATGTGATCCACGGTTTAAGTTTAAAGTGATTTCTCGATTTTATTTTTCTTGTGGTAGTGACATCTGCAATGTAAGTTTGAAGAGATTTCACAAGAGATTCTGCAGCTTTACTAGGATTGATTTCTTGGAGAACTAATGCCCACTTTTCTACTTCAAGTTTTTGTCTCAACAGATCTAAGTCTACGTGGTTTACTACTTTAATTATTTTGCTGGACGAAGTTGGATTTATGTCGGACGTTATTTTGTCATCATTCTCTGTACTCGTACTTAGTGCAACACATATGGCGTAATGATCTGTAATGTTCGTTTGTAGTATTGCACCTTTAAATTTAAATTTATTATTAGTAGAATTGATAAAAGCATGATCAATGCAGGTAGAAGATAATTTTGAGATTCTAGTTGGTTCGTTAATAAGTGAGTGAAAGCCGTGAGCATTTAAGTTATTTAGGTAGTCGTTGGATAATTGAGAGTTGTCCATGGTGTTAATGTTAATGTCACCTATTAGTATTTTGTTTCCTTTTGTCACTACTTTAATTTCTGATAATAATTCAGTAATAAAAGTCTTCACATCCCCTGCAGGAGATCTGTAGATAGCCATAACTGAGTATATTTCTGTATCTATTAATGCAGTAATTTTGACAACGTTAGCTTGAGTAAATGAGTGAATTCTCGATATTTTAAGTGAATCGAAGGTTTCATCCTTGACAAGTATCGTTAAACCGTCAAAAGTTGTTAATTTATTAGTAAAGTTAAATGTGGAATACCCATCAATGACATATTGGCATGAATCGTGTTTTAAATGAGTTTCGGTAAGGATGATCAGATCAAATGAAACGCTACTATCCTGTAGAAGTATTAGTAGCTCGTCAAAGTGGCAGTTAATTCCCCGAATGTTTAGATGGAAAATTTTTATGCCATCGCACCTTTCATATGCTACCTTAATATCATTTGCAGTTGGGCATATTATAGTTTGTTTCCTCTCATCAAATATAAAATTACAGTTATAGCTTCTATTCAAATCAACATAGTCAGTGTTGCAGTTGATTTTAAAATTTGCCAAGACAGTTTCACTTGCCATATGTGTACAAATGTATGCGTGTTGGCAAATTTATTATAAATACAGTTTGATATAAGAAATCTTAATTAGGTGCCCGTGTGGGTAAGGAACATATACCGATAGGAGGGTAGTACTGTATTTGTGTACCAAATAAGTACGTTAGGCCTAGGCCTATATGTAAATATAATAGGAAAAACTCGGCAGGAACCTAGAAAGTTTAGTTAGTAGACCCGGCACTATGAAACACTCAGCAAGTCATCAACCTGTTGACCTGTTGACAACAAGCAAGCGATCCACCAAGTACCGCACAGTACAAGGCCTTTGGAAATGTTAGTTTACTGTTAATCACGTGCGTGCAGTAATTCTATGTCCGTTTTAGAATTAATCCTAACTCTTCGCTGATTATGGATTGCAATAATATTGCCGTCCTGAGTCCAGCAGTTGCGTGGGCCGATGATCTTTTGGACGTTACACAGGAGCTCGTATCTGGAACGCGTTAGTGACTCGGTGATCAGTAGTTTCTTCTCCCTCAAGGCTCTTTTCCTCTTCCAGACGGTCTCGCGCGTATGGTACGCGATGAACTTGATGATGATGGGTCTTTTTCTCGAATTCATACCGTTTGGGGAGCCTAAGCGATGGCAACGATCTATGTCATGAATCGAGACGTTCATTCCCAGATCGGAGTTTAGGAGGTGAATCGCAACTTCATATGGGTCTTCATTGGGCCTTTCTTCCAATCCGTGGACCAGCAGACAATTGCGTCGGCTGTATTGCTCAAGATTGTCTAGTTTTTCTTCGTGCTGCGTTAATTTCTCCAACGTCAATCTAACTTCAGTTTTCATTTGCTTGACATTTTCCTTCACGAAAGTTTCTAACTCATTGAATTTTTGTTGAAGATCGATCTTTACGGTTGGATCTTGCTGCTGGCTTAACTGGATTTGAAAGCCATCTAGCGATTCCTTGATTTTATTTTCAAAGGCAGACACTCTACTTTGAATTTCCATTAAGCCTAGGTCAATCTCTCCGTTCTTCTTTGCTTGTTTATTTGCAGGCATTATGGAATTAGTTAATGAAGAGTTAGCGTACTAGCGTGAGTAGAAGATCGAACTGTTTTAGGTTGGTGACAATGGTAAAGGCACGCCTATGTTCTGAGAAGCGAGCTTCACGTTACAGTAGGCTTAGGTCGCGGCACTGTGCCGTAGAGTGAGCGCAGTGCAACACAATACTGTTCGCGGGTATGCGGGCGACGAGGCGCGAGTTTCACAGATGTAAATAATTGAAGTTAGTTGAGTCAATGTTGGTAACACGAACACGTTTTCTACGAGCAAGAGTTAGGTTATGTTATGAATGCTAGGAATAATTCCTTGCAATGTTCGAATAAACGGTATGAAACTTACGGTTAAACGGTATCTGTTAGTGAATACAGGATAATGTATTGGCTATTTGCGTATTTAAAGTATTATATTGAATTGTTATTTGCCACTTATGGATTATTTCTTGGACCCGCCGAACAGAGACAACTACATGGTGGTCGCCATCTTCACACTTCAAGTATTAGAATAATAAATTGCTTACAGTAACTTTTCTTTGTCTGACTGAATATCAGCATTATCAATCATTATGACTGCGAAGTGGGAATGGAACCTGTGACCTCTTTAATCAGGGTCACAAATGAAGGTTTCCTCCAAAGTATTGAGTAGATTACGATGTTCACCGCCATTTGTTAGTAGGTGTAGGCCTAGGTTTGCTGATAACAATAAGGTATAACACTAACACATTACATTTTTATTCAAGATTCTACATGAAAACTGATTATTTCAAGTGTTTAGTGTTTATACCAGTTGATAGTTAACAAAGCAAACCATAGGTTTATAAATGTTTTCAGTTTTGATACTGAAATTTAATTTTTAATTAATCGGAAATGTTCGGAATAGACACGATTCAACAATTTTTCCCTACTTGTCAGTCATCGAGCCCGGGACGCTCCCGGCCAAGACGCAGCACGGAGCCGGAAGACTACGAAGAAGAAACTGTTGGTTGACAAGACGGAAGGGCTACAACAACACTGTATCTATGTGTTATCTGTGTGTTTCAGTGGGAGCTGGGCTGTGTTGTGATGTAACTGTTGGTTGACAAGACGCAAGGTCTACAACAACACTGTATCTATGCGTTATCTGTGTGTTTCAGTGGGAGCTGGGCTGCGTTATGATGTAACTGTTGGTTGACAAGACGCAAGGCCTACTACGACACTGTATCTGTGTGTTATCTGTGTGTTTCAGTGGGAGTTGAGCTGCGTTATGATGTAACTGTTGGTTGACAAGACGCAAGGGGCCTACAACAACACTGTATCTATGTGTTATCTGTGTGTTTCAGTGAGAGCTGGGCTGCGTTATGATGTAACTGTTGGTTGACAAGACGCAAGGCCTACAACAACACTGTATCTATGTGTTATCTGTGTGTTTCAGTGGGAGCTGGGCTGCGTTATGATGAAACTGTTGGTTGAGAAGACGCAAGGCCTACAACAACACTGTATCTATGCGTTATCTGTGTGTTTCAGTGGGAGCTGGGCTGCGTTATGATGTAACTGTTGGTTGACAAGACGCAAGGCCTACAACAACACTGTATCTATGCGTTATCTGTGTGTTTCAGTGGGAGCTGGGCTGCGTTATGATGTAACTGTTGGTTGAGAAGACGCAAGGCCTACAACAACACTGTATCTATGTGTTATCTGTGTGTTTCAGTGGGAGCTGGGCTGCGTTATGATGTAACTGTTGGTTGAGAAGACGCAAGGCCTACAACAACACTGTATCTATGTGTTATCTGTGTGTTTCAGTGGGAGCTGGGCTGCGTTATGATGTAACTGTTGGTTGAGAAGACGCAAGGCCTACAACAACACTGTATCTATGCGTTATCTGTGTGTTTCAGTGGGAGCTGGGCTGCGTTATGATGAAACTGTTGGTTGAGAAGACGCAAGGCCTACAACAACACTGTATCTATGTGTTATCTGTGTGTTTCAGTGGGAGCTGGGCTGCGTTATGATGAAACTGTTGGTTGAGAAGACGCAAGGCCTACAACAACACTGTATCTATGTGTTATCTGTGTGTTTCAGTGGGAGCTGGGCTGCGTTATGATGAAACTGTTGGTTGAGAAGACGGAAGGGCCGGTCCCTGGCCTTGAAGCGGGGGTAAAGGTTTTACTTCGGAAGAGAACCAAAACATGCCTAGTGGATCGTGAGTATGAGAGTTACATTACAACAAGGGGATGTTCAATATGACATTTCAAAAACTCTCTATTATCGTGTCTACCTTTAAGAGCGAAGGATACCTTTACGTCAAAAACCGCACACAATTTTTATTTTTTATTTATATCTCAAGATTAATACATAAAATCGAAAATCTGAGAACTCATAGCGCTGTGGTTTGGTAAGCCCTGCAGACTGAATGATAAATGTATCTAACATTATAATCAGTATGACTGTGATTTTTACTTCATTAAATTACTATTGAAATAAGTAACACAGGCATACGGATTATAATGTTAGATACATTAGGCTTACCAAACCACAACGCTATGATTACTCAGATTTTCGATTCAGATGTTTTGTCTTGAGATATAATTAAAAAATGAACATTTTCTGTGGGGTTTTTGACGTCGAGGTATCCTTCGCTCTTAACTAAACCGGAAATTGTTTTATTGGGTGAGCTGGTCTTGTCTGACCGGTTCATTTGAAAATACTAAGTACACGTCATAGGTCTGTGAAGCACGTGCTCGACCATGGGCGGGTAGCAGGGTAGCGAGGGAACCCGAGAAAACCCACCCCGAATACCGTCTTATTACCCTCAATTCCAATAGATTTCGAACCGAACAGCAGTGCATGTTGCCAAGTGTAGTGATGAGCCGTCAGTTGGTCGGTAGTCTTTGCGCGGCCAGAGTGTGATAAGTAGGGCTAGGATGTTCAGGACATCAGCTTTTTTTTCTATTGGTAAATACTCGCCTGGAAAATAGTTTAAGTGTGTTTAAAAAAATATGCATTTTATTTTGCCTTAAAATGTCTATTTACATCATTTCAAAAGAAAGAGAGAGAAAAGGTCCTTTTGGGCATTTTTAAGGGACTATTTTCCTATTTTGATATAATTTGCTTAAACGGATGCAAAACGTGCGAGTGCAGTGTCGAGCTTGCCACATCATCGGGCCAAGCATACGCAATGATTTGTTTGTTGTCGAATACTGTAACGATGAGTCAGAGATAAGATGAGCCAGCCGATGGCTGCAGCAACGCATCTACAAGAGAAAAAAACTATTCCCCCCCCCCTCTCCACGAAAATATATTGGTGTAACTGAATTGATTTAATAAAACAATACTGAAAGTAATAAAACCAATAGAATTCGATTGAATTCAATAGGTCCATTTTAGGTCCTTTTTTGCTGTTTTAAAGGTACTATTTGCCTGCCTTTTTCTCACTTTGAAAGGTCCTGAACATCCTAGCCCTAGTGATAAGTGTTCCGCCCGCACGGTTCGCTATCGTGGCAACGCTGGGGGTTGAATTTATGTTGCCCGCGCTCAAATCAGTCCATCTCATACTGCATCCGGTCTACTGTTCAATCACCCTTGAGAACCACAGTAGATGAATGAAGTCGGGCCCTACTGTACCCGCTAGAAGCGGCCATAAATTTAAGGATTACAGAAATCTCAAAAACATTCACCTACGGAAGTCGAAGTGTGGTCAATCACAGAGAAACTGAAATGTAATGCGCCGTTTACATAAATGACTAGTGATTAGTGACTAGCCCCCGTGTCTAAGCCACAGACTTCTTTCATTGGCTGAGAGGGGGAATACTGGGCTCTGATTGGCTGTGACTAAGGTTTGTCTTGACTTGACTAAGGAATTGAACATAATTGCAATTCCTTAGTCAAGTCAAGACACACCTTAGTCACAGCCAATCAGAGCCCAGTATTCCCCCTCCCAGCCAATGAAAGAAGTCTGTGGCTTAGACACGGGGGCTAGTCACTAATCACTAGTCATTTATGTAAATGGCCCATTACAATGGTGAGGGTCAATGTTTTCTGGATGTCGTTTGAGTGGGATGAAAAGAGCGTACATGGGCCAAGAGGGAGCAACATATCGAGGCTCCATTCATCCACTATGTTTCTCAACGCTGATTCCACTGTAGTTCCTATAAAAGTTGAACTCGATAATAGGATTCTTTGTTTGCGTCTCATCACGTTACCCAAAAGACCTATTCAATATTCACTTATGGGCTGATCTTACAATCTCCTTATAACATAGTTATTTGTAGCAAAGGATTTCAAGAGTTTTGATTGGTGGTTTCCATGGAGAAAACAAGCTATTCGACGAATAAGTAGCTATAGACCATTTTAAAAATGATCCAGGTATCTATTCTTGTTTTTCCCCACGGTCCTCTAAATCTTCATGAACAACAATACACAACAATTAGAAATTGGGAATCAAGGTTAATAGATGAAGATCTTGTGTCCATCAATAAACCTAGATATAACATTAGACAGCTCATGTTTGATTGTTTTACGTTGTTTTTTGTAACGATTTAGGGGGCCGTGCGAGGAACAAGAATAGTTACCTGGATCATTTTTAAAATGGTCTATTGGGACATTGTAAGACTAGACCTTAATAAACGTAGAAAAATCATAGATGTTGCTCTAGCCTAGCGTGCGGAACACCCTCATACTGAAACCCCCGCCACTGCGAAACGATACACCCATTCCAAAACTAGTATCAGTATCTTCCAATTGAACTCACTAATCAGAGCCAACGGTTTAGCCGCGGTCGCTGCGCCGGTTCCCATATGAACACCGAAGTTAAGCAACCTCGGGTTAGGTCAGGAGGTGAATGGGTGACAACTCACCTGCGAAACACTAGTTACCGCTGGTTAGAGCAGATGGAGGGTTCGAAAGCTTGTATAACAGCTTCGTTCTTCTCGTCAACAGTCCAGGTTAGTGGAGGAACCTGTATGACTGGTCAAAGTTACACCGTCCTTTCGGATGGGACGTAAAGCCGATGGTCCCCTTGGTACTCTTCGACAGGAGTAGGCTACATGCTGGTCCTAGGCTTCCCCTCCTCCCTTCCTCATTATCATTCACCAATCATCACTCCCTACACTGGCCCTTATTACAATAAAACAAATAATAAATAATTGGAGGGAGATAAATTTTAAACGATATTTGTATAATGTTGAGCGCTGTTTTTCTTTTTTTTCTAGTTATTTTAAGCTCTTTTTTTATTGGATCACAAATGTGACCGCTACTCGCAAAGATGTGACGTAAGTGCAACCTAAGGGTGCGGTCCGAAATGTACTCTGAATACTCCGTTTAGAGCATGGTTGATCATGGCACCGCCATTTTTATACTCGCTTTTTATACTCGATTACGGGACGCGATACACACCACCTTGCGCACCACTTCAAAAATGGATCGTGAACGTACAGCTATCGCGTACCTCATCATTGAACTCATCAATTCGAGCTCCGAAATATTAGTTCGAAATATTCATTTGGCTGCGATAAATTCTCCAGATGCCTCTACAATGTGGTCAGGTAAATGGAACACGTTCATAACCAAATGCATGTATGGGCACTCTAACCTAAGACTAGGCTTAGACCCTAGGAGAAAATATAAAATCAATGTTTTGACCAAAAATATGAATAATCAATTAATACAAACCACTTAGAGCTCGCTGCGCATCGGAGGCCGTTAGTGTGACGCACACTGGGCCCCAGCCGGCAATACAAATTCTACCATTTCGTTATATTCCCCGCCATATTTCTTCGCACTCCCAACACTCCGCGATTTTCACGGAGTATCTCGAGCGTACTCCGGAGCGCGCTCTCGACAGTAACGAGACGCAGAGCACGGAGTACTTGGAGTATCTCGAGATGATTTCGGGACGCGCAGAGTGTAATCTGTGCACTCGGAGTACATTTCGGACCGCACCCTAAGAATACTTACGTTGGGACAATAAATGTAGAAGTAAACCTGTATAGTATATGTGTACCCCCCACAAAGTATCCACCAGACCAGCCGCCGCTGATGTATGTTGTGGTTTGTTTGTTACAGAAGCACAGGGTGTAAAAGGGTATCTGGAATTCGGTGAAAAGCTTGCCAACAAGTTTGGTTGCTACATTGCCTGGCCGCTGATACTCGCTAGCGACAATGTTCTGGTTGAGCTGTCCACATTCCCACTCATGAACCACGTCTAGGAATATTATAAACACCGAGATTGGCCACTGAGCGCGCTAGTGACAACGAATGAAGCGCTCAAGTGGCAATGGCACGCATCAAAAATTATAAAATATATAAATGTGTACACATTAAAACTACATTATGTACAAATTTACGTTTTTTGTATGTTCTCTTTCAAGATTAATATCTTGTATTTTCGTAATGAAAGTCATCAATTTGACACTTTTATACTAGGACGTAAAATATTAGGGAACCCGCAACTGACGTCACATCCGAACTTCAACAATGGAACAAATGAATTGAACTGATGGACAAACAATCAGCTGTCAATATAATAAAATTGCAACCATACAAATAAAAACAAGTGTAGCAATAGTAACTGCTCACCATTTAAAACTTTTAATGATGGACAACGACTAAGTGAAAGTTTTGTTTGTGTATTTGTTTGTTTCTTGTTTTGTTTTCCAAAATCCGAAGAAATTATTTTTTGACAGCTTGTTGTTTGTTTATCGATTCAATTCATTTATTTCATTGTTGTCTTTTGGTGTTGCTAGTAAGGTGTGAGAAGTGTTAGATGCATGTTTTAGCGGTACAATGACTACTGCCGAACACTACTGCATATTTCCTAACCATCCCAACATCCCCCGATAAAGCTTTTCAAAACAGGGTTGCCACATTGGACACTCGGCTTGCGTAGACTTCGTTCTCGTAGGCGTCGTTGAAAATAGAAATATAATCTAATTTCGACGTCGCTGAAGGGAGCGGAGTCGCGTAAGTCGCTACGTTGCCTGATTGGCCAACGACTAACGTTGTACGTTTTACGTTATACGTTGTACTTATACGTTGTACGTTGTACGTTGTATGTTATACGATGTACGTTATGTGTTATACGATGTACGTTGTACGTTATACGATGTACGTTAAATGTTATACGATGTTACTTACCTGTTTCAATCCATTCAGTTTTGAATTGTCAATAAAACCATACAGTTCATGCTGCTTAGATGATTTTTTGCAACAGAATTTACAAATACTCTTCTCTGGCAATTTTGCCATTGGGTTTACCTCGCTATGTACGTTATACGTTTTACGTTGTACGTTATATGTTATACGATGTACGTAATACGTTATACGTAATACGTTATACATTGTACGTTATACGTTATACGTTGTATGTTATACGTTATACGTTATATACATTGTACGTTATACGTTGTACGTTTTATGTTTTACGTTGTACGTTATACGTTTTACGTTATATGTTATAGGCCTACGTTGTACGTTATGCGTTGTAGGTTTTACGGTATATGGTATATGTTATACGTTATATGTTATACGTTATACGTTGTACGTTGTACGTTAAACGCCGACCTTGGAGCATGAGAACCCAGCATGAGGAAAACCTCTGGGGAAACCTTCAGTCAGGACTGTCGGTGGCCGGTATCAAACCGGCGACCTCCGAGTTAGAGTCTCGTCCCGCTGAGTCATTGTAGTCAAGCAGTGGCGTAACTAGAGGGTTAGTGGGTTAACCCCCCCACTGAAACTACATAGAGGCTGTTATTCTACCACTTACTACTTTACTACATCTTTAGAACCAAGCTTAGAAAATATAATAATGATAGGTTAATGATAATTAATGTTATGATTGTGTTAGAAACAACAAGTGTGTACCTATCGCATATATTTCAACCAAAATAAATACATGATTCAGTTTGAACGTGGATGAACTATTGTGAACAATAAACAGTAACGTAATATAAACAAATAAAGAGGCCTAATGTTTAGAGTTTTATCGTTGAGTGAGTAGTATAGGGTAGAGGCCCCACGCCATCGGCAGTCTGTCTACCACCTTATGCTGCCCAAAATACTTCGGTCAGGTAGTAGAAGTTCGCCAAGTGACGCGATGATGGAGCCTGATTGGTCGGCTACTTCACCGAAGATATACGAAGACAGCCGAAAACTCCGTCATCGCGTCGCTTGGCGAACTTCTACTACCCGACTACAGTATGTTGGGCAGCATGAGGCGGTAGACAAATTGCCGATTGCGTTGCGCCTCTACCCTATATTATTCACTCAACGATTTTATTCTTTGACTCTTAAAAGCACAAAATATTAATAATAATCGAACCGAAATTCATTTTCACCTCCGGCGGCTGGGGCTTAGCCCCAGACCCCACCTTGCTGTTCCCACACCCCACTTTCCCCTGTTGACCCCCCTCCTAAATAATTCCCAGTTACGCCACTGTAGTCAAGATCACTGCGTCGTGGTTTACTTGTACCTTACGAGAGATGGGTAGGTTAACGTCAAAAAACATCACAAAATGTTCATGTTTTAATCATATCTCAAGAATGCAAAACGAAATCGAAAATCTGAGTAATCAGCGTGCTGTGGTTTGGCAAGCCCTACAAACTGAATGATAAATTTTATCTATACATTGTGATCAGTTTGACTGTAATACTTATTTAATTAGTTATGTTATGTAATAAAATAATAATAAATAAAATAAAATAAAATAAAATACAATATAATAAAATAAAATAAAATAAAATAAAATAAAATAAAATAAAATAAAATAAAATAAAATAAAATAAAATAAAATAAAATAAAATAAAATAAAATAAAATAAAATAAAATAAAATAAAATAAAATAAAATAAAATAAAATAAAATAAAATAAAATAAAAAAAAATAAAAAAAAAAAAAATAAAATAAAAAATTAAAAAAAAAATTAAAAAAAAAAAATCGTAAATAATAATTTGTCTAATTAAACCCCACAATCATACCGACCAATGACAATGATAGAATGTAAAAAACATTTATCATTCAGTTTGTAGTGTTTACCAAACCACAGCACGCTTATTACTCAGATTTTCGATATCGAGGTGCATTCTTGAGAAATAATTAAAATATAAAATATACCCGGGTAAAATCCCGCTTCAGGCAAAAGTGTTTTAACTTCTAATATGGATTAAATTCCATCACTTCTTGTCTTAGGAATAAGTAAACAGTGACTTTGAAGCCGTCCTAGCAACGAAGCACTCAATAAATTCAATGTTGTTCTGAATCGGCCTCGTTGATTCTGGCATTTGTCCACAGGTGTTTGCACTGTCCAATCACTGATTCATGTGTTTAATATTTAAAAATAGATGTTTGATTGAATGATTGGTTATCGCTCACTTGTCAAAACAGGGTTGGTTTAGTCGCTTTTAATTTAAGTCCCACACTGAAAATCAGTCTTGTTACTGAGTGGGTAGACTCTATAAAAAAGATTTTTTTTTACTGTTGCCTCAGTGAGATTAGAAATAAGATGAATTCTTGAACACAACTACAGTTCCAGGAGAAGTGGTGATATTCACTTGGTTGTAAAATAATAAAATTGCAGTTTTATCCGCATAGTTATTTATTACCATCATCCATAAATCCCAAACATTGTAATTGTAAATATAATAACTAACACTATTTTTTTAAGTTTACTACATAATTATAATGATAACATCGTATAATTAGTTGAATGCGCGCAAGATAAGCACATTAATAAATTCCCAATGAATCTGTCATCTCGTAAATAGTAAAACAAATACGTACAGTAAAATTACTTATTTTTTTTACAACAAGTGACGTTGGCTAACAAGTTGAAGTTTAACCAAACTGTGAAATATTTTGTTATCCGGGAGATTTAGAGAAACTTAGGTTTAAAAAATAGTATAACCATACTAAATACTATATATAATGTAGGTTATAAATTGTTCTTTCTTATGCTTCCTAAATTAACCATTGCTACAAAAAATATTTTTAATATTAGTAACCATTAATGTATAATATAATATAATATAAAATATAAATATAATAATACAAACAAATAATGCAAATATAATATAATATAACTTACATGTTAATGTATTATAAATAATAAAGACTATAAATAAGAATACAATCAATAAACAATGCCAACTAATTAATACCTTACAAATTAAAATATACTTATTTAAAAGCGTTGAATAAAGTAAATGTTTGTGTCAACATCTCTACAAACATTACAAGCTAATATTTAATTCAAATATCTTACTGCATAGTTGATAACTCTAACCAAATATAATATTTGTTATGTTAAAAAACAAATGTTAATTAGTTTCCATGTGTTTGTCAGTAGACAAAAGCCTAAAGAATGCAGTTAACATAAATACTTAAGAGCAAATGATACCTCTACGTCAAAAACCACAGAATAGTTGTATTTTTTAATTTTATCTCAAGATTGAAACACAAAATCGAAAATCTCAGAAACCATAGCACTGTGGTTTGGTAAGCTTTACACACTGAATAATAAATACCGACGTTATAACGTTAAATACATTTATCATTCAGTCTGTAGGGCTTACCAAACCACATATGATTTTCGATTTACTTTTGAATATTGAGATATAATTAAAAAATGAAACTTTTCTGCGGTTTTTGACGTAGAGGTATACCCTTCGCTCTTAACATTACTAACATTCTTACTAAATTACACACCGAACGAAAAATAAATATTTTAAAGCCAAATCAAGAATAGTTTTCAAAACAACTCAACCATTCCATACATTAAATTAACTATCATTTGAGCCGGTTGAGTTTGCAATTAAATGACAGTCTCACTAATGACAATCTCACTAATGACAATCTCACTTATGACAATCTCACTAATGATAATCTCACTAATGCCAGTCTCACTAATGACAGAAACAATCCTTCTTCTGAATGCACCAATTCTTGCAGAACGGAGGACTCGTAGTTAGAAGGTCCTTGCATCGAGGACAGGGGGGGGGGTGTTTTTAGGCGGGGTGCAATACTGCCACCACAGGTACCAGGGGTCCCATGGGTTCCACGGCGGCATAGAGCCCCAAGACGAACCAGGGCCCCAAGACGAACTAAAGTGCCAATTGATAGGGGAGGCCACGGGAACGCCCACCCTGGCTCGTTGTCAATCCATGGAGGGCCCCACCCTGGGTTGTTATCGAATCAGGGACGGCCCCACCCTGGCTTTTTGTCGACCCATGGATGGCCCCACCCTGGCTTGTTGTCGACCCATGGAGGGCCCCACCCTGGCTTGTTGTCAACCCATGGATGGCCCCACCCTGGCTTGTTGTCGACCCACGGACGGCCCCACCCTGGCTTGTTGTCGACCCATGGATGGCCCCACCCTGGCTTGTTGTCGACCCATGGAGGGCCCCACCCTGGCTTGTTGTCAACCCATGGATGGCCCCACCCTGGCTTGTTGTCGACCCACGGACGGCCCCACCCTGGCTTGTTGTCGACCCATGGATGGCCCCACCCTGGCTTGTTGTCGACCCATGGATGGCCCCACCCTGGCTTGTTGTCGACCCATGGATGGCCCCAACCTGGCTTGTTGTCAACCCATGGATGGCCCCACCCTGGCTTGTTGTCGACCCATGGATGGCCCCACCCTGGCTTGTTGTCAACCCATGGATGGCCCCACCCTGGCTTGTTGTCGACCCATGGAGGGCCCCACCCTGGCTTGTTGTCGACCCATGGAGGGCCCCACCCTGGCTTGTTGTCGACCCATGGAGGGCCCAACCCTGGCTTGTTGTCGACCCATGGAGGGCCCAACCCTGGCTTGTTGTCGACCCATGGAGGGCCCAACCCTGGCTTGTTGTCGACCCATGGATGGCCCCACCCTGGCTTGTTGTCGACCAATGGAGGACCCAACCCTGGCTTGTTGTCGACCCATGGATGGCCCCACCCTGGCTTGTTGTCGACCCATGGAGGGCCCAACCCTGGCTTGTTGTCGACCCATGGAGGGCCCAACCCTGGCTTGTTGTCGACCCATGGAGGGCCCAACCCTGGCTTGTTGTCGACCCATGGAGGGCCCAACCCTGGCTTGTTGTCGACCAATGGAGGACCCAACCCTGGCTTGTTGTCATTGACTCTTTGCCCGTTACTTCGCTTACTCCGCAAAGACGAGTCCGCAAAGTCATCAGTCAAGTCATTAGCCAAGTCATCAGCTAAGTCATCAACCAACGTTCAGCCTTCCTCGCAGCGAACCTGATGGAAGGGGAAGAAAACAAATATCAAACACACAACCTTAAACATAAATGTGTGTGGTCAGTCGTCGTAAAACAACTTCGGTGTTGCTTTTGTCACGGGTGGGTGAGCGGCAACCAACCAGCGGCCGTGGCTGATTCAAATACCTGCTCGGGTTGGCTGAGACCGTAAACACGTCATTGATCGATGACGAAAGCATTACCGAAAATGTTTATGTGCTAGAAAACTCCATGTGCTAGAAGACTCAATGTGCTAGATATCTCCATGTGCTAGAAGACTCAATGTGCTAGATATCTCCATGTGCTAGAAGACTCAATGCGCTAGATATCTCAATGAGTTAGAAGACTCCATGTGCTAGATATCTCAATGAGTTAGAAGAGCCATGTCAGCTAATACTCACCATCAGCACGACAGCTATGAGAGGCACCAGGCCCAACGACCACAGAAGTCTCATGATGTGTTCTCGACTCTTCAGTATCTTCAGATACTTCTATCTTTGAAACCGTTGAATGAAGTGACTTTTCATCCACACAATCGATGCTTTTATACAAGTTTCCATCGTGTATTGTTTCAACGTTGCATTATTTTCCTGATAATGTTTAATTATGATAATTTAAATGTGCTTTATTTCGATAATAATACATTATTTTGGAAAACACTCACGTTCATTTCGTAGGATTTTAATTTTATATGATAATATTTAGGAACATTGATGTTCTTTAGGACAGTTATTGCGAGTTGCAATAACATTTTGGGAAATGTTTGGTTTTGATTGTTGGTTACCATTGAGAAAAGTAGCTATTCGACGAATAAGTAGTTATTGGGACATTGTAAGACTAGACCTTAATAAACGTAGAAAAATCATAGATGTTGCTCTAGCCTAGCGTGCGGAACACCCTCATACTGAAACCCCCACGGCTGCGAGACGATACACCCATTCCGAAACTAGTATCAGTATCTTCCAATTGAACCCACTAACCAGAGCCAACGGTTTAGCCACGGTCGCTTAGCAGGTTCCCATACGAACACCGAAGTTAAGCAACCTCAGACTAGGTCAGGAGGTGGATGGGTGACCACTCACTTCCGAAACACTAGTTACCGTTGGTTAGAGCAGATTGGAGGGTTCGAAAGATTTTTTAACAGCTTCGTTCTTCTCGTCAACAGTCCAGGTTAGTGGAGGAACCTATATGACTGGTCAAAGTTACACCGTCCTTTCGGTGGGACGTAAAGCCGATGGTCCCCTTGGTACTTTTCGACAGGAGTAGGCTACATACCGGTCCTAGGCTTCCTCTCCAACCTTCCTCATTTTATCATTCATCAATCATCACTCATCAGGCTTAAAAGGGCATTGTACCCTACACTGGCCCTTATTAAGGCTGGTCCACACAGATTTTGTAGACATCATGCATAAGGTTTTAAGACGTTGTTTTAAAAACAACAATGAAAACAACGTCTTAATACTAAAACTTTGTGTGAACGCCAGTACGTGTTTCCTATAGGCTGGTCCACACAGATTTTTTAAGCATAAGATTTAATGTTTTAAGACGTTGTTTTAAGAACAACAATGAAAACAATGTCTTAAAACTAAAACTTGTGTGAACGCCAGTACGTGTTTCCTATATGATCCAACTTAACGACTACGCGTTAAACCTTAAATCTTATGCTTAAAAAATCTGTGTGGACCATCCTTATGATCCAACTTTACGACTACGCGTTAAACCTTAAATCGTATGTCTTAAAAATCTGTGTGGACCAGCCTTTACAATAAAATAAATAATAAATAATTGGAGGGAGATAAATTATAAACGATATTTGTATAATTTTGAGCGCTGTTTTTCTTTTTTTTTTCAAGTTTTTTTAAGCTCTTTTTTTATTGGATCACAAATGTGACCGCCACTCGCAAAGATGTGACGTAAGTGCAACCTAATAATACTTACGTTGGGACAATAAATGTAAACCTGTATATGTGTATCCACCAGCCACCGCTGATGTCCATAGGCGTGAGCAGGGGGGGGGGCAAGGGGGGGCAGCGGCCCCCCCAATTAGGATGGGTGAGCTTTTTTTATATAGAATTTGGCCCAAGGTATACCGTATACGCCTACCGATCGTAAAAGACGAGAAGAGGACCTATAGCACCTTCCTCATATTAAATATATTTCTCAAACTGTCACAGTTGCTCCAACTGCCTTGCCCGTTTTACCCAAGAAAGAATAGGTCCAGTATAGTGCCTGTCGTAATGGGCGACAAAAATGCTGACCTGACATAATGGTTCTAATCTTACCTGAAGTCCTAGATTGGAATGACGTTGGAATCAGCTGACCGGCCTCAACATCAACTGTTGCCTTACCGCCAAGATTTTGGCTGTGGGACTGACCACTTCCTTCACTTTGTAACAATGATATCACTGATATCCACAAATAATTGTGTGAAATTAACCCATTGAACAGACAACCTGTACTCCTCCTAATACGCATAAAATCACGTTTAAAAATGCATGTCTTTAAAAAATCTCCTACGGAGCTTTTTGTCTGGGGCATCCCCCCCCCCACACCCCCCATTGGCGCCGCCGTGAAGTACTTTAATTGGGAATGTATTGTGCCCCCCCCCATTGATCAACCTCTACGCACGCCTATGCTGATGTCTGTTGTGGTCTGTTTGTTACAGAAGCCCAGGGTATAAAAGGGTATCTGGAATTCGGTGAAAAGCTTGCCGACAAGTTTGGTTGCCACATTGCCTGGCCGCTGATACTCGCTAGCGAAAATGTTCTGGTTGAGCTGTCCACATTCCCACTCATGAACCACGTTTAGGAATATTATAAACACCGAGTTTGGCCACTGAGCGCGCTAGTGACAACGAATGAAGCGCTCAAGTGGCAATGTCACGCATCAAAAATTATAAAATATATAAATGTGTACACATTAAAACTACATAATGTACAAATTTATGTTTTTTGTATCTACTCTTTCAAGATTAATATCTTGTATTTTCGTAATGAAAGTCATCAATTTGACACTTTTATACTAGGACGTAAAATATTAGGGAACCCGCAACTGACGTCACATCCGCACTACAACAATGGAACAAATGAATTGAACTGATGGACAAACAATCAGCTGTCAAAATAATAAAATTGCAACCATACAAATAAAAACAAGTGTAGCAATAGTAACTGCTCACCATTTAAAACTTTTAATTATGGACAACGACTAAGTGAAAGTTTTTTATGTGTATTTGTTTGTTTCTTGTTTTGTTTTCCAAAATCCGAAGAAATTATTTTTTGACAGCTTGTTGTTTGTTTATCGATTCAATTCATTTATTTCATTGTTGTCTTTTGGTGTTGCTAGTAAGGTGTGAGAAGTGTTAGATGCATGTTTTAGCGGTACAATGATTATGCCGAACACTACTGCATATTTCCTTCCCATCCCGACATCCCCGTTAACTCTTTTCAAAACAGGGTTGCCACATTGGACACTCGGCTTGCGTAGACTTCGTTCTCGTAGGCGTCGTTGAAAATAGAAACAGAATCTAATTTCGACGTCGCTGAAGGGGGCGGAGTCGCGTAAGTCGCTACGTTGCCTGATTGGCCAACGACGAACGTTGTACGTTATACATTGTACGTTATACGTTATACATTATACGTTGTACGTTATACGTTATACGATGTACGTTATACATTATGCGTTATACGTTATACGTCATACGGTAAACGTTATACGTTGTATGATACACGATACACGTTATACGTTATACGCTATACGTTATACGTTGTACGATAAAGGATACACGTTATACGTTATATGTTATATGTTAAACGTTATGCGCTGTACGTTATATGTAATACGTTGCACGTTATACGTTTACGTTATATGTTATATGTTATATGTTGTACGTTGTACGCCGACGTTGGAGCATGAGAACCCAGCATGAGGGAAACCTTCAGTCAGGACTGCCGGTGGCCGGTATCGAACCGGTGACCTCCCGAATTAGAGTCTCGTCCCGCTGAGCCATTGTAGTCAGGCAGTGGCGTAACGAGGGGGTAAGTGGGTCAACCCCCCCTCCCAAACTACATCGAGGCTGTTATATATTCTACCACTTACTACTTTACTACATCTTTAGAACTAAGCTTAGAAAAAATAATAATGATTGGTTAATGATAATTAATGTTATGATTGTGTTAGAAACAAGTGTGTACCTATCGCATATATTTCAACCAAAATAAATACATGGTTCACCTCAAACGTGTAGGAACTATTTTGAACAATAAACAGTAACGTAATATAAACAAATAAAGAGGCCTAATGTTTAGAGTTTTACCGTTGAGTGAGTAATATAGGGTAAGGTCCCACGCCATCGGCAGTCTGTCTACCACCTTATGCTGCCCAACATATTTAGTCGGGTAGTAGAAGACGGAGCCTGATTGGTCGGCCACTTCACCGAAGATATACGAAGACAGCCGAAAACTCCGTCATCGCGTCGCTTGGCGAACTTCTACTACCCGACTAAAGTTGTTGTGCAGCATAAGGCGGTAGACAAACTGCCGATTGCGTTGCGACTCTACCCTATATTATTCACTCAACGATTTTATTCTTTGACTCTTAAAAGCACGAAATATTTATAATAGTCGAAATTCATTTTCACCTCCGGCGGCTGGGGCTTGGCCCCAGACCCCACCTTGCTGTCCCCACTCCTCACTTTCCCCTGTTAACCCCCCTCCGAAATAATTCCCCAAATACCCCACTGTAGTCGTCACTGCGTCGTGGTTTACGCGTACCTTACGAGGGAAGGGTAGGTTTACGTCAAAAACATCACAAAATGTTCATGTTTTAATTATATCTCAAGAATGCAAAACGAAATCGAAAATCTGAGTAATCAGCGTGCTGTGGTTTGGCAAGCCCTACAAACTGAATGATAAATTTTATCTATACATTGTGATCAGTTTGACTGTAATACTTATTTAATTAGTTATGTAATGTAATAAAATAATAATAAATAAAATTAAATTAAATAAAATACAATATAATAAAATAAAATAAAAAAAAAAAAAAATAAAATAAAATAAAATAAAATAAAATAAAATAAAATAAAAAAAAATAAAAAAAAATAAATAAATAAAAAAAAATAAAAAAAAAAAAATAAAAAAAAAAAAATAAATTAAAAAAAAAATAAATAAAAAAAAAAAAAATAATCGTAAATAATAATTTGTCTAATTAAACCCCACAATCATACCGACCAATGACAATGATAATGATAGAATGTAAAAAACATTTATCATTCAGTTTGTAGTGTTTACCAAACCACAGCACGCTTATTACTCAGATTTTCGATATCGAGGTGCATTCTTGAGAAATAATTAAAATATAAAATATACCCGGGTAAAATCCCGCTTCAGGCAAAAGTGTTTTAACTTCTAATATGGATTAAATTCCATCACTTCTTGTCTTAGGAATAAGTAAACAGTGACTTTGAAGCCGTCCTAGCAACGAAGCACTCAATAAATTCAATGTTGTTCTGAATCGGCCTCGTTGATTCTGGCATTTGTCCACAGGTGTTTGCACTGTCCAATCACTGATTCATGTGTTTAATATTTAAAAATAGATGTTTGATTGAATGATTGGTTATCGCTCACTTGTCAAAACAGGGTTGGTTTAGTCGCTTTTAATTTAAGTCCCACACTGAAAATCAGTCTTGTTACTGAGTGGGTAGACTCTATAAATAAGATTTTTTTTTACTGTTGCCTGAGTGAGATTAGAAAGAGGATGAATTCTTGAACACAACTACAGTTCCAGGAGAAGTGGTGATATTCACTTGGTTGTAAAATAATAATATTGCAGTTTTATCCGCATAGTTATTTATTACCATCATCCATAAATCCCAAACATTGTAATTGTAAATATAATAACTAACACTATTTTTTTAAGTTTACTACATAATTATAATGATAACATCGTCTAATTACTTGAGTGCGCGCAAGATAAGCACATTAATAAATTCCCAATGAATCTGTCATCTCGTAAATAGTAAAACAAATACGTACAGTAAAATTACTTCTTTTTTTTTACAAGTGACGTTGGCTAACAAGTTGAAGTTTAACCAAACTGTGAAATATTTTGTTATCCGGGAGATTTAGAGAAACTTTGGTTTAAAAAATAGTATAACCATACTAAAGTAAATACTATATATAATGTAGGTTATAAATTGTTCTTTCTTATGCTTCCTAAATTAACCATTGCTACAAAAAATATTTTTAATATTAGTAACCATTAATGTATAATATAATATAATATAAAATATAAATATAATAATACAAACAAATAATGCAAATATAATATAATATAACTTACATGTAAATGTATTATAAATAATAAAGACTATAAATAAGAATACAATCAATAAACAATGCCAACTAATTAATACCTTACAAATTAAAATATACTTATTTAAAAGCGTTGAATAAAGTAAATGTTTGTGTCAACATCTCTACAAACATTTCAATATACATCGTAGTTGAAAAATGTAACAGAATTTACTATGTGGAAAAAAATTGAAAATATATCAACATATTAATCACTTGAAAATGGCATTTACGAGTACGTTAACAATCAATTTAATTAAAAATACCTTAAGCATAAGAAAATTAGATATTATAATATTGCATCTTATCATTAATAAATTCACAATTTTATCATGTACATTGTTCACAACAATAACGATAATTATAACATCTGCAAACACCTTTGAAGTAATGAAATCTACATAAAAATGTGAACATAGAAAATAAGATTTATTAACTTTTACTAAATATAACTTATTTTATAAAGTACATAAACCTAAAATAAAATAGTCAAGCTAATATTTAATTCAAATATCTTACTGCATAGTTGATAACTCTAACCAAATATAATATTTGTTATGTTAAAAAACAAATGTTAATTAGTTTCCATGTGTTTGTCAGTAGACAAAAGCCTAATGAATGCAGTTAACATAAATACTTAAGAGCAAATGATACCTCTACGTCAAAAACCACAGAATAGTTGTATTTTTTAATTTTATCTCAAGATTGAAACACAAAATCGAAAATCTCAGAAACCATAGCACTGTGGTTTGGTAAGCTTTACACACTGAATAATAAATACCGACGTTATAACGTTAAATACATTTATCATTCAGTCTGTAGGGCTTACCAAACCACATATGATTTTCGATTTACTTTTGAATCTTGAGATATAATTAAAAAATGAAACTTTTCTGCGGTTTTTGACGTAGAGGTATACCCTTCGCTCTTAACATTACTTACATTCTTACTAAATTACACACCGAACGAGAAATAAATATTTTAAAGCCAAATCAAGAATAGTTTTCAAAACAACTCAACCATTCCATACATTAAATTAACTATGATTTGAGCCGGTTGAGTTTGCAATTAAATGACAGTCTCACTAATGACAATCTCACTAATGACAATCTCACTTATGACAATCTCACTAATGATAATCTCACTAATGCCAGTCTCACTAATGACAGTCTCACTAATGACAGAAACAATCCTTCTTCTGAATGCACCAATTCTTGCAGAACGGAGGACTCGTAGTTAGAAGGTCCTTGCATCGAGGACAGGGGGGGTGGGGGTGTTTTTAGGCGGGGTGCAATACTGCCACCACAGGTACCAGGGGTCCCATGGGTTCCACGGCGGCATAGAGCCCCAAGACGAACCAGGGCCCCAAGACGAACTAAAGTGCCAATTGATAGGGGAGGCCACGGGAACGCCCACCCTGGCTCGTTGTCAATCCATGGAGGGCCCCACCCTGGGTTGTTATCGAATCAGGGACGGCCCCACCCTGGCTTGTTGTCGACCCATGGAGGGCCCCACCCTGGCTTGTTGTCGACCCATGGAGGGCCCCACCCTGGCTTGTTGTCAACCCATGGATGGCCCCACCCTGGCTTGTTGTCGACCCATGGAGGGCCCCACCCTGGCTTGTTGTCAACCCATGGATGGCCCCACCCTGGCTTGTTGTCGACCCACGGATGACCCCACCCTGGCTTGTTGTCGACCCACGGACGGCCCCACCCTGGCTTGTTGTCAACCCATGGATGGCCCCCCCCTGGCTTGTTGTCGACCCATGGATGACCCCACCCTGGCTTGTTGTCGACCCATGGATGACCCCACCCTGGCTTGTTGTCAACCCATGGATGGCCCCACCCTGGCTTGTTGTCGACCCACGGACGGCCCCACCCTGGCTTGTTGTCGACCCATGGAGGGCCCCACCCTGGCTTGTTGTCAACCCATGGAGGGCCCCACCCTGGCTTGTTGTCAACCCATGGATGGCCCCACCCTGGCTTGTTGTCGACCCATGGAGGGCCCAACCCTGGCTTGTTGTCGACCCATGGAGGGCCCAACCCTGGCTTGTTGTCGACCCATGGAGGGCCCAACCCTGGCTTGTTGTCGACCCATGGAGGGCCCAACCCTGGCTTGTTGTCGACCCATGGAGGGCCCAACCCTGGCTTGTTGTCGACCAATGGAGGACCAAACCCTGGCTTGTTGTCATTGACTCTTTGCCCGTTACTTCGCTTACTCTGCAAAGACGAGTCCGCAAAGTCATCAGTCAAGTCATTAGCCAAGTCATCAGCTAAGTCATCAACCAACGTCGAGCCTTCCTCGCAGCGAACCTGATGGACGGGGAAGAAAACAAATATCAATCACACAACCTCAAACATAAATGTGTGTGGTCAGTCGTCGTAAAACAACCTCGGTGTTGCTTTTGTCACGGGTGGGTGAGCGGCAGCCAACCAGCGGCCGTGGCTTATTCAAATACCTGCTCGGGTTGGCTGAGACCGTAAACACGTCATTGATCGATGACGAAAGCATTACCGAAAATGTTTATGTGCTAGAAAACTCCATGTGCTAGAAGACTCAATGTGCTAGATATCTCCATGTGCTAGAAGACTCAATGTGCTAGATATCTCCATGTGCTAGAAGACTCAATGTGCTAGATATCTCAATGAGTTAGAAGACTCCATGTGCTAGATATCTCAATGAGTTAGAAGAGCCATGTCAGCTAATACTCACCATCAGCACGACAGCTATGAGGGGCACCAGGCCCCACGCCCACAGAAGTCTCATGATGTGTTCTCGACTCTTCAGTATCTTCAGATACTTCTATCTTTGAAACCGTTGAATGAAGTGACTTTTCATCCACACAATCGATGCTTTTATACAAGTTTCCATCGTGTATTGTTTCAACGTTGCATTATTTTCCTGATAATGTTTAATTATGATAATTTAAATGTGCTTTATTTCGATAATAATACATTATTTTGGAAAACACTCACGTTCATTTCGTAGGATTTTAATTTTATATGATAATATTTAGGAACATTGATGTTCTTTAGGACAGTTATTGCGAGTTGCAATAACATTTTGGGCAATGTTTGGTTTTGATTGTTGGTTACCATTGAGAAAAGTAGCTATTCGACGAATAAGTAGTTATTGGGACATTGTAAGACTAGACCTTAATAAACGTAGAAAAATCATAGATGTTGCCCTAGCCTAGCGTGCGGAACACCCTCATACTGAAACCCCCACGGCTGCGAGACGATACACCCATTCCGAAACTAGTATCAGTATCTTCCAATTGAACTCACTAATCAGAGCCAACGGTTTAGCCGCGGTCGCTTAGCCGGTTCCCATATGAACACCGAAGTTAAGCAACCTCGGGTTAGGTCAGGAGGTGAATGGGTGACAACTCACCTGCGAAACACTAGTTACCGCTGGTTAGAGCAGATGGAGGGTTCGAAAGCTTGTGTAACAGCTTCGTTCTTCTCGTCAACAGTCCAGGTTAGTGGAGGAACCTGTATGACTGGTCAAAGTTACACCGTCTTTTCGGATGGGACGTAAAGCCGATGGTCCCCTTGGTACTCTTCGACAGGAGTAGGCTACATGCTGGTCCTAGGCTTCCTCTCCTCCCTTCCTCATTATCATTCACCAATCATCACTCCCTACACTGGCCCTTATTACAATAAAACAAATAATAAATAATTGGAGGGAGATAAATTTTAAACGATATTTGTATAATGTTGAGCGCTGTTTTTCTTTTTTTTCTAGTTATTTTAAGCTCTTTTTTTATTGGATCACAAATGTGACCGCTACTCGCAAAGATGTGACGTAAGTGCAACCTAAGGGTGCGGTCCGAAATGTACTCTGAATACTCCGTTTAGAGCATGGTTGATCATGGCACCGCCATTTTTATACTCGCTTTTTATACTCGATTACGGGACGCGATACACACCACCTTGCGCACCACTTCAAAAATGGATCGTGAACGTACAGCTATCGCGTACCTCATCATTGAACTCATCAATTCGAGCTCCGAAATATTAGTTCGAAATATTCATTTGGCTGCGATAAATTCTCCAGACGCCTCTACAATGTGGTCAGGTAAATGGAACACGTTCATAACGTTCATAACCAAATGCATGTATGGGCACTCTAACCTAAGACTAGGCTTAGACCCTAGGAGAAAATAAAAAACCAATGTTTTGACCAAAAATATGAATAATCAATTAATACAAACTACTTAGAGCTCGCTGCGCATCGGAGGCCGTTAGTGTGACGCACACTGGGCCCCAGCCGGCAATACAAATTCTACCATTTCGTTATATTCCCCGCCATATTTCTTCGCACTCCCAACACTCCGCGATTTTCACGGAGTATCTCGAGCGTACTCCGGAGCGCGCTCTCGACAGTAACGAGACGCAGAGCACGGAGTGCTTGGAGTATCTCGAGATGATTTCGGGACGCGCAGAGTGTAATCTGTGCACTCGGAGTACATTTCGGACCGCACCCTAAGAATACTTACGTTGGGACAATAAATGTAGAAGTAAACCTGTATAGTATATGTGTACCCCCCACAAAGTATCCACCAGACCAGCCGCCGCTGATGTATGTTGTGGTTTGTTTGTTACAGAAGCACAGGGTGTAAAAGGGTATCTGGAATTCGGTGAAAAGCTTGCCGACAAGTTTGGTTGCTACATTGCCTGGCCGCTGATACTCGCTAGCGACAATGTTCTGGTTGAGCTGTCCACATTCCCACTCATGAACCACGTTTAGGAATATTATAGGCACCGAGTTTGGCCACTGAGCGCGCTAGTGAAAACGAATGAAGCGCTCAAGTGACAATGTGACGCATCAAAAATTATAAAATATATAAAATGTGTACACATTAAAACTACATTATGTACAAATTTACGTTTTTTGTATGTTCTCTTTCAAGATTAATATCTTGTATTTTCGTAATGAAAGTCATCAATTTGACACTTTTATACTAGGACGTAAAATATTAGGGAACCCGCAACTGACGTCACATCCGAACTTCAACAATAGAACAAATGAATTGAACTGATGGACAAACAATCAGCTGTCAATATAATAAAATTGCAACCATACAAATAAAAACAAGTGTAGCAATAGTAACTGCTCACCATTTAAAACTTTTAATGATGGACAACGACTAAGTGAAAGTTTTGTATGTGTATTTGTTTGTTTCTTGTTTTGTTTTCCAAAATCCGAAGAAATTATTTTTTGACAGCTTGTTGTTTGTTTATCGATTCAATTCATTAATTTCATTGTTGTCTTTTGGTGTTGCTAGTAAGGTGTGAGAAGTGTTAGATGCATGTTTTAGCGGTACAATGACTACTGCCAAACACTACTGCATATTTCCCAACCATCCCAACAGCCCCCGTTAACTCTTTTCAAAACAGGGTTGCCACATTGGACACTCGGCTTGCGTAGACTTCGTTCTCGTAGGCGTCGTTGAAAATAGAAATAGAATCTAATTTCGAAGTCGCTGAAGGGGGCGGAGTCGTGTAAGTCGCTACGTTGCCTGATTGGCCAACGACTAACGTTGTACGTTATACGTTATACGATGTACGTTATATGTTATACGATGTACGTTATACGTTATATGTTATACGTTAACGTTATACGTTATACGTAATACGTAATACGTTGTACGTTATATGTAATACGATGTACGTTATACGTTATACGTTTTACGTTTTACGTTTAACGTTATACGTTATACGTTATGTTATACGTAATACGTAATACGTTATACGTTGTACGTTATACGTTATACGTTATACGTTATACGTAATACGTTGTACGTTATATGTAATACGATGTACGTTATACGTTTTACGTTTTACGTTTAACGTTATACGTTATACGTTATATGTTATACGTAATACGTTATACGTTGTATGTTATACGTTATACGTTATACATTGTACGTTATACATTATACGTTGTACGTTTTATGTTATAGGCCTACGTTGTACGTTATGCGTTGTAGGTTTTACGTTATATGTTATATGTTATACGTTATATGTTATACGTTCTACGTTCTACGTTCTACGTTCTACGTTAAACGCCGACCTTGGAGCATGAGAACCCAGCATGAGGAAAACCTCTGGGGAAACCTTCGGTCAGGACTGGCGGTGGCCGGTATCGAACCGGCGACCTCCGAATTAGAGTATCATGTCCTACCACTGAGCCATTGTAGTCAAGCAGTGGCGTAACTAGAGGGTTAGTGGGTCACCCACCCCCCCCCCCTCCACCGAAACTACATAGAGGCTGTTATTCTACCACTTACTACTTTACTTCATCTTTAGAACTAAGCTTAGAAAATATAATAATGATAGGTTAATGATAATTAATGTTATAATTGTGTTAGAAACAACAAGTGTGTAGGTCTACCTATCGCATATATTTCAACCAAAATAAATACATGATTCAGTTTGAACGTGGATGAACTATTGTGAACAATAAACAGTAACGTAATATAAACAAATAAAGAGGCCTAATGTTTAGAGTTTTATCTAATATAGGGTAAGGTCCCACGCCATCGGCAGTTTGTCTACCGCCTTATGCTGCCCAACATACTTTAGTCGGGTAGTAGAAGTTCGCCAAGCGACGCGATGACGTAGCCTGATTAGTCGGCTACTTCACCGAAGATATACGAAGACAGCCGAAAACTCCGTCATCGCGTCGCTTGGCGAACTTCTACTACCCGACTAAAGTATGTTGGGCAGCATAAGGTGGTAAGACAAATTGCCGATTGCGTTGCGCCTCTACCCTATATTATTTACTAAAGGATTTTATTCCTTGACTCTTAAAAGCACGAAATATTTATAATAGTCGAAACCCATTTAGGGCTCCGGCGGCTGGGGCTTGGCCCCAGTCCCCACCTTGATGTCCCCACTCCTCACTTTCCCCTGTTAACCCCCCTCCGAAATAATTCCCCAAATACCCCACTGTAGTCGTCACTGCGTCGTGGTTTACGTGTACCTTACGAGGGCAGGGTAGGTTTACGTCAAAAAACATCACAAAATTTTCGTATTTTAATTATATCTCAAGAATGCACCTCGAAATCGAAAATCTGAGTAATCAGCGTGCTGTGGTTTGGTAAGCCCTACAGATTGAATGATAAATGTACCTTACATTGTGATCAGTATGACTGTAATACTTATTTAATTAGTTATGTAATTAAATAATAAAAAATAATAATAAATGAATAAATAGATAAAATAAATAAAATAAAATAAAATAAAATAAAATAAAATAAAATAAAATAAAATAAAATAAAATAAAATAAAATAAAATGAAATAAAATAAAATAAAATAAAATAAAATAAAATAAAATAAAATAAAATAAAATAAAATAAAATAAAATAAAATAAAATAAAATAAAATAAAATAAAATAAAACAAAATAAAATAAAATAGAATAAAATAAAATAAAATAAAATAAAATAAAATAAAATAAAATAAAATAAAATAAAATAAAATAAAATAAAATAAAATAAAATAAAATAAAATAAAATAAAATAAAATAAGATGAAATGAAATAAAATAAAACAAAATAATATGAATAATGTAAAAAATAGTTTATGTAATTAAACCCCACAATCATACCATAGATATAAATATTGTTACCTTTATATCTATGATCATACCGACCAATGCCAATGATAGAATGTTAAACACATTTATCATTCAGTTTGTAGGGCTTACCAAACCACTGACGCTGATTACTCAGATTTTCGATTTCCAGATGCATTCTCGAAATATGATTTAAATATAAAATATACCCGGGTAAACTCCCGCTTCAGGCAAAAGTGTTATAACTGATAATATGGCTTAAATTCCATTACTTCTTGTCTTAGGAATAAGTAAACGGTGACTTCGGAGCCGTCCTAGCAACGAATCACTCATTAAATTCAAAGTGGTTCTGAATCGGCCTTGTTGATTCTGACATTTGTCCGCAGGTGTTCGCACTGTCCAGTGTCCAATCACTGACTCATATGTTTCGTATTTGAAATATAGATCTTTGATTGGTTATCGCTCACTCGTCGATGGTGTTCGAAGCCTACAGGGTTGGTTTAGTCGCTTTAAATTAAAGTCCCCCACTGAAAATCAGTTTCGTTACTGAGTGGGTAGACTCTATAAATAAGATTTGTTTACTGTTGCCTGAGTGAGATTAGAAATAAGATGAATTCTTGAACACAACTACAGTTCAAGGAGAAGTGGTGATATTCACTTGGATGTAAAATAATAAAATTGAAGTTTGTATCCACATAGTTCTTTATTTCGATCATCCATAAATCCCAAACATTGTAATTGTAAATATAATAATTAACATAAGTATTTTAAGTGTACTACATAATTATAGTGATAACATCGTCTAATTACTTGAATGCGGGCGAGATAAGCACATTTATAAATTCTCCATAAATCTGTCATCTCGTAAAAAAGAAAACAAATACGTACAGTAAAATTAGTTTTTTTTTTTACTTCAAGTGACGTTGGCTAACAAGTTGAAGTTTAACATTCTGTGACCTATTTTGTTATCCGGGAGATTTAGAGAAACTTAGGTTAAAAAAATAGGATAACCATACCTAATACTATATATAATGTAGGCAATAAATTGTTCTTTCTTATGCTTCCTAAATTAACCATCGCTACAAAAAATATTTTGAATATTAGTAACCATTAATGTATAATATAATATGATATAAAATATCAATTTATTAATACAAATAAATAATGCAAAAATAATATAATATAACTCACATGTAAATGTATTATAAATTATATAGACTATAAATAAGAATACAATCAATAAACAATGCCAACTAATGAATACCTTACAAATTAAAATATACTACCTTAAAAGCGTTGAATAAAACACAGATGTTTGTGTAAACATCACTGCAAATATTTCAATACATCTTAGTTGAAAAAAGTAACAGAATTTACTATATGGAAAATAATTGAAAATATATCAACATATTAATCACTTAAAAAATGGCATTTACGAAGTACGCTAACAATCAGTTTGAATTAAAAATACCTTAATCGTAAGAAGATTATATATTATAATATGGCATCTTATCATTAATAAATTCACACTTTTATCATGGACATTGTTCACAACAAAAACGATAATTAAAACATCTTTAAACCCCTTTGAAGTAATGAAATGTACATACAAATGTGACCATAGAAAATTAGAACTATATACTATTAATAGAATATGACTTATTTTATAAGCTACATAAATCTAAAATAAAATAGTAAAGCTAATATTTAATTCAAATATCTTACTGCATAATTATTAATTCTAACCAAATATTATATATTTTTTGTTAAAACTAAAATGTTGATGAGTTTCCATGTGTTTACCACTAGACAACAGTGTTAATAATGTAGTAAACATAAATAGTCACATCATTTAAATTCTTACCCATTTAAACCAAAAAAAAACAATATGAACCAAATTACGATTAGTGTCCATGGCAACTCAACCATCCCAAATATTAAATGAACTAAGACCTGACCAGTTGAGTTATAAGTGAATGACAATCTCACTATAATGACAATGTCACTAATGACAGTCTCACTAATGACAGTCTCACTAATGACAAACTTTCACTAAAAACAATCTCACTAATGACAGTCTTACGAATGACAATCTCACTATAATGACAATGTCACTAATGCCAGTCTCACGAATGACAATCTCACTATAATGACAGTCTCACTAATGACAGTCTCACTAATGAAGTCTCACCAATAACAATCTCGCTAATGACAGTCTCACTAATGACAGTCTCACTAATGACAGTCTCACTAATGACAGTCTCACTAATGAAGTGTCACCAATGACAATCTCACTAATGACAGTCTCACTTATGACAGTCTCACTAATGACAGTCTCACTAATGACAGTCTCACTAATGACAGTCTCACTAATGAAGTCTCACCAATGACAATCTCACTAATGACAGTCTCACTAATGACAGTCTCACTAATGAAGTCTCACCAATGACAATCTCACTAATGACAGTCTCACTAATGACAGTCTCACTAATGACAGTCTCACTAATGACAGTCTCACTAATGAAGTCTCACCAATGACAATCTCACTAATGACAGTCTCACTTATGACAGTCTCACTAATGACAGTCTCACTAATGACAGTCTCACTAATGAAGTCTCACCAATGACAATCTCACTAATGACAGTCTCACTAATGACAGTCTCACTAATGATAGTCTCACTAATGACAGTCTCACTAATGAAGTCTCACCAATGACAATCTCACTAATGACAGTCTCACTAATGACAGTCTCACTAATGACAGTCTCACTAATGACCGGCTCACGAATGACAGTCTCACTAATGACAGAAACAATCCTTCCTCTGAATGCACCAATTCTTGCAGAACAGAGGACTCGTAGTTAGAAGGTCCTTGCATCGAGGACAGGGAGGGGTGTTTTTAGGGGGGGTGCAATACTTCCACCACAGGTACGAGGGGTCCCATGGGTTCCACGGTGGCCAAGAACCCCAAGACGGATCTTGGCCCCAAGGCGGATATTGGCCCCCATGCGGATCATGGCCCCAAGGCGGATATTGGCCCCAAGGCGGATATTGGCCTCCATGCGGATCATGGCCCCAAGGCGGATATTGGCCCCCATGCGGATATTGGCCCCCATGCGGACTTGTGTCCCAAGGCTTACCAGGTTTCCCATACATAGGGCGGTCCACGGGAACGTTCACTCCCCCTGGCTTTCGGTCATCGCCTCCCGGCCCGTTACTTCGCGTACTACGCACAGACGAGTTACCCAAGTCATCAGCCGAGTCATCAGCCAAGTCATCAGCCAAGTCATCAGCCAAGTCATCAGCTAAGTCATCAGCCAAAGTCGAGCCTTCCCCGCAGCGAACCTATTAGACGGGGAAGAAAACAAATATCAAACACACAACACAACCTCAAACACCAATGTGTGTGGTCGTCGTAAAACATCTTCGATAATGCTTCCGTCACGGGTGGGTGAGCGGCAGCCAACCAGTTCAGATACTTCCTGTCACCATTAAAGAAAAACCAAGAGATGAACTTAAAATCCAACTTAGATCTCTTCTTGTAGAAAAAGAATATTATTATATCGAGGATTTTATGGAAGACAAGTTTGGTTAATTGGTTAAGTGGAATCATTTAGTTGATATCAATGTGTTTTTGAGCCTAAAGAAATAAGTCTTCATGGCATCACTTTATTTTATTTTATTTACTTCTAGCTTCTAGACATTAGTATTATTAGACTCACCATATCTGGTTGTGACAGCATGAGTATAGGTCTATATATTATGTGTTGTGCACTATAGGCACTTTTACATGCATTACATGTTATTACATCTTGTCTGTACTATCAATTCCTATTTATATTAGGCCTATGCAATATCTGATGTTTTTTTTATATGTTAACGTAAGCCTTAGTCTTAATATAAAAGATGTGTTTCAAACAATATTATTTTGTTAAAGAAACAAGGCAAAATAAAAAAATAAAAAAATAAATAAAATAGCTGCTCGGGTTGCATGGCCGAGACCGTAAACACGTCATTGATTGAAGACGCAAGCATTACCGAAAATGTCAGTGTGCTACAAGACTTATCCATGATCCAAGATCTATCTCCATGAGTTAGAAGACTCAACGTGCTAGATATCTCAATGAGTTAGAAGACTGAACTTTAGACTATGGACTATAGAATGTGCTATAAGACTCAATGTGCTAGATATCTCAATGAGTTAGAAGACTGAACTTTAGACTATGGACTATAGAATGTGCTATAAGACTCAATGTGCTAGATATCTCAATGAGTTAGAAGACTGAACTTTAGACTATGGACTATAGAATGTGCTATAAGACTCAATGTGCTAGATATCTCAATGAGTTAGAAGACTCCATGTGCTAGATATCTCAATTAGTTAGAAGACTCAATGTGCTAGATATCTCAATGAGTTAGAAGACTCCATGTGCTAGATATCTCAATTAGTTAGAAGACTCAATGTGCTAGATATCTCAATGAGTTAGAAGAGCCTTGTCAGCTAATACTCACCATCAGCACGATAGCTATGAGAGGCACCAGGCCCCACGCCCACAGAAGTCTCATGATGTGTTCTCGACTCTTCAGTATCTTCAGATACTTCTATCTATGGAACCGTTGAATGAAGTGACTTTTCATCCACAGAATCGAGGCTTTTATACAAGTTTCGATCGTGTATTGATTTAACGTTGCATCGTTTTCCTGATAATGTTTAATCATGATAATTTAAATGTGCTTAGTTTCGATAATAATACATTATTTTTGAAAACACTCACGTCCATTTCGTAGGATTTAAATTTTATATGATAATATTTGGAACATTGACGTTTTATCTCTCCGAACTCCATCGAATTACAGTTAATACAAACATGACTTTAGGACAGTAAGTGTGAGTTTCAATAACATTTAGTGCGATGACCTTAAGTGGCAATGCGTCGCTGTTTAATTTGTGTGTCGTCACTTTTAAGCTGTAAGTTATGAAATTAATAGTTCCTGAGTTCATACTTGGTGGTGTTTGTTATTGAAACTAGCAGAGTCGGAGATTTTGTAGTAGCCACAATGTCAGCGGAGTCATTTTCACCTTTATTTAGTAGGTGGCTCGTTGGTCCAGTGGTTAGTATCCTTGCTTCCAATGCAGAAGGTACCGGGTTTAAATCCCGCTTCACGCAAAAGTTCTTTA
Source organism: Isoperla grammatica (assembly GCA_945910005.1). NCBI lineage: Eukaryota > Metazoa > Arthropoda > Insecta > Plecoptera > Perlodidae > Isoperla > Isoperla grammatica. The sequence continues at coordinate 41,742,192 of OX246744.1, forward strand.
TCATCTAATAAGGATTCAATTCCATCACTTCTTTTCTTAGGAATAAATAAACGGTGGCTTTGGAGCCGTCCTAGCAACGAAGCACACAATAAATTCAAAATTGTTCTGAATCGGTCTTGTTGGTTCTGACATTTGTCTTCAGGTGTTCGCACTGTCCAATCACTAATTCACGTTTCGTATTTGATATATAGATCTTTGATTGGTTATCGCCCACTTGTCGATGGTGTTCGGAGCCTACAGGGTTGGTTAAGTCGCTTTAAATTAAAGTCCCGCACTGAAAATCAGTCTTGTTCTGAGTGGGTAGACTCGAAATGTGAATTTATTTATTATTATTAATTTATTTATCTATGTTTTCAATGCGCATTTTTATATTGTTGTTAATTGTTGTTTTTATAAGATAAGATAAGATTGTGTTTATTAAGCTTCACCAGCTGTTATTGTCATACATACATACATACATACATACATACATACATACATACATACATACATACATACATACATACATACATACATACATACATACATACATACATACATACATACATACATACATACATATATACATACATACATACATACATACATACATACATACATACATACATACATACATACATACATACATACATACATACATACATACATACATACATACATACATACATACATACATACATACATACATACATACATACATACATACATACATACATACATACATACATACATACATACATACATACATACATACATACATACATACATACATACATACATACATACATACATACATACATACATACATACATACATACATACATACATACATACATACATACATACATACATACATACATACATACATACATACATACATACATACATACATACATACATACATACATACATACATACATACATACATACATACATACATACACATACACTACTATCTTATTATTACTGCAATTAAATATACATATACTTACAAATTATTTTTACTGTCAATTATTATTTCTAATCGTACAATTGATGTTCATATACATAGCTTTGAGGACTTTTTGGCAGAAAGTCGTGATTTGCTTCGTGTCGTGTCCTTGATAGTTATGTTAAGGTGCATTATTCACTGTTGTGCATTGTTGTCATTGGAGATCTAGAGGGCCGTGATTAGCTGTATAAGGATCCAAGATCAATTCTGAAAAATGTGGGGAGGCGTACAACAAACGACTCCACTGCAGCGCTGCCTAGAATTAACCGAAACCCCATCGAGGAGGCAGTGCACTACTTATTATTGTAAAATTATCGAAAGATTAAAAAAAAAGTCAAATAGTTTTGCAATGACTTAAGAATAGAACTTTTTCAGAGTAGACCATATCTAAAACTATCTAGAACCCTTTGTATGAGTATCATCACGGTCTTCTAAATCTTCAACAACAACAACAATAATACACAACAGTTAAAAATCAGTTTTCAAATGTCATCAAGGTTTATTGATGTGCACATTCAACAACTACATTCAACAAGATCATCATCTACTAACCTTGATGTAATATTTTTAATTGTTGTGTATTGTCGCACATAATAATTTAGAGAACCGTGATGATAATCATACAAAGGGTCCTAGATAGTTTTTGAAATGGTCTATTGATCTAGGACCCTTAGATAGAGCTAAACACGGCCCTCTAGCTCTTATTGTTGAAAATTGTGTGTATCCAATATTCAGTGACCTTTGGGCGGATCGCTCGCAACGCTCTCTGTGCACTTGTTACGCCTCCCCATAGGTGCAGACATGATATATTTACTGTTTTGTTCATCTGTCTTACACTTTACACTAGTGTAAGTCAGTGTTAGTGCTGAGTCGTTCTTTTGTTACCAAGTGTCAGTATAAATATTTTATTGCCTGTAATTAAAACTTTCACAGTGTAACCAGTGCAAGAGATTTTACTCTGGCCATTTAACTCGTGTAAGACGCTTTGCTACACTGTCCAGTGTAAGACCCAGTGGAGGCCAGGCGAATGAAGCTCGTTAAACATTAGGGGAAGCGGGAATATACAATAGATTATTTTCAAAAATGATCTAGACCCTTAGGTAAAGGTCTCTCACAGCAAGAAGTAAGATAGTATCAGGACCGCCCACATTTAGTTTCCAACCTAACAAGTGCGAATCACTAACGTTTTTCCCGATTATCTAGTACAATTTGGTTGCGGTAAGTTTTTTGACGGTAACGCACAAGAAAACGTGCAAGCAGGTTTCCGTCAAAAAACTTAACGCAACCAAATTGTACTAGATAATCGGGAAAAACGTTAGTAATTCGCCCTTGTTAAGTTGGAAACTAATTGTGGGCGGTCCTGATACTATCTTACTTCTTGCTGTGAGGCCTTAGTAGTAGTAGTATTTTTTATTTACCAAAATGAGCTTTCGCTCTTTACAATGGCAAGTATCTACAATACACTTTTGACACTACTTTTTACAATACTACTTTTGAATTAAGTACGGTCTCTAAGTCTTCAGTGACAACAATGCACAACAATGAAAAATTAACATTTACATAACATTTGAAAAGTATTTTTTATAGTTGTGCATTGTTGTCACTGAAGATTTACAGACTATAGAAGGGTTCTTGATCAATTTTGAAAAAAGGTCTATTAGATAGAAGAGGATTTAAAATAATAAAATATTAGTTTTAATCCCATAGTTATTTATTTCATACATCCATAAATCGCAAACATTGCATTGACACTGAGTTTCACGCGTAACAGGCGTAGAAATATCAGTGCGTAATCATTTCTGCATTGTTCCTACAAATAATACATTGTATGTATTGTATATATTGTATACTCTGTACATAATACATTGTATGTATTGTATATATTGTATACACTGTACAACACATGATAAGTACCGAACAATTTTAACACATTTGCACTCTTGCTTTTATCTTGGATATTTCAATATATTGAATAAAAATGACCGCATTTTATGTTTGCTTCAAGGCCACTTATAGTTTACTTATATTTGCCCTGTGAGGATTGCTTAGGGATAGGCTTCGATTCCAAATATGGGAATCGATTATCGAAGGACAATAGTTATCGATAATCGAAGAACAATAGCTATCGATTGTCGAAGGACAATAGTTATCGATAATCGAAGAACATCAGCTATCGATAATCGAAGGACAATATCTATCGATTATCGAAGGACAATAGCTATCGATAATCGAAGGATAAAAGTTATCGATCGATTAAGTCGATATCTTTACTAAACTATAATGATGATCTCAGCGGACAGTTCGACTAACATAATAATATGTGTTGAGGTGATATTATAATACCATACAATAATATATTGAAGTACTATAGTGGATGAGAACATATTATAGCACCATACAATGTAATATAATAGTACTAAAGTGGATGAGGACATATTATAATACTATACAATGTAATAGTACTATAGTGCACGGCACTTCAAGTCGGAACCAAACCGGACGCTGAAGACGAAGCATCAATTCAACGCGCGCGACTTTAAAACTGTCCAGTGTTGCCCGATCCACCCTACCTTCCTTGAAGAGACGCGTGCGTTACGGTGCATCGCCCCCCCCCCCCCCCCTATCGCCCCGCCCCGCGTACTGACAAGGGAGATGCGACAACACAGCTTTGCGAGAAAAACATCTGCTCAGGAAAGTATCCTAATTGGCTGGTCAGGAAATGCCCCTCACCCCTCGCGACCCTTCGCGGACCGCCGTGACCACGTGCAGCGCACAAAAGTAGCCCTTACGAACACTTTTTTCAAACAAGGGCGTAGACAAACCCAACCAACCTCATAAAGTCGCTTCCGGTTTGGTTTCCACTATACTGGTTTCCACTATACATAATAATTAATAATGATCCTATAATTTTTTGTATGCATGGGAGATAAGGATAGTATTAAATTGTCTATGCATTTATCATTTGCCTCTAAGATCCCCTAAACCGACGATTAATATACGCAAAATAAAATAAATTAATTGTTACTTTTCTATGGACGTATTTTTTTGTTCTGAAGGTTAAGTGAAACTTGTTCAGAGGTCAAACTACATGCATAGATTATTTTGAAATAGTAAAACTAACCTAAATACTATTATAATATAACTGATATATTGTTGTTTCTTATGCTACCTATACTAACCATTACTACCCATAATAATAATAATAATAATAATAATAATAATAATAATAATAATAATAATAATAATAATAATAATAATAATAATAATAATAATAATAATAATTATTATTAACCACAAAAGTGTAATATTATTATATACCTAATCTATATGAATAAAATGAATAAACCAATGCCAACCAATAAATTTATACTTGAAGTAAATTAAAAATTAAAGTAATAATTGAAAAGTAAAACGTGGATGTTTGTGAAAAAAATGCAAATAATTATACACATTAAGTTTACAAAAATGAAATGAAATTCAATGTATTGGAAAAAATTAAAAAACAAAAATTGCTATTTTAGCATCTTTAAGATAACGGCATTCATGAAAAATATTTGCAATCAATTTTAATTGAAAATAATCTGAGCCTAAAAAGTTTATATATTATAATATTGCATTTAATTCTTATTAAATAATGAGAACATACTTTTATGATGGACATTTTTTACAACCATAGCGGTAATTGAAACCCATTCAAACCGCATTTGAAGCAATAAAACCCCCATAAAAATGTGAATACAGAGAATTAAAATTATATATACGTTCAATATAATATGAATAATTAAATTTGGTAGCAATCAATTAAAATTAAATACTACACAAACCAAAAATAAAACATTATATAGCAAATATTTCATTTACTTATTTTCAAGCTAAATTCATCCTACTAACTACAAATTTATCTTTCTTTAAATGTAAATAAGTTTTTATGTGCTTGATCCAAGGCCGTAATGTAAAGTATTTTAACCAACAAATCGAAAAATAAATATTTTAGATTTAGAACCAAATTATGATTAGTTTCCATGACAACTCAACCACCTGAAATATTAAATGAACTCTGAGCCAGTTGAGTTATAAATGAATGACAATCTCACTAATGACAGTCTCACTAATGACAGTCTCACTAATGACAATCTCACTAATGACAGTCTCACTAATGAAGTCTCACTAATGACAGTCTCACTAATGACAATCTCACTAATGACAGTCTCAATAATGACAATATCACTAATGACAGTCTCACGAATGACAGTCTCACGAATGACAGTCTCACTAATGACAGTCACACTAATGACAGTCTCGCTAATGACAAACTCTCACTAATGCCAATCACAGTAATGACAGTCTCACTAATGTTAGTCTTACTAATGACATTCTCACTAATGACAGTCTCACTAATGACAGTCTTACTAATGACAGTCTTACTAAAGACAATCTCACTAATGACAGTCTCACTAATGGCATCTCACTAATGACAGTCTCACTAATGACAGTCTCACTTATGTCAGTCTCACTAATGACCATCCCACTAATGACAGTCTCACTAATGACAGTCTCGCTAATGACAATCTCACTAATGACAGTCTCAATAATGACAATCTCACTAATGACAGTCTCACGAATGACAGTCTCACTAATGGCAGTCTTACTAATGACATTCTCACGAATGACATTCTCACTAATGACAGTCTCACTAATGACAGTCTCACTTATGACAGTCTCACTAATGACATTCTCACTAATGACAGTCTCACTAATGACAATCTCACTAATGACAATCTCACTAATGACAGTCTCACTAATGACAGTCTCACTTATGACAGTCTCACTAATGACATTCTCACTATTGACAGTCTCACTAATGACATTCTCACTAATGACAGTCTCACTCTTGACAATCTCACTAATGACAATCTTACTAATGACAGAAACAATCCTTCCTCTGAATGCACCAATTCTTGCAGAACAGAGGGCTCGAAGTTAGAAGGTCCTTGCATCGAGGACAGGGAGGGGTGTTTTTAGGCGGGGTGCAATACTGCCACCATAGCCACCACTCCCACCAGCCACTCCCAGAGCCCCAAGACGAACCAGGGCCCCAAGACGGACCAGAGCCCCAAGGCGAACCAGAGCCCCAAGGCGAACTTCCGCCCCCATGCGGACTAGGGTCCCAAGAGAAAGGGCGGCCCATGGCACTCGGCGCTGGGTCGCGACCACCTCCCCACCAGTCATCTCGCTTTCTCCGCACAGACGAGTCAGCCACGTCAGCAGCCACGTCAGCAGCCACGTCAGCAGCCACGTCAGCAGCCACGTCAGCAGCCACGTCATCAGCTACGTCATCAACCGACGTCGAGTCTTCCTCGCAGCGAACCTAACAAGACAAATATCATAAGCAAAGTTGCCAGAGAAGAGAAATTGTAAATTCTGTTGCAAAAAAGTCGTCAAAGTAGTATGTACTGTATGGTTTTATTGACAATTCAAAACTGAATGGATTGAAACAGGTAAGTATTTTTCTGATTATTGAGTAAGAAAATTATAAGAAAGTGAAATTTTGTAAAAGTCCCAGGTACTAACTAAATCAATGCAGAAGGTCCCAGGTTCAAATTCCGTTTTAGACAGAAACTTTTTAACTTCTATTGAAGATTCAGTTCCATTGTTTTTTTAGGAATAAAGCCGCATTCATATAAATGACTATTGATTATTGACTATTGACGATTGACTATTGATTATTGACTACCCAAAGAAAGATATGAACACTACACAACTAAGTTCTTTGACACGTATGATCTGCCACCTAGAACAAATGAATCGAACTGATTGACAAACAACGAGCTGTCAAAATAATAAAATTGCAACATTATGAAGAAAACGAGGTATGGCGATAGTAACTGTTCACCAGTTAAAACGTTTAATGATGGGCAACCAAGTTGTGAACGTTTTGTATGTTTCATGTTTGTTTTGAAGATTTGTTTTCAAAATAAGAATATTTTATTGTTTGACAGCTTCATAAAAATAATAAATAAATAATATTCGCCGGAAATAGTCAAAAACAAATATACACTTGACAGTAATTGAGTAGTGGTATTGACTTCCGTTGCTCCACATTCGTAGGCTGTACGCGAACGTTCTGATTGGTTGTGACTATGACTTTGAGATATTTTCAATTCGTTAGTCAATAGTCAATAATCAAAAGTTAAAAGTAAAGTTGTGTGAACGTCAGCACGTATACGCCTATGGTTCAATTCCCTTAATCTATAGTCAATAGTCAACAGTCAATAGTCAATAGTCAATAGTCATTTGTGTGAACGCGGCTTTAGTAAACTGTGACTTTGGAGCCGTCCTAGCAACCAAGCACTATAAATTCAAAGTTGTTCTGAATTGGTCTTGTTGATTCTGGCATTTGTCCACAAGTGTTTGCACTGTCCAATCACTGATTTATGTGTTTCATATTTGAATTATTGATCTTTGATTGGTTATCGGTTGCTCTCTCGTCGATGGTGTTCGGAGCCTACAGGGTTGTTTTAGTCACTTTAAATTTAAGTCCCTCACTGAAAATCAGTTTCGTTATTGAGTGGGTAGAATTTATTAATTTATGTATTTTATAATGGTCACACTCAACCATACAATATAGAAGCTACCAACATAAAAATTAACTAGCAATGAAAAATAAAAAATAAACGTATTTTTTCATAAATTGAAAATAACATTTTTTCATTAGTTGATAAAAGGTTTTATTACAATCCAAAATAGGTAAAAAAAGGGAATATTCCTGTTAATTTGTTTCGTGTTTACCAAATTAATGACGATGTAATGAAGTCAAAAATATTTCATTTTCCCATTTTCGTAAATATTTTTAGCCAAGAAAGTAAGCTGAAAATTTCACAAATAATTATGGAGGGAAAAACAGTTCATGACGTCAGAACTGACTTATATCAATCAGCCTATCACGCAAAGATAATCAAAGATCGTATTTATGCCGAATATCTCTCTAAAATGAGTGTATTTACTATTTATATTGTTATTCGGTTCCAAAATGAATAATAATCGTGCCCAGCAATTAATTTACACCACTGGTATGATTATCTGTAATAATGTAGGTAACATTATTTCAGTGTTTGATAGTAATTTTGTTGAGAGTTCGAACAACAATGAATACGTTGTTTTTTCGGTAATTGTGTAGTGTTGCAAGAGATTGATTGGCAAATTCATTCATAAACAGTAATGTTTAGTCAGTTATGACGTAACCATCTGTTTCACGATACAAGTCCGGGAAAGGCAACATGTCAAACTTTGTAACGTTATAAAAATCGAACTGTGACATTTTGAAATAGGAAAAGTATGTTGCCAGTATTTGTTGACAAGGGCCTGTCTATTTCAAATGATCGAACTAATATTGAAATGTGGAATATTCCCTTATATAAAAAAAGTGTTTCTAAAAGAACTCTGCTAATACTCACCATCAGCACGACAGCTACTAGAGGCACCAGGCCCCACGCCCACAGAAGTCTCATGACGTATAACTGACTATTCAGTATCTTCAGATACTTCTATCTTTGAAACCGTTGAATGAAGTGACTTTTCATCCACACAATCGAGGCTTTTATACAACTATTAGGCCTATTGGTACACTATAAATGCACGATTTCCCAATTTATATTTCATTAGCATAATTCAAATGAAATCGATTTCGATAACAATAAGTTATTTTTAAAACAATCACGTTTATTGCCTAAGATCTTAATACAATTACCAATATTTGGGTGCAATGACGATGTAGATCTACGAATTCAATGAAATTACAGTAAATATAAGCATGACTATAGGACAATTAGCAAGACTTTCAATAATATTTAGTGTTTGCTGTAATGCTGGTTGTTTTATGTGAAACTACTTCGTTGGAAGTTACGACATAAAAATTTTCGAAGTATCGTTATCAGTCCTTATTATTGAAACTAACACAGTCTGAGATTATGTGGCGGTCACGTTTTGACTTGTTTATTGTTGATATTGTCTTGTTCACTACAATAAACTCTACAATATACCGTGCGCTCAGAACACGTCCGCCGTCTTCTGGCCAACTGACGTGAGGAACTCTAGTCCAGGCACAACGTAACGGAGCAACAGTGACGCTACACCGGAATGTTCAACACGGGGGCCTAAACGTCCTACGACCAAATGGGGCGTCCCATTGGGCGAGACCGGCAACCTTGTCCAAAGAAAAAAAGAAAAGACGTCACAAAGACTAAAAACCTGGTCTGGTGAAAGTGGATCGTCGTCCGGGAACGGCTCGGCCTGCAGGGCGATTCTGTATGGGCGACGATACATTTATCAGCGGTTTTAGTCGTTACTGAAGGCGAATGCAAGGCGGTGATTGGCTCATCGCCATGTTCTAACAACTGAAACCAGTGATAAACGTATCGTCGCCCATACAGAATCGCCCTGCAGGAGTCGGTCTAACCTGCCGCCACGACCGCGAAGACGATATCCAAGTGTCACCCTCGGCAACCTCGTGGTCCGCAGTATTTTAGCCCTAGGCTAATTCGACGCCCCTCCACAGGATGGAAGATGAAACGCCTGGCGCGCGTATCTCCCTTGGCAGGAACCCAAATCCAAACGCTTGGGAAAACTCGGCAAACCAACCGTGACCACCTGGCAACACCTCGGGAAACGCCCCCTGCAAGTGCCCGGTTCCCAAGCTCTTACGCTGAACGTTGACGTTAGACGTTAACCATTCGTAGCCATTTGCGTCAACACTGGCCCCGCCTCTTAGACGGTCGTCGAGAATAGATTCTATTTCTATTTTGTACGTCCAGCGTTCGACGTTACTGACGCTCACAGCCTTCCGCATTGCGTATTTACACGACAAATTTGGTTTAGCAAGCTGTGTCCCCATTCGCTTCCGAGCCTATGTGAACATGTCGTCTGGCGACTCGTTTTTGGAGTATTGAATTTCAGAAATTGAGAAAAACCCAGCCCTGTACGATGTTAGATCAGCAGAATACCCACATTTGGTCACTAAGTGTTCCGGCTCTGGCTACTAGCAACACCAAAAGACAACCATGAAACAAATGAATTTAATCGATGGACAAACAACAAGCTGTCAAAAAATAATTTCTTCTGATTTTGGAAACCTGTACAGAATGAACTTTCTCGTACTTCTTCTAAGAACCATTTTCTCGTAGTCAATCCACAACCAGCTGTCAACTGTCACTATCAGCTGTCACACGGCAACAACATTGTCAACGTAGGCCTACGCTGAACGTTAAAACGTCGAGTATGTGAATGCCCATGTAACGCCAGCGCCAACGTTCGGCGTTGACGCTGGGCGTTGACGGCCGACGTCTTGGGAACCCGCCACGTCTGTCGTGTGTCGCAAGCCTCTCTTAGGGGGCATTCCGTAACTCGCCGACACAGCGCCACAGCGCGCTGAGACCATTCCGAAACTAGCTGAGAGTGCTACGCCGAGGGTGCTTACGGAAACCTCTCGAGTTGAAGAGATCGGATGGATCTGGTCACGTGATGGATTTGATCAGATTCCCTGGATCTCATGTCTGTTTCCGAACGAAAAGTTGTAGTTGTTTATAAATCTAAATATAATTATAAATCGTGCTTCCGAAATTAATCTTATTTAATTTACTTTCTACATGAAATACATCGAAATGTTCTTGAATGTCTTCAAATAATTCTTCAATCCCACAAATCCCACAATGCGTCGTCCATGATGGCAATACAGCCTATAGTTTATAGGCGTTAATTTTGAAAAGGCGGTGAAACAGGCTGTGGTGCGAGATCCAACCCAAGAGATCCTTCTTTTAGCGGGATCCCTAAGATCGGATCGGATCACTTGATCGGAATGATCCGTGAAGGTTTTCGAACAGAGGTTCTTGCAATCTTGCATGTTTCCGAACGAACAGATCCGTTCGGTTCAACCAGATCAGGGTTTCCGTAAGCACCCCGAGTAGTCCGAAACTCGCCGAGAGAGCTGTCTCAGCGCGCTGTGAACGCTGGAGGTTTTTAGCTCGGCGTTCTCAGTGTTTTAGGGGATTGTGGGTATTCAATATGGCGAAAACTGAAATCACAATTCAGGTGGTCCGTGTTGCGGGATAAGCGCTCAAAATTGAGTGCACCGTTCAACACAACCTGCAACTTGGGAGTTTATTTGTTTATTTTAAAGTGAGCTATGACATGACAAAGCCATAAGCAGTTGCTTTCTGGGTGAAATAGGCGGTCTCCTAGTAGATTTATCATAATTGCCGATAGCGGGGGCATGATCGATAACACATGTTCAAAAGTGGGCGCACTTAACCTAAAATTCTGTTTAAAAGTAGTCGCCGAGTGTAAAAATACCACATATTCAACAAAATTAACGTTGCATGGATGTGAACATCTTGATCTAATGCTCTATAATTGAAAATAATGTTGAAAGCTTCTTCATCGTCGTCAGAGCTAGGATTATCGATTATAGCCTGAACTGTCATACTGACAACTCTAGGGTCAGCCATTTATCATAGTGCTGAACCCGTTCCGAAACCTGGAGCAAAACCACACGCTTCACTGCGCTAACACGCGCTGTGGCGGAGAGCGAAGCGATATATCTAGACGGCCTTGGCTGTGGCCACAGCGTTCTCAGCGAGTTTCGGGATGCGCCCTTAGTTCGACGATCGTCACCCAACGGTTGCGCTGCACACCAGCCGTCGACGCACCGAGCGGCCGAACGTAGAACTACGTCCCTCAGGGTAGGCGCGCGGCCTTCAAACACGGAGTTGCCACGGAACCAGCGGAAGCCAACACATCTTGCAATGTAGCGAACAGTTCATCGACGTGTGGTCGCACGTCGTGAACGGGGCGTCACAATGATAATGACTGAACATAAATAGGAGTGTTCAGGAGTACTTATCAGCCGCAGCCTCAGCCTTCTCTCCGGTATAGGGTGAGTCAGGCCAGGTAGGGGGTGTGTGCGGGATGCGCCAGCTCTTTAGAACCGTCCCCAGGCGTCCGTCCGTCACGCCAGGAATCAGCAGCCGTCGTAGTCGTCCCTCGTAGTTCCGGTTAATGTTCCGAGTATCGGTACAACAGTCAATCTCCTGTAGCAACTATGACTACGTATATCACGCAAGTTTAAGGCGCCTAGGATGAAGGCGCCTTGGTTCCAATCTGTTGCAAAGTGTGGTATGGTCGTCGAATTTACCTCAAGACGGTGGCGATCCAACTCGCTTGGGCAAGCGAGTTGGAAGTTAGAATTCAGTTTGATTTCAGTGATATACACGTCAAAGCGGCTCCGCGATGCACGGCCTGTGTTGTGATTGGCTGAATTCGCAGCCGGTGTAGATAAGGGCACTTCAGATTGATGTGATATACGGAGCAGATTCCTCACTCATCTACCGATTGAAAGCAAGGCACCTTCATCCCAAGCGCGTTAGAATTGCGTGATATACGTAGTCTTTGATAGTGTTCGTTCAAGGAATACTTCCGTCCAAGACGCTAGTGCAGACAATGTTAGCCAAACTGTCACAACAGTCTTAGGGTGTGTTCCAACTTATTTTCGCCTGCTAACCACTAACCACTAACCTGCTATACACTAAACGCTAACAGTTTTGGGCACGCTACCTAGTATGCTTATACAAAGTCTATTGTTATTAATCATCTAATGTAAATAAATACGATAATAATACTTCCACTCACTGGTTGGGTATTTTCCTAACCTAAAAGTATCGGCTGTAATGGCTGGTATCCAGTGGCGTAAAGGAGACCCCCGCCGCCCCCGCGAAGCGGGGGGGCCCGCTGTGTAGGGGGGCCCGGCTCGCCAGACATACAGATCTTATTTTTTCGTCATAAAATTTCAAATGTTGTCAACTTGGATCTGTTCTTCTCCGGGGCCATACGGGGGAAGAAGTTAGAGGAATGGGACAATTTTGAAGGAATATATTTAAAAACGCTTATGGGTGGAATTATTGTAAAACGTAAAATTTAATAATTTTAAAATAATTAATATTATTATTATTAATATAATTAATAATTATTCGTAATTTTTTTCAGCTATAAATTGTTTTTGATAATGGCTGTTACTGCATGAAAACCGTCATAAAACTCGCTGTAAAACTCTAACGGAAATTCGCTCGAATGGCTGGGACATGGCCCCAGGTCCTGTGCGGTGTCCACCAGTGAAGAGCTTACCCTACGTGGAATTTCACCGCACGGCCAAATACTACCACGGGCCCGGACGGGGATCTTGTATCATTGTCCCGATTCTGAAGCGTGTTTACACTTTACAGACGTGTAAAACGTCACATATGAAGAAAAAAGTTCGCCTTCGGCGAATTGACCTCCGCCGGCTGTGACTTTCGCCCCAGACCCCCTTCTTGCTTAGGATGTTCAACCCTCCCCTCCCCCACAGTAAATTCCTCGATACGCCGCTGGCCCTTATGCTATTTCTTATTATTCTGGTCACAGTAGCAACATACCGAAAAGTAATTTTCAGATTTTAAAATAACACATATTTGAGGATGAGCAAACACTATTTGAGTAGCAGCACTGCAACATGCCTCAAGACTAGGGTTGCCATATTACCTGGATAGAAATTCGGGACATATATAGGAAATGAGGGCACAACAAGGGTCTGGGGCAAAGCCCCAGCCACCGGAGGCGAAACATTTTTAGGGCACTTATTCACCGTAAGTTCCCAGAAAACGACGATTAAGCAATATATTTTCAATATCTGTAGTAATGAATAAACATGCAATTGCACGACAAAAGCTGTGGCGCGCCACATTTGAACCGTAATTATAAAAAAAAAAAAAAAAAAAAAAAAAAAACGGTTTTGAAACAATAACAAGTATGAGTATAGGACTAGGATTTTGAAATCGGGGTATTTCCGAATTTCCGAGACACGAAAAATACAGAGATCAAAATCGGGACAATCCCGATGTTTCGGGACGTATGGCAACCCTACTCAAGACAGTCTTAAAGCTCTCTCAGTATACTCAATATAGAGTGTGAACTGTGAGCAGGCCAAGCAGTTGAACACGGACGGGCTTGCCAGTCATAAGAATGCTAGACGCCGAAACCCCTTCTTGTGATAATACTAATTTAGGATGACTGTGTGGGGGTATTAGATCTCAAGTTAAAATGTATTTCGTTGTGTTAACCCCATATAGGGGGCCCGAAACTATTCTTGCGGGGGGGCCCGGGCAATTTCCGTTACGCCACTGCTGGTATCAACCATCTTGGTTAAGTGGGTTAATTGGTGTCGTAGTGTACACTTTCGGCCACAACCCACTACCCACTAACCACTAGCCAAATAAGAAGCATTGGCCGCCTGCTTGTGACGTCACTTCCTTTCTATTAGTATAACTAAGCTTAGACCACTACGAAAAACGTCAAGCTGGAACACACCCTCAGTAGCTCCACCGTCGACTAGGTTTCCTCTACGTGCACACGCAATCACTTCCCTCAATCGAGGTGATGCTCGGACGATCGCCCGACTACAACTGACTCGTTATCTAGGCCTATACCTACGCCAGTCGTCTGCTTATCTCTGTGGTGAGGGGTGAGCGGGGTAGTACCGTGCGATTCAAAACTGATATCCATAACATTGTATGGTATAAACCATCGTTCCATGACAAGTGCAAGAGATTTTACACTGGTCATTTAACTCGTGTAAGACGCTTTGCTGCACTGGCCAGTGTAAGACCCAGTGTAGGACGGGCGAATGAAAGTACACTGAAAAATCACAAACTTTTGCTAAAAGTAAATTTTTTTTTTTTTATTTAATACTATATTTAACCAGTTTTCTCTTATAACAATTTAATTTTAAGTTCGCGCTATTATTATATGCCAAAAGAATTATTATGGTGTGTCTCAGCGCGCTTAAACTGCGTGAATTCACGCATTTAACGGGCTATAACTTCTTATTTTTTTTGCTACATTCATCAATTTACAAATCCCTACTACTTATTTTTGTCTGGACCCAGACGTCTCGTTTTTTATGTATGTGTTTAATACAGTGAGGGGCTTAAAACATGGATCTCAAATGTTGGATACCAATAATGTTTTGGTTTTAAAAAAAAAATTAATATAAAATAATATTTAAATCTAAAAATTTGAATATATGTTTATGTAAAGGTATACAGAAAGAAATATAAGATATTTATGAAGAAAGTCTAATCAAATTTGTGTTCCAATCTCAATGCAAAAAAAAAAAAAAAAATGAAAAATGAAAAAGAAGAAGTAATTTCCCTAGCTGTCAACAATTTTGACAAATTTGTTTGTACAATTTAGAAAAACGAAAAAAAAATCTTTGTATCAAAATTTTATTACAATTGTTCATAGTCTGTAGAAGATTACATTTTCAGTGTACCTTCCCCTTAAACATTAGGGGAAGCGGGAATATACAAAAGACCATTTTACAAAATTTATCTAGACAGAATTAATCATGGTATCTCAGTCTTCTGTGACAACAATGCACAACAATGAAAAATGAACCTTAAACTAACATTTTAAAAGTATTTTTTATTGTTGTGCATTGTTGTCAATGAAGATTTACAGACTATATAAGAGTCCTAGATCAATTATGAAAAATGGTTTATTGGATAGAAGAGGATGTTAAATAATAATTGTGACGGCTGGGAATCCACTGGGCTGGCCCCTAGTGATATTCCGGTCGTCTCACATGTTCTGAAGGCTGGCCAGAGCCAACGGGACCCCTCTCCATAGCGTCGGATGATCGAGTGTTTTGAACGTCCCGCACGGCGTTTGAAATCCCGCGCATTCCACCGCCGGTGAGAGCCTAACGCAGCCGAGCAAGTTCCAAGTGTCGCCGCGCAGCACTAGTTTCGTTCGACTCTATCGCACGACGATAGCTGAGGAGCCACATCAGGAAGGTTAGATTTGGTCTGTTTCGTTAGAGAAGTCCTGAGAGAACTTTGTGTTTCGGAGCTACATTTTGCTCGAGCATGTAAGCTACCAGAGGCGTTCTACGTGCAGCATGGTTTAATAACCTGTATTTCGTAAATCCATTCAGTGGTAAGTCCTTGTTCATCCATCTAATCTGGCGTTGAAGCTGAGAATGTGTCTCTAGGCTTAACGTATCGTTTGTTGAAAATAGTTTTATTACATTGGCCATTTTCTCTTTGAAAATAGGATTTTTCCGGAGGGTCTAGCCTACATTTTCCGGCATGTCGAAGTTTTCCCGATGGGCGAGCGTGCGACGCAGCGGACCTCTAGGCTAGCAGCATCCGATCCGAGGCGACTGTCAGTCTAGCCTAGGCCTAATCTAGGAAGCTCCTCGGCGAGGTGGATTTTCACGGACAACCACGTGGGAATTTCCGTCGTAGGCTTCCCCAGCCAGGTTCGGTCCACGAGAACCCCGATATGTCGGTACTGTAATTGAGCCACTAGAGGCAGGGCCTCGCTGACCATTTAGATACCCGAATTCGAAATCACTAATTACCCATGTGCATAAAGCCTGGTCAACTTTTATCCAGCATGTGGAGGAACTTTAACTTTACTATTCAGTCATACCATATGTAGACTTACGTGTCTGGCGTGAAGCCTACATGCTTACATTTCAGTTAGGCCATATGCTAACTTAGTGAACCAGTGTACAAGCCTACCAAGGTAGAGCGTTATTCATTATCCTGTAACTAGAAGCCGGTGCAGGGGGAAAATCCCCTAGGCTAAGTGTATAGTAACCTTGTATAACCCTGTTAATGTAATTATAATTTAAGCCGTTAAGGTCTGTACGATCAAAGCATCCGGGTCTGATACCCACACGCTTGTAGCGGATTTAAGCCTGACGTACAGACTAGCATTCAGCGTTTAACTAGTAATAATTCTCATGCATCTTAACAACCAGTGTAAGGTGATCACCATTTTGTGTTTAAATTTAAGTCCGTATCATAACCCATGTTTAGTTGTAGCGTAATCTTAGTAACTTGTTAGTCTTAAGATAGCAATAGTCACGGCCGGTAGAGCCGATGGATTTGCTGGCAACTCGTCTTGCTAGGTAGGCACGTAGCCTCTTCTGTATGTACTAACTAACGTACCGTAGTAGCTTTGAACCTCAACCTATTCCGTGGCGAATGTGAGGGCGAGAAGTTACTGACGGGTACTTAGAATCTCAAAGTGTCCGTGGCTGACCGAGATAGGGAATTACATGACGTAGGGTTAGTCGCTTTGAGTCTCCCAGTGCCCATGAAGGCCCGAGCTTAAAAGCTTTAACCTACAGTTACATTGTAAGGCCTACCGATTATTCCATATTTTTCTACCTTACTATTACTAAGTATTTGTGTATTGTCACAATAGGCTCAAGAAGAGCGAACGTGTAAACTAAATGTACCGTACGCCCATCAAGGGTAGCGTATTTAACTAAACAAGTATTTTCTATTTTTCTTATATTGTATTTTTGTCAATGAACCATTTGTGTTGTTTTCTCATGTTTATCGACTGAAGTCTCTCAAGCTGTGTCTTGTCCACCATTGTCCATTTGTCGTCAGTCGTTCTCTCATAATAAATTTCTATCTTTGCTCTCTCATGAACTGGGGTTATTTTTCAACGTAGAATTTCTTCGTTCCTTCTACACTATCCCCTACAGGTCATCTACTCGGAACGAAGTGGCGCCCACCATCTGAAGACGAGCCGCAACTTAGCCCACCCCCCATCTCCACTGAGTCGGTCCGGCCCGGTAAGTGCGTCAGGCCTGCCGAGTGGTGTGCACCTGCTTTTTTGGCACGTCACATTAATTGGCGCAACCAACGTGGGGCCTATCAGAAACTTGAGGCTTGCATTTCAGGTGCTACCCAACGTTCAAACGGAGGTTGTTGCTTTTCTTCAGAGCATCTTACATAGTATCTACATCTTTTTTCCCTGGTCAATGGTTGCTTGAACTTTTTGTTGGTTTAGTCGATTCACATTGGTCGAGCTTAGGGTTCGGTTTGTCAAATTGTTTTCTTAGCAGGAAATTTGGTCGATTCATCGCTACATATTGTCGACGTCTTGTAGGTTCTTAAGATGGCTACGAATGAGGCTGAATTAACATTAATTACCGATAGGCTGTCAGCATTGACGGTATTGGTTTCTGATTTCGAAGGACAGTCGGAGCAGGCACGTACGATTTCCCGGCAGCTACTCTTTCTAGATCGCCGCATCGCTCTCATACCGGATGAGGAGGAAGTCAGACCTAGGTTGGTCGAAGCCACCAATGGGTTGGCCGTGTTGAAGACACGTTTTGACAGCCTCATCGAAGCCCTAGGAGTATGGGAAGCGGACAACCCTGTCGAGATTACCCCACCCATGGTAAGGGAGGACCGCATGCTTGGCAAGCATGTGCCAGTGGCGAAATGGGGCATACTCTTCTCAGGCGAGGAGACTGACTCCAGCCTGGGGGCGTTCCTGGAACGTGTGGAGGAGTTATGCGTAGCTCGCAACGTGTCCAAGGCGTGCCTATGGTCAGAGGCAGTAGATCTCTTCAAGGGCGCTGCGCTGGTTTGGTTCCGATCTGCCAGGCGACGAATACATTCCTGGGAAGAATTAGTAGTCGAATTACGCCGAGAGTTCCAGCCCAGCGATTATGACGATAGGTTGATGACCGAGATTAGGGCTCGTACCCAAGGGGAATCAGAACCCCTGGGATTGTACCTGGCTGCAATCGACAACCTCTTCAGCCGTTTGTCATACCCCGTAGACGTGGCAGAGAAGCTAGCCGTCATAAAGAAAAACATCCTGCCCTACCTGATGGAAAAGCTGTGCCTCCACACTCTGGACTCGGTCGAGAAGATCCGATTGCTCGGACGCCGAGTGGAAGAGACTCGCGACCGGTCGAATAGGTTCCGTCCGCCACCACCAGCAAGATTTTCCCTAGAACCGGATTTAGCCTTCCGTGGTCCAGTTCGGTCGAAAGCCAGGCTTGAGGAAGTCAGTGCCGCGCCGCCGACGCCTAAGGCAGCCGACGTTAACACTATTTGCTGGAACTGCCGAGCGGTAGGTCATCGCTTCCGAGACTGCCCAGCGCCTACACCGAACACTCCATTCTGTTTTCAATGTGGACGTAGAGGCGTGCAGACATCGCAGTGTACCACCCCAAGATGTATCAAGAAGGCGGAAAACGCTATGGGTCCACGCGTCTAAATAGCCGCGGGTGGAGAATCCCCTCAGCTCAGGCTATTCAACCAGGTAATGATAACGTAAACCCTCAAGCTGCTCGTTTATTTCGTAGTCGGGAAGATGGTCGACCCTACTTAACGGTCGAGATTCTTGGCCGTCCCGTGAAAGGCTTGTTAGATTCCGGCGCTTCCAGAACTTTCCTTGGTGATGCCGGTTGGCAACGAATCCAACAGTTGGGACTTCGGTTACAACCAGCTCACTTAAAGGTGGTCACCGCCAATGGCATGGAATGCAAGGTTAGGGGATTGGTAGATTTGCCTATCGTTCTGCAGAATCGTAGCATTGTCCTGTCCGTATTGGTGGTGCCGTCTGTTAAGACCAGTCTTATCTTAGGCATAGACTTCTGGGATCGGATGAAATTTGTACCAGATGTGTCCTCGGGGACGTGGTCCTTTTCAGACAAAATGGAAGTCACCGTGGAATCTCTCAAGGTACTCCGTACCCGTCAAAATTTAACTACTGAACAAGAGAGACGATTGAGTGAACTTCTCGCTAGAAACCTGCCGGCCGAAATGGGCAAACGTGCTCCGACACCTTTAGTCCAGCATCGTATAGATACCGCAGATGCCGAACCGGTCAAACAACGATACTATCCTGTGTCACCCATAGTCCAGAAAGAGATACATAACGAGCTAGACACCATGCTACAGGAAGGAATAGTGGAACCATCCCGCAGTCCGTGGAGCTCTCCTATCTTACTGGTGAAAAAACCCTCTGGAGGCTATCGCTTCGTGGTCGACTATAGGCGTATCAACGCGGTAACCAAGAAAGACGCTTACCCAATACCGTATGTCTCCGCTATCCTAGATAGGCTTAGGGACAGTCGTTATTTGTCTTCGTTAGACATCAAAAACGCGTTCTGGCAGATACCTGTAGAAGAGTCGAGTCGTGAGAAGACAGCGTTTACTGTTCCAGGCCGTGGCCTCTTCCAATTTACACGTATGCCGTATGGTTTGCATAACAGCCCTGCCACCTGGCAACGTCTTATAGACAGAGTACTTGGACCAGACCTGGAGCCCTATGTTTTTGTGTACATGGATGACATCATTATTGCGACTCCAACTTTTCAGAAGCACCTGGAGGTCCTGGGAGAGATCTTCCGAAGATTGCGAGAGGCGTCCCTGTACCTTAACGTGGAGAAGTGTCAGTTTGTTCGGTCCGAGCTACGGTACCTTGGCTACGTGGTGGACAACAGCGGACTGCACGTCGATCCCGAAAAGGTGGAATCCATAATCAACTTCCCCCGGCCGCAAAGAGTAAAGGAGGTCCGACGATTCTTAGGTATGGCATCTTGGTATCGGAGATTTATCCAGGATTTCTCGACAGTGGTGTCACCCATCACTGCTTTGCTAAAAAAAAATTCCAAGTGGGAGTGGACCCCTGCCGCAGAGGATTCTTTCTGTCGGATAAAAGAATGTCTTGCTTGTGCCCCAGTACTAGCATGTCCAGATTTCTCTAAACCATTTGTCCTCCAGACGGACGCATCCAACGTTGGCTTAGGAAGCGTTCTGTCGCAAGATTTGGACGATGGGGAGCATGTCATTGCTTACGGCAGCCGCACGCTGACCAAGTCTGAGCAACAGTTCACAGCTACCGAGAAGGAATGTCTCGCCGTATTATGGGCAGTCGAGAAGCATAGACCCTATCTGGAAGGCTCCACTTTCACCGTAATCACAGACCATCACAGCCTGTTATGGCTGCATAACTTAAAGGATCCCGTAGGTAGGCTTGCGAGGTGGGCAGTGAGATTACAGCAATATGACTTCAAGGTCATCCACCGGAAAGGCTCGGCTCACGTTGTCCCGGATGCTCTATCGCGAGGTGTGGTAACCTGGAATTTGTTGGAAGTCAGTGCCCCAATCCAGGACCAGTGGTACCTCAGAATGTGCGACCAGGTGAGGGCTCAGCCTCAAAAGTATTCCCTTTGGAGGGTGGAAGGACTCACTCTGTGGAAACTGTGTACCGATAACACGAAGTTACCCAGAGATGAGAATAACTGGAAACGCGTCCTTCCAAAGGAACTAAGAGCGGAAGCACTCAAGGAAGCACACGACGAACCACAGGCCGGTCACCGAGGAATGTTTAAAACCATGAGTAGAATTTCTCTCTCCTATTACTGGCCGAAGATGAAAGCCGATGTCTGCCTATATGTTCGTAAATGTGAAGTATGTGCCCAGCACAAACAGGAGCAGAGACGTCCAGCCGGTTTGCTAGCCCCTCGCCAGTTCCCATTTCATCCCGGAGAAGTGTTGACAGTGGACCTCATTGGCCCGCTGCCTCCATCACTCAAGCAGAATCGCTTCATACTGGTCGTGCAGGACAGTCATACCAAATGGACCTATCTCTTCCCGTTACGCCAAGCTACTTCACAACATGTTTTGCAACCCCTCATCAATTCAGTATTTCTAGAACAAGGAGCACCTCGTCTCCTTATTGTCGACAATGGACGACAACTAGTCAGTAGAGAATTCAGGGAAGCCCTCGAGGCTTACGGAGTCGAGGTACAGTTCACGCCATACTACCATCCCCAGGCTAACCCCGTGGAGAGAATGAACAAGGAGGTAGGAAATATCTTAGCGATTTTCGTGGGAGAGAATCAACGTCGATGGGATGTACTCTTGCCCCAAATCCAATATGTTCTACGTACCAGTCGACACGAAACTACCCAATACACCCCCGCCTATCTCCAACTAGGGAGGGAACTAGGTCTCTCTGGACGGCGAAACCGGAAGGAACGGGACCCACAGGGGAATGAAACTCGTCTGGGTATAGAAGAACGGTGGGTTGGGTTAGAGAACATTCGAGAAAGGGTTCGCATAAATGTATCGGAGGCCCAGCGTCGGCAGGAACAGCAGTACAATCTACGTCATAGACCCGCTGTTAACTATAATGTAGGCGATCGGGTATGGAGAAGGAATTTCGTTCTGTCCGATGCAGCTCGTTATTTCACTGCTAAACTTGCGAAAAAGTACATTGGTCCATTTGTCGTTGCTCGCAAAGTGTCTTCCGTGGTCGTTGAACTTGAGAACCTTGCAGGGCAACCGTGCGGACGATGGCATGTAGTAGATCTCAAGCCTGTGGTTGCTCGTTAAAGAAAATACCCCATTTTCTGGTGTTGTGGGGGGGGAGTGTGACGGCTGGGAATCCACTGGGCTGGCCCCTAGTGATATTCCGGTCGTCTCACATGTTCTGAAGGCTGGCCAGAGCCAACGGGACCCCTCTCCATAGCGTCGGATGATCGAGTGTTTTGAACGTCCCGCACGGCGTTTGAAATCCTGCGCATTCCACCGCCGGTGAGAGCCTAACGCAGCCGAGCAAGTTCCAAGTGTCGCCGCGCAGCACTAGTTTCGTTCGACTCTATCGCACGACGATAGCGGAGGAGCCACAGCAGGAAGGTTAGACTTGGTCTGTTTCGTTAGAGAAGTCCTGAGAGAACTTTTTGTTTCGGAGCTACATTTTGCTCGAGCATGTAAGCTACCAGAGGCGTTCTACGTGCAGCATGGTTTAATAACCTGTATTTCGTAAATCCATTCAGTGGTAAGTCCTTGTTCATCCATCTAATCTGGCGTTGAAGCTGAGAATGTGTCTCTAGGCTTAACGTATCGTTTGTTGAAAATAGTTTTATTACATTGGCCATTTTCTCTTTGAAAATAGGATTTTTCCGGAGGGTCTAGCCTACATTTTCCGGCAGAGCGAAGTTTTCCCGATGGGCGAGCGTGCGACGCAGCGAACCTCTAGGCTAGCAGCATCCGATCCGAGGCGACTGTCAGTCTAGCCTAGGCCTAATCTAGGAAGCTCCTCGGCGAGGTGGATTTTCACGGACAACCACGTGGGAATTTCCGTCGTAGACTTCCCCAGCCAGGTTCGGTCCACGAGAACCCCGATATGTCGGTACTGTAACTGAGCCACTAGAGGCAGGGCCTCGCTGACCATTTAGATACCCGAATTCGAAATCACTAATTACCCATGTGCATAAAGCCTGGTCAACTTTTATCCAGCATGTGGAGGAACTTTAACTTAACTATTCAGTCATACCATATGTAGACTTACGTGTCTGGCGTGAAGCCTACATGCTTACATTTCAGTTAGGCCATATGCTAACTTAGTGAATGGAGGAACGTTAACTTTACTATTCAGTCATACCATATGTAGACTTACTTGTCTGGCGTGAAGCCTACATGCTTACATTTCAGTTAGGCCATATGCTAACTTAGTGAACCAGTGTACAAGCCTGCCAAGGTAGAGCGTTATTCATTATCCTGTAACTAGAAGCCGGTGCAGGGGGAAAATCCCCTAGGCTAAGTGTATAGTAACCTTGTATAACCCTGTTAATGTAATTATAATTTAAGCCGTTAAGGTCTGTACGATCAAAGCATCCGGGTCTGATACCCACACGCTTGTAGCGGATTTAAGCCGGACGTACAGACTAGCATTCAGCGTTTAACTAGTAATAATTCTCATGCATCTTAACAACCAGTGTAAGGTGATCACCATTTTGTGTTTAAATTTAAGTCTGTATCATAACCCATGTTTAGGTGTAGCGTAACCTTAGTAACTTGTTAGTCTTAAGATAGCAATAGTCACGGCCGGTAGAGCCGATGGATTTGCTGGCAACTTGTCTTGCTAGGTAGGCACGTAGCCTCTTCTGTATGTACTAACTAACGTACCGTAGTAGCTTTGAACCTCAACCTATTCCGTGGCGAATGTGAGGGCGAGAAGTTACTGACGGGTACTTAGAATCTCAAAGTGTCCGTGGCCGACCGAGATAGGGAATTACATGACGTAGGGTTAGTCGCTTTGAGTCTCCCAGTGCCCATGAAGGCCCGAGCTTAAAAGCTTTAACCTACAGTTACATTGTAAGGCCTACCGATTATTCCATATTTTTCTACCTTACTATTACTAAGTATTTGTGTATTGTCACAATAGGCTCAAGAAGAGCGAACGTGTAAACTAAATGTACCGTACGCCCATCAAGGGTAGCGTATTTAACTAAACAAGTATTTTCTATTTTTCTTATATTGTATTTTTGTCAATGAACCATTTGTGTTGTTTTCTCATGTTTATCGACTGAAGTCTCTCAAGCTGTGTCTTGTCCACCATTGTCCATTTGTCGTCAGACGTTCTCTGTCATAATAAATTCCTATCTTTGCTCATGAACTGGGGTTATTTTTCAACGTAGAATTTCTTCGTTCCTTCTACAATATCCCCTACAGGTCATCTACTCGAAACGAAGTGGCGCCCACCATCTGAAGACGAGCCGCAACTTAGCCCACCCCCCATCTCCACTGAGTCGGTCCGGCCCGGTAAGTGCGTCAGGCCTGCCGAGTGGTGTGCACCTGCTTATTTTGGCACGTCACAATGTCTTACCGATTTCCAAAAATCAAATGACCGGGGATGTGAGAAGGATGGGTGTTATTTTTTTAAATATAGATAGACTATCTCAAAAAACCGAACATGTTACAGACTTGAAAAATAGTAGCCTATTTAGAAACGTGTTTTACTATTTTGTGTACCACAATAATTTACAAACTCCTAAAATCCGCGTGAGCGAAGCCACGGAGGGCAACTGCTATAGGCAACCTAAGACAACCTTACACATGCTTTCGTCACAGGCCAGGTATTCGTAGCCAATCAGCGATCGTTATCTGCGCGCGCTTGTCTCGGGCGGTTCGCTGGTTGACTACGAATACCTGCATGTGACGAAAGCA
>OX246744.1:41767246-41809677 GCA_945910005.1 Isoperla grammatica
AAACCGATAACATGATTTCTCTAAAATTTTACGTTCTAGTATAAAAATGTCAAATTGATGACTTTCAGAGAGTATTTAAAGAATGATAAAATATTTTGTACACATTGAAACTACACTGTGAACAAATTTACATATTTTACATTTTTTAAAATTATAACTTGATGGTAAAATAATACTTTACATATAATACATAATTTACATATTTTACATATTTAAAAAATGATAAAGTATGTAAATGTGTACACAATGTAGTTTCAATGAGTACAAAATATTATATAATTTTTAAATACTCTTCCAAGATTAATATCTTGTGTTTTCGTAATAAAAATCATCAACTTTACACTTTTATAATAGGACGTAAAATTAGAGAGAAATCATGATCTCGGTTTAGGCGTGAGGAGTGTAAGTTTAGACGCATGTTTTAGCGGTAAAATGACTACTTCGGTATGCTCAATTAATATAATTTACTCACCAAAAGTCTCACCAGAAGTAAACACCGACGAGAAGATGTATTGAACGAGCGAATGGACTCCTGCACTAGTTTTGTTCAACTGTTGTTGTGAGAAACTGCAAACCAATCCACTACATGATCAAGTCCAAAGATTTAGAGAGTGATTTATCAATTACATGGTCAAATTAAAGCCATTTTATTTGGTAGATTCGACTTTAGTGGCGTAAGTATGAAAATGATCTCTTGCACCTTGCGCTAGAGGGCGGAAAATAATAGCGTTACTGCAATCACTGACAGTACGAAACAAGAACGGAAATATAAAGGAAAATATTGAGCGGTGTCATGACAAACGGATCTCTCACGCCCTCATAAAGATGGTGTTGCGGTTAGTAGAGTGTACAAACCTCAGGAGCCATGCCCGCTGTGTTCAGGGATCTCAGATATGAAATACACGATGGCACATTATCACTATACTTGTATTTGTTGAAATATTACATCAAATTGAGGACATAAGAAAGTAGAAAAGTTGGTACTTTTGTACACAGAGAAAGAGAAAGAGAAAGAGAAAGAGAAAGAGAAAGAGAAAGAGAAAGAGAAAGAGAAAGAGAAAGAGAAAGAGAAAGAGAAGAGAAGAGAAAGAAGAAAGAGAAAGAGAAAGAGAAAGAGAAAGAGAAAGAGAAAGAGAAAGAGAAAAGAGAAAGAGAAAGAGAAAGAGAAAGAGAAGAAAGAGAAAGAGAAAGAGAAAAGAGAAAGAGAAAGAGAAAGAGAAAGAGAAAGAGAAAGAGAAAGAGAAAGAGAAAGAGAAAGAGACATTGGTGTGGCGGTGCGCCTCGGCACCGCTTGTTCATATTTCGCGAGCTCACCATGAAGGTTTTGGTCATATTTGTAAGAGGTTTGACTGTGATTGAGCTGGCAGATTTTGATTCATTATTCACTATTTCCCAGCTGCTCAGCACAGCTCACAGATAACTTCACGAGCGATACCGATAAGGCACTCATCAATATTACAGATCGATAACTTAATGGAAATAAAGAATAATGCGCAATTTCCTACCAGTTATTGTTTTACAGAGTTACGACACAGACTTGTCTCAAAGTCATCTTAATGGTGCGCTTAAGTTTAGTTGTTGTTATCGACCACTTGACACTTGTTGGTCAAGATAACAGAATGTGACGTCACTTGTTTTGAGAGTCCAGCACTGCAATCATTCTACTAACTTCGGTTCCCAAAACGTCTTTGTCAGTTTCTACCTACTGTATCATTTCACATGTCATAATTTTTCTTTACTGTAGTCTAGCTGTTTAGTTTAGTTTATTGTTTATTTTAATTTTATATTATTGTATTAATATTATCTAAATTATCTTTATCTTATAATTACAAGCCGTTCTAGCAACGAAGCACTTAATAAATTCAAAGTTGTTCTGAATAGGCCTTGTTGATTCTGGCATTTGTCCGCAGGTGTTCGCACTGTCCAATCACTGATTCGTATGTTTCGTATTGAAATACAGATCTTTGATTGGTTTTCGCTCACTCGTCGATGGTGTTCGGAGCCTACAGGGTTGGTTTAGTCGCTTTAAATTAAAGTCCCCCACTGAAAATCAGTTTCGTTACTGAGTGGGTAGACTCTAAATGTGAATTTATTTATTTCATTATTTAAACAAGTGAATTCACGATACGACTTAGTATAGTAAACTTTAACTGTAACTTATACGGTAAATTAGTGGCTAACCGGTGAATGGGTATTAAAGCAGCCAAAAATAAATGTTTTTAATTATACAATGAGAACGCTTCCAAATATTGAAAAATTGATCCTGGTTGGTCCTGTCTTTGGTTTTGTATCAGCAACACAATTGGTTTAGAAAAATTCACAGTTTGTTATCGTTACAATTATGATTTTATCTATAATTTAATAATCAATAATTATTAATATTTACCTAAAAAATAAAATAACGATCGTATTTTTTTTTTTTACTTAACAAACCCATTGTGTAGCTGATAAAAAAGCGAAGGCAGGGTTATAATCACTTTTTATTATTACAACGCTTATATTAGCTTCATTTGTTTGTTTGTCTGGACGGAATCTTATAATCGATATTTCACCCACTTCCCAATGTCCGATCGAGCTGAAACTTTTACCACATACGTATATTCTTGATGACAATACATGAATCAATTTATTACATTCTCTTGTTAATCAATTAATTCATCATAATTAATTAATCAAACAAAGCTTCATAGGGGAAATTGGTCACAGCTAGTGAGAATGGGCCAACCAGATGCAGGCGTCGGATTTACACACCCGCTGGTTGTTCGGGACTCAAATATCCGCGACGAAAGCATCGGAAATGATGCTATTTTTTTTTGTTTTGCTATGCGGCGACAACGCTCAACGCCATGGCTCAACGCGCTCCACATGCAAGTTCAACCCCGCGCAGTGAGTCAGGCACGATGTACGCATAGTTACAGTGGAGTTCCGCGGGAGTTTACACCAACCGTTTTTGTACTTTTCTTGGTACACCCCTAGAGCAAAGTCCAGTCGAGCAATTATCTCCATTCAAACTCGAGCAAAGGACGAGGAATTCAGATGACTGAATACACACATCACATTCTTCAAGGCGATGAGGTCCCATCGTTCTAGGAAAACAAGAAATCCCGGGGTATATAGCTTATCTTTCAACGTATCTATGGGTGTACAAAACGGGGGGGAAATGGTGTGGCCATGGTGTAAACTCCCGCGGAACTCGACTGTATGTTCCTATCGCGTGGTTCGACCTCACAGTTGATCGGATGGAGTTGGTGCCAGCGCAGCTTTTGTTACAACATTACAACATTCGTTAAGACTAGGTCTCTTACAACAACTTCGGTAATGATGTCGTCATCAATCAATGACGTGTTTACGGTCTCGGCCAACCCGAGCAGGTATTTGAATTAGCCACGGCCGCTGGTTGGCTGCCGCTCACCCGCCCGTGACGGAAGCATTTCTGAAGATGTTGTACGACGAGTATAGAATTATAAGTATCTGTTATGCATCAATTAAAAATGAAGGAAATAACCATAGTCCCCAATATGGTCTCGTCAGCCTACAAAAGCTTACTCGTTATTTATAATTGTAAATTAAATGCATAGTTATGGTCTAGTTAAGTTAATACTTAGTTAAATATATACATTATTCAGTACTCCGCACACCAGATATTATACCTACTGACTCACAAGACAAACTTCTGTCAGTAGGTAGGCCTATTAATCAACGTAAAAAACAATTAATGTATTGTAATTTATATTGGTTTGTAATTTTTGGAAACTGAATAAACCCATAAAATGGTTATTGCTGGCATGTTATTATTTATGTTGACTTTAAGTAATAATAGCAAACCAAAGTTACAGAGAAGTTGAATTTGCACCAAACGTCATGAAACATAGTAACAATGAACTATACCAATCACATGACATTGTGGCCTCCAGTATGGCCGCCATGCGCCTTATGTGAATACATCCTATGGGGAGGCGAACAACAAACGACTACACTGCAGCGCTGCGAGCGTTCCGGCCACTGATCTCCGCCTGCTAGAATTAACCGAAAACCTCTCTAGAAGCCAGTGCACTAATTATTATAAAGCCTGTATTACACGGTCAAACTTTTTCATCCAACTCCTTGAATTCAAGGACAAAAGCGCATCAAAAACTGTCAGTATGTAGTCAAATACAACAATAGGAATTATTTATTGATGCGCTTTTGTTCTTGAATTCAAGGAGTTGGATGAAAAAGTTTGACCGTGTAATACAGGCTTAAGGCACTAGCAACACCAGAAACAACAATGAAACAAATCAATTGAATCGCTGGACAAACAACAAGCCGTGCAAAAATAATTTCTTCTGATTTTGGAAAACAAAACAAAAAACAAACAAATACACATACAAAACTTTCACTTAGTCGCTGTCCATAATAAGGAGTTTTAAAGGGCGAGCAGTAACTATTGCTACACTTGTTTTTATTTCTATGGTTGCAATTTTATTATTTTGACAGCTGATTGTTTGTCCATCAGTTCAATTCATTTGTTCCATTGTTGTAGTCCGGATGTGACGTCAGTTGCGAGTTCCCTATTGTTGAAAGCTTTGTGTATCCAATATTCAGTGAGTGTTGGCCGGATCGCTTGCAACGCTCTCTGTGCACTTGTTACGCCTCCCCATTGAAATAATTTCAAATTTCGATGACGCAACCAAACTGAACAAATCAAATCATTAATTTTATTTTACGTAAACGGCGATAACAAATCCAATGTAAATATTACCGATCGCAAACATATGTTTATCATGACCCAAATATTACGAATGACATAAATACCAAAATGATTTGCGAAAGATCTCAAGAGCAGACTACTTGTCATTGTGTTACGCTGCCAAAATGCTCAGATTAGGCGGCCAAGACGGGACATCTCACGGCGACATAGATAGTGGCGGTGTATCGCGCCCGTATATAAGAAGGCGGTGACATAGATAGTGGCGGTGTATCGCGCCCGTATATAAGAAGGCGGTGACATAGATAGTGGCGGTGTATCGCGCCCGTATATAAGAAGGCGGTGATATTTGTAGCGACCATTGTTCCTATCTGAGACGCGAGGACGACCACAGCTGCCGGACACAAACAAGATGGCGACCTGGGTACTGGTGGCTGCGTCGGTGCTGCTGGCTGCGGTAAGATACAGAACTAAAAGCGAAGGGTAGTCTATACGTCAAAAACCGCACACAATTTTCATTTATAAATTTTAACACAAAAATGGGCTTCGAAATCGAAAATCTGAATCAACAGCGCACTGTGGTTTAGTAAGCTCTACATACTGAATGCTCTTAGTTGTGTCTTACATTGTAATCAGGACTGTTTTTGTATAATTAATTTTATTGCTAATTATCGAATTAATAATCAAAATAACTACGCTAATGGTTATGTTTCATTCAGTCTGTAGGGCTAACCAAAGAACAGTGTATTGTTGATTTATATTTTCGATTTTTTGTTGCAATGTTGAGATATAATTAAATAATGAAAATTTTAAGAGCGTTCGGAAGTAGTAATTTTACCGCTAAAACATGCGTCTAAACTTACACTCCTCACGCCTAAACTGATCATAGGATTTCTCTATAATTTTACGTCATAGTATAAAAGTATCAAATTGATGACTTTCATTACGAAAACACAAGATATTAACCAGTCTATATAAAAAATGATAAACTATGTAAATTTGTACACAATGTAGTTTCAGTGTATGCAAATTTATATATATAATTTTTTATATACTCGATCAAGATTAGTATCTTGTGTTTTCGTAATGAAAGTCATCAATATTATACATTTATACTCAACGTAAACTTAGAGATAAATCCTATTATCGGTTTAGGCGTGAGGAGTGTAAGTTTAGACGCATGTTTTACCGGTAAAATGACAACTTCCGAACGCTCTTAAACATGTCCGAGAACGGGTTTTATATCACATTATCATTCTCTAGATAACACGCTTTGATTTAGATTTGCGATACTCTAAATAATGAGTATTCACGTGACGTCACATCGGCCATATTGGAGGCCACCTATAGTAGGCCTATATTTCAAGTTTCAGCTATAGCCGTCAATAGAAATCGAATAATAGTTGTTTACGGGGAAATATGAGAGTTTGAACACGTATATCCCCCGATAAAGTTTACAGAAATGATTATGTGTGCCATTGTAAACAACAAAAAGAGTGACCGAAATAAGAGATAATTTATTTAAGTTGCTTTTCTGTAATAATAGGAAGCTAAAGTTTGAGAACAGTTGCACTTCAACCTAACGCCAGCTGAAACATTGTAGCAATGAACAACCAATCACATGGCATTATGGCCACAGTATGGCCGCCATACACGTGAATACACCCTAAACGTTTTAAAGCAATGTTAACGTACTGAAACCGGGCGTGGTGCGGCCAGAAAAGCACTCTGAGCGTCCGGCATAGCCTACAGTATTTTCGTACTACTCAAACTACATGCACAAAAACCCACATGTTTCGGTTCTATTTGAACAAAAATATATAAAACTGAATTGTTGTTGTATTTACAAACAGTTTTTGTAAAATGTATGTACAGAATTTTTTTTCTCAGGTTCTTAACTTTCCTAAAACGATTCTTTTTAACTAACTTTTAAGCCCCTGTTGAAAAATTGTTTTTGTGTCCAAACTAGATCGAATTTGAACATACATTCTTCACATGTACAATAACAGTATCATTGCAAATATGGGCACAAAATATGAGCGTTATCATAGTAATAATGTAGAAATGAGATGAGTAGTACGAATGCTCTGCAAATCACACATTTGACTCAGGTTTCTATGATATCTGGTTGCTCAACTCTGTGTTGCTTGTTTGGGAAACAGACCACAATGATTAATTATTTTATACTTTTTAAATCTAGTTTTTACTTCTCATGAATGTACATCGTGGACATTGACATTTTATTCAATGTTGTGTACAGAGTTGTCAAGATATGGCGGCTCATTGAGTTATCTGCCACTTTGTTCAGACACATCTGAAGATAAGCAAACAAAATGAGATATGCACTATGTAGGCTACAAAACAGTGATCAATCATATAGTTCTCTAACAACAACTTTGGTAATGCTTTCGTCATCAATCAATGACGTGTTTACGGTCTCGGCCAACCCGAGCAGTTATTTGAATAAACCACGGCCGCTGGTTGGTTGCCGCTCTCCCACCCGTGACGGAAGCATTACCGAAGTTGTTGTACGACGACTATATGAATGATTCACTCACATACCTGCGTGGGAAAGACGCAGATACAGTAGAGCGTTGGGGGTGACGCGTTAGCTGCGTTACGCGCGTCGTCTCTTCAGAGGGGTAGAAGCCATAGGTTCAACCCTCCCTTGTGTTTCAGGCTGGGGGGCGGGGGTGCCAATAGATGAGTCCTTCGTAAGGTCTCTTCAGAGGGGTAGAAGCCATAGGTTCAACCCTCCCTTGTTTTCAGGCTGGGGGGCGGGGGTGCCAATAGATGAGTCCTTCGTAAGGTCTCTCCAGAGGGGTAGAAGCCATAAGTTCAACCCTCCCTTGTGTTTCAGGCTGGAGGGTCGCACTGGGCGGGGGTAAAGTCTCTCCCCGAAACCTACGAGAGCTGCACGACATTAGGAAAGCTCTCCTGCGGGCCCGAGTGTAAGACAGTAGAGGTCTGTATCGGGAACGTCCTGGAAAACTATAAGAATTGTACGACCGATACATTGTGCGATGCTTCTACTATGAAATGCGTCACTGGAATCACAGAATGTGAGGCGATCGACAAGGATACGTTCACATGTCACGGCCCGGTCGGAGGAAGGTTCCCTAACCCTTACGATTGTCACTCGTACTTCACCTGCGACGAGGTAACCACAAACACAACCGTAGATTCGCCTCCTCCGATGGTTTTCGACGTCACTGACAGAGCAGAGAATGGTAAAAAGAGCGAGTGCCCTGTTGGCACCGCGTACGACTCCCTGTCAACCACCTGTCGCTTCAAGGACACTCACAGGGTGTGCAAAGAGGGCCCCGTGCCCGAGTGCAAGACTCTGCTACAGAATGGCGCCCTGGTAGAGAACCCCAACATCTACTATGTGTGTTTGGGGGTCGAGGGCGCTCTAGAGCCCTGGCTAGCCAAGTGCGCAGACCCCGCGGCCGTCTTCGTGGACGGGAAGTGTGACTCGAGTGATCCTTCTCTAACCACCCCTACAACGCCCACCACCCCTACAACGGAAACCACCGCTACAACACCCACCACCCCGACAACGGTGACCACCCCGACAACGGTCACCACCCCTACAACGGTCACCACCCCTACAACGGAAACCACTCCTACAACGGTCACCACCCCTACAACGGTTACCACCCCTACAACGGTCACCACACCTACAACGGAAACCACTCCTACAACGGTCACCACCCCTACAACGGTAACCACCCCT
This sequence comes from Isoperla grammatica, assembly GCA_945910005.1. Classification (NCBI taxonomy): domain Eukaryota; kingdom Metazoa; phylum Arthropoda; class Insecta; order Plecoptera; family Perlodidae; genus Isoperla; species Isoperla grammatica. The sequence continues at coordinate 41,775,670 of OX246744.1, forward strand.
ACAACGGAAACCACTCCTACAACGGTCACCACCCCTACAACGGTTACCACCCCTACAACGGTCACCACCCCTACAACGGAAACCACTCCTACAACGGTCACCACCCCTACAACGGTTACCACCCCTACAACGGTCACCACACCTACAACGGTCACCACCCCTACAACGATCACCACTCCTACAACGGTCACCACCCCTACAACAGTAACCACCCCAACTACAACTGTAACTGTAGAGACTACGACGGTGTTCTATTGCAAGGAACCAGGAACAACTGTTGTAGACCCGTTTGACTGTCATAGTTTCTACCTGTGCACCCCTGATATGGAACAGATCCATTTCACTTGTCAGAAAGGCTACTATTATCTGGACGCGCTCAAGAAGTGTATCAAGGGAACCTGTTAACATCTCTATTCGACCACATCTGGGAACTATTATGGGTTTCACTCCGAGCTGCGATCACTTTAGGCACCAGCCCAGGCTGTACACCCCTTGAGTGCAAAAGGGGAGGAGTCAGGGGGGTTATACAACCATGAGTGCAAAAGGGGAGGAGTCAGGGGTATACAACCATGAGTGCAAATGGGGAGGAGTCAGGGTAATACAACCATGAGTGCAAAAGGGGAGGAGTCAAGGGTATACACACATGAGTGCAAAAGGGGAGGAGTCAAGGGTATACAACCATGAGTGCAAAAGGGGCGGAGTCAGGGGTATACAACCATGAGTACAAAAAGGGAGGAGCCAGGGTTATACAACCATGAGTACATTAGGGGAGGAGTCAGGGTTATACAACTGAACCATGAGTGCAAAAGGGGCGGAGTCAGGGTTATACTACATGATTTCAAAAGGGGAGGAGTCAGAGTTATACAACCATGAGTGAAACTTTTCGTAGTCCCCAGATTGATTGAAACAGATTGCAGGCCTAATGCTTCGTTTCACTGTCAGCCAGGCTTCTATTAGTCTGACGCCCTTGGGTCATGCGTCAAGGGCAAAGGTTTGCATCGTACAACATGCCATCAACCTCAATACAGAAGTGGATGTTGAGAGGTTTGTTGACAGTTGCTTCAAAGATAACGAAAGATATTTCATATCTTTTAGGTGCAATGTGTCTGCGATGGGGAATGATTGTGTAATCTTAAACAGTGATACAGCATGGTGAAGTAAAACATATGTCAATGACTTCGTGACTAACATGGAAGAGGACACGCATTTTTAAAGCACCATCAAACTAAAATTGGTATTGATTTTATAAATATTGGACAGGAAATTTTCTGTAATTTTCATGAACGGATTGACCAGAATGCAAAATTTGATTGTCAAATAAAATGTATTTTCTAATAAAACAAAATATTACGTAAACTGGAAATGTGTTTATATACCTTTTGATTCCAATTTTACCCAAGAATTACGAAAGAGAATTTTTGACTGTTTTGTTCTTAGCCTCTTTGAAATGGGTGTTTTTGTAAGTGTGCACTTTTTTGGTTTGTTATAGTTGATCTTCTACGTTTTGGGCTTGGCCGGTTTTTTCTTGCAGTGTTTTGCAAATTTGTTTGGTATTTCATTAAAAAAAGTTACTAGAAATTTTTACACATCGTTTTGGCGGGAAAACGGTGAATGACGTCAAATGTTTGGATCACAACCGACCAATTATATCAAGAAACACTGTATTGCATAAAAATTCACTCACAATAGCATGTTTTATATCAAATTTGTTTTTAAAATGCCCAATAGTTACTCTGAACATTAATTCATACGGTAATGTTCAATAATTATAATATTTTTAAATAATATTTAAAAATATTGTAGTTTTAAAATAAACCAAGATCGACAACAATGGAGAGCTGTTTTAATAAGCTAGATAGTCGTAAATTCCAAAGAGCTAATAGAGTTTTCCAATGTTTTAGTGCGCACTGAAGTCACTATTGTATTGTTGTGTATTGTTGTTCTAATAGACCATTGCAAAATCTATCTTGGGCTCTTTGTATGATTATTATCACGGTCCTCTAAATCTTTATGCACAACGGTTAAAATTATAAAATCAAGGTTAGTAGATGATGATCTTGTGTGCATCAATGAACCTTGATATAATATTTGAAAACTGATTTTTAATTGTTGTGCATTGTTGTTGTTGAAGATTTAGAAGACCGTGATGATACTCATACAAAGGGTCCTAGATAGTTTTTGAAATGGCCTATTGTTGAAGGCGCACTCAGGGTGATCCAGTGCGGCCATTGGAAAAAGGCATAAGATTATTTTATTCATAAAATGTGTTTTTTACCAACGTTTTACGGCATGGACTGTTTCAACAGGAAGATACAAATTTCATACTTTAAATGATAATAGAATTGGAACTATTATGTCCAGTTTATTTTTGTTTAAGGATCTATCATTTTTAGAAACTCTGAGCAATGTTTGCGACTGATTATAATTCCCTATTCCATTCCCATATTTGTTTAGTTTTATTAATTACTGATTTTTTTGCCATTTTTATTTCTTTATTTTGACATGCTGATTTATTTTATTTCAGTGATTTTTTTATTTCGGGTATTTAAAAAAAATGACAGTGTTTTCTGTACCATTTTTTTTTTTTATTTTTTTTTTTATTTTTTACATTTTACTAAAGTTTACACCGATGTTTTTAGTTGTAAACCCCTCGGACCTATCCATAATAAAATAAAAATTAAATAATTTTTCTCAAAGTCACTTGATTGATAATTACTGGTCGTCCATGTCAAAATAAGAATAATATTTATTAGATCATAGCAAAGAGTAAAAGACTTACATGTAAATGCTATTTTGCATGACAATATAAAAACTTCATGCCTTAAAAACGGTAAAATCTTTTATCATTGAACAATAATATTAATTACATGAAAACAAAAATAAGAACACATTTTTTTTGAGAACATATTATTATTTAATACAATGTTAGTTGGTTACATTTATTAGGTACTAAATTTTTCTAAAAACCTTTGACTGTGCGTGGTCTTAACAGTTCAGAATAATCAGGGTACTAAGGGTACGTTCCGAAAGCTATTGAGAATGCTTAAAGCATGCTTGGCCCGTACCGAAACCTATTGAATGTGCTTTACCCAACGTTTTGTAACGTGATTCCTGAGCATATTCAACATGTTGAATATGCCCGAAGTTTTCAGTTGAGCATCTCCAACAAGAGGTGGTTTTTGGCGGCATTTTAAAAAAGCTCTATAGACGGACCTAGCATTGGGCTTAACAATGTTTGCACAATATGTATTAGAGTCTAGTCTATTTTATTGTTTTGACTTACACCTCTATCAACCTTTTCTGTTTTACTACACTTTGACACCTAATGTAGTGGGCGTGGCAAAAAAGACCTTGCGTCTAATTGGCCTAAACAGCCATGCCTATGCTTGAAGTGTAGGGCACTAGCAACACCAAAAGACAACAATGAAACAAATGAATTGAATCGATGGACAAACAACAAGCTGTAAAAAAATAATTTCTTCTGATTTTGGAAAACAAAACAAAAAACAAACAAATACACATACAAAACTTTCACTTAGTCGTTATCCATCATCAAAAGTTTAAAATGGCGAGCAGTTACTATTGCTACACTTGTTTTTATTTGTATGGTTGCAATTTTATTATTTTGACAGCTGATTGTTTGTCCATCAGTTCAATTCATTTGTTCCATTGTTGTCTTTTGGTCTTGCTAGTGCCCTATAGGGAGACCGTATGACAGGTAGAGTGCGCTGTGAGCGATGACGTTCAGTTCGCCTATTATATCTAGCCCAGCTTCAGTTAAGTGCTCCAAATCTTATATGCCTAGTATATAATTTACAGCAAGTTTTATTATCGACATACTTAAGCACTTAAAACTTAATTATTAAGGGCTGGTCCACACAGATTTTGTAAGCATAAGATTTAAGGTTTAACGCGTAGTCGTAAAGTTGGATCATAGGAAACACGTACTGGCGTTGACACAAAGTTTTAGTTTTAAGAGATTGTTTTCATTGTTGTTCTTGGCAACAACGTCTTAAAACCTTAAATCGTATGCTTAAAAAATCTGTGTAGACCAGCCTTAATGAGTGTTATGTAATTAAAATAAAACTCAGCTGAAGAATCCAAAAAACAAGTGAAACCTAGTACAATGGTTGATGGAATAACACAGTCTACCACACTCTTCGCGCGCGGGTAAGGTTAAGCCATCCCACAGCCATCTGTATTTCCACGACATCATAATGGGCGTCTCAGGTCAAAGCTGAAGTAGATTGCAGCACCTGTCCTGAAAGGTCCAACTTTGTAATTCATTCCATGTTAAATATTGTCGTTAGTCAACTGTCTAACTGTCAAACGACAATATGTTTGTTTTGTATCTATAACAAAGGTATTCTCTGTCAAAAACCTTGTAAAACTTTACTACAATAGATGATTTATATTTAAAAGTATTAAATATAAACGACTTGAATGTCTGAATTGAGAAAACGAGGTGCAAAGATCGAGTTGGACCTTTCAGTACTGCTAGCGCTGCGAGCGGCAGAAAGTCGCGCCTGAGACGCCCATTGCATGCGTAAAGTGAGGGGCATATTGACATTTGTGTGAACAGGAACGCTCACAGCGCTGCTGTCATACGGTCTCCCTATTTTCAACAAGTAACGGAACGCAGCCTAAGGGTTACACTGTTTGGATACCTCATTGTAGACGCCCCCCCTAGGACACAAGTGCAGTACAGGAAACAGTCTCCCATCTTCCCTGTGACAGATATAATAGATACTAGGGTTCTCAATGAGTCCGCCATCTTGGCCTAGTACTAAACAAGATGGCACCGGCCGCTCCAAGCATGGTCGCGAGGTGAGGGGAAGACTGCACACCTGCGTGGCAGCGTTATAGGCCACGCCCACTTCGCAAGACTCATGGAACGCCTGGAACCCAAACGAGTCGTCCTCCTCGTCCAATAGGAGATACTCCGAGACGAAGCCGGGATCTTCTTCGTCAGGGTTGACACAGATGTACCAGCGTGTACAATCAAACGGATCGGGGAAGAACCCTACACTGGTGCACACGAACCGGAAGGGGTTCTCCGAGCATGATGAACTGTGTGCAGAACATCCGCTCTCTGGTAGGTAACAGGAAGTACCCTCGACGCAGGTTTCGACGGTCTCGACGACAAAACCGGATGTTCCATTGCCGAGACATAGCTGCACTTCGGAGCAGTTAGAGTTGCAGACTAGGTGACCGACTGTCATGCAGTCTTCTGCTTGCACCGGCTGCTGGGCGGTACACAAAACCACGCTCATACCCTGTAAGCAAAGTAGCGTGCCAGAATATAGTTATAGTCGCGTCAAATTAACTTGCAAGGTGTTGTCGTCACGGATTATGTGATAGGGAAGTGACGCGTGTGACAACTACCAACCTAGATCTAGTTGCATCCCGTTCTCCTGCCTCAGGTATTGTAGTGATAATATCGCCCGCATGTTGTCAGACGTGGTAGGGTCGCATTCCATTCACGGTCGGTGCAGTCAATGCAGTGGACAATAACAATACAGGTATCGGGAAATCCCGCGGGGAATACCGTTGAAATAGACCGTGTGGAGCGACCGTCTCTTCTCAGAATTTAGGAGGGCAACTCGCTTCTTACGGCGTGGTTAGTATACTGAGTATGCTGACAAAGCTGAGTGTTCCAGTATTAAGCTGCTTACTTCGCTGACAGTAAAGATCGGTTTGAAAACACTTTCCGAAAGTTTAAGATTCTGTTCCTAAAGTGGCCGTCATCATCCGAGTTCTGCGAAATGTCTTCCCCTCTTACCCCCACCAGTGCCTTCCCCTCTTACCCCCACCAGTGCCCGCGCACGGACGAAGAGAGGCAGTGAAATATGTTATCTCTATAATAGACCGTCGAGCTGTCAACCAAAACTGTCAACGATCTTCCGATTATATAAACTATCTTTCAATAAAAATGAATTCCTTTGTTCTAATTACATGTAATTCTATATAGTTATTAATTTTACGTAGATCTTTCACATGCCTCTCTTCGCCCGTGCGCGGGCACTGGTGGGGGTAAGAGGGGAAGGCACTGGTGGGGGTAAGAGGGGAAGACATTTCACAGAACTCGAGTGAACTCTTTAGTTGACGGCAACTTTAGACACGTATTATCCTGTTTCACTTAGAATCGCTACCATTGGCCGAGTTTATGAAACGTCGCCTCTCATTGGCTGGATTATTATTGGTCTATGGTTTACTCAAATCTTATGAAGTTGCGTGAGCGCCATAATACTTTTGGCATTGTTCAACTATGTTAAGAGCGTTCGGCAGTAGGAGTTTTACAAATGTATTATGTATATATAAAATGTATTGTATTGCCGTCAACCAATAACTCTTAAAGTAATAGTAGGATTATTATAAATATTTACCTACTTGTAGAGAGATGTCATATCTATGCATGGTATAAAGAACATTTCTCACCAACCTATTAAAAAAATAATGTACCCATTTTTAAACAAATTCTCCTTATTATTTCGCCGAACATTTTCGACGAAAGTAATTTATTTGCATAATTCAACCATGAGTATATTATTTTTTAAGCTGGCTTGTTACAACTGTACTTAATACCATGCATAGATATGACATCCCTCTGCAAGTAGGTAAATTTGCATTATAATCCTATTATTTGTTTAAGAGAAATGAGTTGACTAAAAACGTCAAAACTACTTCCGAACGCTCTTTACCCTTGTATTAAACCCATTCAGTATATAACTACGTTTATCAAGCGAGCCGAGCTCGTACTCGCCAGTACGAACCGGATATACGCGTGCCGAATTTGCGTGATAAACACCAGAGTTCGAACCCAACTCGGCGCGGGTAAGAAGACGTGCCAGCACGCTTCATGCGATCTCAGATTTGCGCAAAGTTTTGCGATTTCTGCTTCTTCTAACTGTTTCACAGCCATCAGTTTTCTAAGAAAATGTTGGCGCCATGTTTTTTATTTTCGTACAACTTTAGCATGCTCCATTTCGTAGGCCCAGACGTAACGGATGAGGTTATGTTCACTTCATTGCTGATGCGTCAGCTGTTACCTGCCACGCCTTCGTTCAACCGAGCTGAGCCTGAACTGGGGGGTGCGGTCTGAAATTGCGTGATAAACAAGCACCGTACCGAGACCATAGATTGAGTTCGATCTGAGTAGTACGAGCTCGGCTTGCTTGATAAACGTAGTTTATAATGAGGCCCGTTATAACGAACTTCGGATACATATTTAGAAGACTACTGATGTCGTCGTACAACAACTTCGGTAATGCTTTCGTCATAAATCAATGACGTGTTTACGGTCTCGGCCAACCCGAGCAGGTATTTGAATTAGCCACGGCCGCTGGTTGGCTGCCTCTCTCTCACCCGTGACGGAAGCATTACCGAAGATGTTGTACGACGACTAAATCGTATGCCGAACGTCGCTAGTTCGCCCAATGCATTCAGCTCCCGTGGATCGTTTACTATAAAGAATGTTTTGATTGCGGTGGAATTAGCGATGCTAAAAGGGGCCGTAGATAAGGATGTGAGGTCGATATGCACCTACTTATACAGGGGCGGACAGGACCACCGGGCAACCGGGCAAATGCCCGGTGGCCTGCCTGTTTTGGCCCAAATTTGGCCTGGTCTGACTGGAACAGGCATAAACTAAACTGCCTGGCGCCAGTTGCCGCGCTGGCGGCGCTGCCCACCGTGTACCTGTGAGTGAAGAAAACACTAATCTACTAATAACAATCAGATAGTGGTGTGCACTGCCCGGCATAGGCGTGCGCAGGAGGGGGTAAGGGGGGGGGCAGTTTCCCCCCCATTAGGATAGGTTTTTTGTTTTGCAGAATGAGGCATTAGATTGGAAAATCATATTTAGTGGCGCTTTGCTCGCAAGTCACAACGCAGTAGAAATGTCTATAAATAAATTCCTCCTACTTTTACTGTTTCTCCAACTGCCTTGCCCGTTTGGCCCGGGAGAGAATAGGTCCAGGGACAGTGCCTGTCGTGTCGTAAGAGGCGACAAAAATGATGTCGTATATGACATAATGGTTCTTATTTTATCTGAAGTCCTAGATTGGTTTGACTTTGGAATGAGCTGACCGGAGTCAACATCACCTGTTGCCCTAACACCAAAATTTTGGCTTTGTGACTGACCACTATACCATCACTTTGTAACAATGATATCACTGATAAAATTAAACCATTCAACAGACAACCTTTACTCCTTCTAAAACGCTTAAAAACACATTAAAAGGCGCCTTTTAAAAAAAAAAAATCGCCTGCGGCGCTTTTTTGTAATGGATATCCCCCCCACACCTGGAAGGTGTGGGGCGCTGCCGGGAAGTACTTTGTCCGGAAAGTTATTGTGCCCCCCCCCCCCCCCCCCATTGATCAACCTTTGCGCACGCCTCAGCGCTGCAGTCCCTCCCACAGAACAATGTAAATTTTTGCTGACAATTTTATATTCTTTACCAATTATGTAAAACACTATGTTACTGTTAAGAAGATATAGATTTCACGATAAACTTTCGCTTTCCATTGTCAATTATATACTCAAAAATCAATGGGCTTACATGTGCAAGTTTGAAATTTAAATTTCTTTAAATCAGAGTCCCTCCCCCCCCCCCCCCCCCCTTCCGTTACGATATTGCAAGGTTTAAATTACATAGTAGAATCGTTGGATTTCGGTGTAACTTGATGTCATTCTCATCAGTCGTTAGACAGTGTTCCAATTTTCTTGCTGGTGTTTTTTCTACTTTTAACCGACGAAATCTATAGTATTTCGGTAGTGCATTCAGACTGCTATGTTTTTTCTAAAACGCACCAAATGCCTTCTAAAAACCTGATTTGAAAAAATTTCGCCTGCGGCGCTGTTGTTGGGGAGCCGCGGCCCCCCAAACCCCCCGTGCCTGGCCTGACCAAAAGTTTGCCCGGCCTGGAATTTTTTCCCAGTCCGCCCCTGTACTTATATTATACTGGCCACGCGGTAAGAAGTAAAAGTGTCCCCTAAAATTCAGAGAAGAGACGGTCGCTCCACACGGTCTATTTCAACGGTATTTACCCGCTACCCCGATAGCTGCATTATTATTGTCCACTGCATTGACTGCACCAACCCTGAATGGAATGCGACCCCACCACGTCTGACAACATGCGGACGATATTATCACTACAATACCTGAGACAGGAGAACGGGATGCCACTAGATTTAGGCTGGTAGTTGTCACACGCGTCACTTCCCTATTACATAATCTGTGACGACAAAACCATGCAAGTTAATTTGATGAGACTATATAGTCATCGTACAACATCTTCGGTAATGTTTCCGTCACGGGTGGGTGAGCGGCAGCCAACCAGCGGCCGTGGCTAATTCAAATACCTGCTCGGGTTGGCCGAGACCGTAAACACGTCATTGATTGATGACGAAAGCGTTACCGAAGTTATTGTAAGACGACTATAGTAGGAAATACACACTCACCACAACCAGCAGAAGGTACACAGCGTGAGTCAGGTAAGACATCCTTTCAGCCATAGTCTTGGAAACAGTGCGAGTCTGTGTCTATGAAACTAATGCAATTGAGTGTTACTAAGTTGTTGTAATCTACATATTTTGAAGTGAGGCAATGATAACCTGGATAATAAGTCCTGACATGGATCCTTGTCAAGGTCTTATGTAGTCTGGGCTAGCCCGGTGTCAAGGACAAGCATGTCAAGCACGTCAAGGTCCAATGTAGTCTGGGCTAGCCCGGTGTCATGGTCAAGCATGTCACGGTCAAGCATGTCAAGCACGTCAAGGTCCGATGTAGTCTGGGCTAGCCCGGTGTCATGGTCAAGCATGTCACGGTCAAGCATGTCAAGCATGTCATGGTCCGATGTAGTCTGGGCTAGCCCGGTGTCATGGTCAAGCATGTCACGGTCAAGCATGTCAAGCATGTCATGGTCCGATGTAGTCTGGGCTAGCCCGGTGTCATGGTCAAGCATGTCACGGTCAAGCATGTCATGGTCCGATGTAGTCTGGGCTAGCCCGGTGTCATGGTCAAGCATGTCACGGTCAAGCATGTCAAGCATGTCATGGTCCGATGTAGTCTGGGATAGCCCGGTGTCATGGTCAAGCATGTCACGGTCAAGCATGTCAAGCATGTCATGGTCCGATGTAGTCTGGGCTAGCCCGGTGTCATGGTCAAGCATGTCACGGTCAAGCATGTCAAGCATGTCATGGTCCAATGTAGTCTGGGCTAGCCCGATGTCAAGGTCAAGCATGTCAAGCAAGGGTAGACCCTAGCCTACATATGGTTTTTTTATTTATGTAAAAATAATAATAATTTAATAATAATAATAATAATAATAATAATAATAATAATAATAATAATAATAATAATAATAATAATAATAATAATAATAATAATAATAATAATAATAATAATAATAATAATATATATACATATTGTTTAGTATTTCTTACTGCCTCAGAATATGTCAAACGGAACAAACCCACTAAAAAATCATGAAACTCCCCCCCCCCCTCCCCCCCTCGCACACACACTAAAAGAACAAAAGGTTTCAACGTAAGATTTATGTCGCAGTTATGGTACTCGCAATCGACTTAACTCTCGTAGCCTTGATAGCTTATCTGCATGGGCAGTACATTATCAGTACGTTATCAGTTGAATAGCCAAGGTACAGGATGCAATCAAAATAATCTGGTTCAAATTATTATTTCGAGAATTAATTGGCCTTGGATGAAGATTGTACAGATTGTTTTGTTTGGAATAATTAAAAATAAATTGTAAATTACGTCTAGAAATATTGGGAGGCGTAACAAGTGCACAGAGAGCGTTGCGAGCGATCCGGCCAACAGTCACTGAATATTGGATACACACAACTTTCAACAATAAGAATATATCTTTTACAGAATAGATGATTTTCAGAATTGATCTAGGAAGCCGTGATACGCTCTATAAGGGTCCTTGATAGTTATGTTAAGGAGCATTTTTCATTGTTGTGCATTGTTGTCATTGAAGATCTAGAGGGTCGTAATTAGCTCTATCTAAGGGTCCTAGATCAATTCTGAAAAAGGTCTATTGATCTAGGACCCTTAGATAGAGCTAATCACGGCCCTCTCGATCTTCAATGACAACAATACACAAAAGTGAATAATGCACATTAACATTACATTTGAAAACTAGTTGTTATTGTTGAGCATTGTTGTTATTGATCCATCAAGGACTCTTAGATAGAAGTAATCACGAGCTAGATCAATTCTGATAATCGTCTATTAGTAATTCGTTGGCAAAACTATTTTACTTCTTTGGAATCAATGGATATTTTTTTCAAAAATAAATACTGAAATGCCTTCTAAAGTGGTTTTCGTTGACTTCTAGCAGGCTGTGCTCAGTGGCCGGAACGCTCGAAGCGCTGCAGTGTAGGCATTTATTGTTTATTGTATATAGTGAATTTATTCCCGGTTTTGATCTACACTACCAAATTTGAAACATTATCTTGAATAAGTTTTAATCCGATATTTAAGAAACAATATTTCCATAAAAATTGACTGCTAATTTTACACCTAGTATGAAGGAGTTAACGTCGCAACAGCCATAAGGAGGCCAAAATGTGTGTTTTCATTGAAGCTATCAAATAACCACTTTAAAAATTATCTACGGCCCTTTGTATGATTTTCATCACGGTCCTCAAAATCTTCAATAACAGCAATTATGTTCTTTTCGAAAGTTCATTGATGCATACAACATCATCATCTTTTGACACAAGATCCGTAAATCCCCTGGCGGGGGCTCGTCGAACTCCAGTCAGGTCGTCCCATCCATTTCCTCAATGTTAAAAATCACATGATATCGGAGAATCATTAAAAAAAAACAATTCTGGCTCAAAACCGCATTACATGTAATAAAAATAATATTGATTTACTTGTAGTCTATCTATATTTTTAAGTTAAGTATCCTGAAATCAAATATTGCAAAATAAAAGTATATTTAAGTGAGAAACCAGTTTTTGTAGTGGGCACGAGAATGGCGATTTTCGTGCCCATGAGAAGACCTTACTTTGAGGTTTACCGAAACGGACCTTGATTTCGACCTTGCTTTTACATTTTTGACTAGGTCAACCTGATTTTCAAACTATACCCTAGGCAGAGATTCAGTAGACTTTGGTGTTGTGAATGAAGTGATAAGAACATACTTGCCACATACTTTGATGTTATCAACGTAAATAGTTTCTAAAATGGTGAATTTCTTACCTCGAACTATGATGATTTTAATACATATCTCCCTCGATAAAGTTTATGAAAATGATGTAATGAATACTACTGTTTATCTACACCGATAGAGATAGCACAGTGATAGCACGTGAACTACGCACGTGCGCTAACTCGGGAGGTCGCCGGTTCGATACCGGCATAATACCGCAATACCCAGTAGGCCACATTAAATTAAGAGGGCTGGGCGGATTTCCCATTTTTTTTTTAAATATTAGTTTGTATCATTATTAAACCAACCATGAATTTTATTAACAGGGAAGGATACCTCTACGTCAAAAACCACACACAATTTTCATTTTTAAATTATATCACAAGAATGGGCTTCGAAATCGAAAATCTGAATCAACAGAGCACTGTGGTTTGATAAGCCCTACATATTGAATGCTCTAAGTCGTGACCTATATTATAATCAGTATGTTTTTTTTTATAAATAATTAATTTTATTACTAATTATCGAATTATAATCAAAATACTACTCTAATGGTTATAATATTTCATTCAGTTTGTAGGGCTTACCAAAGCACAGTGCGCTGCTGATTTAGATTTTCAATTTCTTGTTACAATGTTGAGATATAATTTAATATTGAACATTTTCTGCGGTTTTTGACGTAGAGACTATCCTTCGCCCTTAACGCCAGTGAAAATACCCGATTTATTAATTGGCTTATTGAAAACTTTATAATACTGTCAAACTAAATATATGCACGCAGGAAAGAACGATAAGCATTAACTGTTTTAATTTTTTTTACCAGAGAAGTAAACTTTTTTCAGGCCAAAATACAATAATTAATTAGTGAAAGTTATCAGCACTCCCCAGTTCTTACCTAATCTTATAACAAGGAACAGCAAACCCGTGCCAAAATGTTCACACATCCAAATCTTGTTCCTAAATCTTTAAAAAATCTTTGGCCTCGCTGATTGAAAGCAGATTAATAAAATGTGTTTCGTATTAGGGAAGGGTGGGAAGGAGGAGGGAGGATGCGATATATAATCAAAGAAGCAAGACTTTCGCGGGAGCATTGGTGCCTATTTTGTCGGTTGAACAAGTTTGCAAGTAGACATGATAAAAGTGTTTTCGCTGTGCTGTGTGTTGGCTGTGCTGTGGCTGGAGCTGCCGTCTGGTGGTGAGATACAGAACTAATCTACCTGTTGCCATGATAAGAGTGTTGTCACTGTGCTGTGTGTTGGCTGTGCTGTGGCTGGAGCTGCCGTCTGGTGGTGAGATACAGAACTAATCTACCTGTTGAGTGGGGAACCACGCTATACTCTGCGCTGCCTGTCAAGTCTGTTGGTAAAAACTGTTTGGAACAGCTTTAATATTGTCAAAATTAAAAACCAAAATATGTCATCCTGTAGAGAATTAAATGCTCTTTGTTATGAATGATTATTTATTCCAATACATATTTCCGTATTGCAGATGCTCTTAATTAGGTGTGAAAGGTGTCCAGGAAAATCACATTAGGCCTACAAAGGGCAAATAAAGAACACCTGAAAAGCGGAAGCAATGATTGGAACAAAGAAATATTCATTACAAAGGACATTACTTTCTCTACAGGATGGGATATGTTGATTTACATTTGGGACAATTTGAACACATTTTGAAGCTATTTTAAGCAACCAAAACCAGGAGTTCCGCAGGCTAGATGCTTGTGCCATGCTTACATGTGTAGAGAGATGGATGCACGGTTGTAAGGTACCATAGCTAGCTGATTGCTGGAGGCGCCAATCCAGGTATCTATTCTTGTTTCTCCCCACGGTCCTCTAAATCTTTAAGAACAACAATACACAACAATTAAAAATGTGAAATCAAGGTTAATAGATGAAGATCTTGTGTCCATCAATGAACCTTGATATCACATTTGACAGCTCATGTTTGATTGATCTACGTTGTTTTTTGTAACGATTTAGGGGGCCGTGCGAGGAACAAGAATAGATACCTGGATCATTTTTAAAATGGTCTCTGGCAACACTGTTGCAGGCGATGCGGTTTGCTGCTACTCCCACGCCCACAGGGAGTACGGACAGAAAGTGCGTCGCTGCAATGACTGTACCTTCTCGTACGGGGCACGATACTGCGGTGTCGGCGGATGTAACATCTTCGGATGTAACTGTGACAACGGCTGCCGCACAGGTCGCTGTAGTGGAAGTCACTGGCACAAGCGCGACGCGGCGCCACTAGCGTATGACGTCATCAGAGCTGGTGACGCTGACGGTGACGGAAGGATGAGCCTCGATGAGGCTAGAGCCCTCCTAGGGGGGGCGCTCGCCCACGACAGAAGATCCCTGGCCGCGCTTGACGCAGACAATGATCATTATCTGACCGCTAGGGAGATTGACGCTTGAGTTACACTTACGATACACTACGGCCACTGACAACTGTTAGGCTAACAGTGGTTAAGTTAAACTAGAAAACGCTCTGTTTGACGCGTTGATAAGCGAGCGCGTCCATATCTAAGTACTTTGTGGCGAAAAGTTCTCAAAGCTAATAAAAACAACAATTCACAACAATTCAAGAATGCGAATTGCAAATTTTTTCATAATTCCCATTGCGTTTATACTTCCCGTCATTGTTGAGTGCAGTGCAATGTGCGTTGCTTTGAATTTTCGTCGTCATGTTTTCAACATGGTCGCCACCGTTACTAACAGTTATTGACAGCAATAGAAATGTAATTTCTGCCTCAAATATGTATCATATCGTTTTTACATTAGTATATTCGTTACCGGACCAAAATTTACTATAAGATAGCCACCTCACATTTTGCTGTTACTTTGTTCCAGAAAAATATTTTCGAGTAACTTTTGTGTAACTTTGCCGTTAGGCTAACTGTGGTAAAGTTAAATTATGAATCAAAAGAAATAACTGCTGCGGTGTGGGGACACTCCACGAGTTCCCACACCCCTCATTTTCTTGTTTCTTGAGCACTTGCTCTAGACAGCCTGCCCCCCGAAATAAATTTCTTGCGTACGCCACTGTGTCAATCCCTAATGTTTGTGGTACTGCACCCATGGAGCTTGCGCCAATATATGCAGCAGGTGCAGATTGCCCCTGTCTGACTTAGAACTAAACCAGTGGTTCCCAAACTTTCTTGACTCAAGCCACCACCAGCCTACATTCAATAGACACGCGACATCCCCCTTCCACCTTACCCCGTATCACTTGTGCTCATATTATAAGCTATAATTTTTAAAATATATAAGAATTGTAATAAATTAGCTTTTTGTAAATTTGATGAAATGATTTAATTAGTGTTAATTACTTACTTATATTTGGATATACATACATACACTAAAAGTGAAAAATCTAGTTTGGACGGTTTTTTGCAAATGTCTGATATGTGGCCGGTATAGGCTTCTCTAATTTCCTCTTACACCGTTAATAGTTTATGTTCTTCTCTTTTGTAATGCTGAAACCCCTAGCTCTCAGCACAGCCCGGGACGTTTGTAACTGCGGTTGATATTTCATATTTCTTTGTTAATTGTTTCTGAACAATTGAATTCTGAACTGTTTTTCGAGATTAAATCGTGATCAGACTATTATTAAACTATGTACTCCTTTGTTCTGTTAAAATATTAATTATTATAGTTTGTTTTATTTTTAAAATGTTGAGAATCATGATTTTTTTAAATTTCAACGAATATTTCGCGGTAACCCCGGTTTGGAACCACTCAACTAAACACTGGTCTGTCACGCGACAAACACTAAGCTTGTAGCATTAAGTTTATTAGTGTAGGATAGTGTCCCTACGGCCATTGGCGACTCTCTACCCATAAATCGCCCGTGTACGCTAGTAGTACTGGGGGGAGCCGCTAGGTGCCGTCACACCTACCCACTGATTAGGCCGCGCTGATGTGGCGGCACCTAGCGGCTCCCCCCAGTACTACTAGCGTACATGGGCGATTTATGGGTAGAGAGTCGCCAATGTACGTTGGGCCTCTACCCTACACAATAAACTCAGTGCTTGTAGTGATCTGCGAGTAGTAGTGGAACTGATCTGCAGTGATTCGACTGATCTGGATCAGGTTTGCGTTATCAACAACGAACTGTTGTCGTTACTGCATTTTCGTGAATAATTAAAACATGAATGAATACTTATTTAAACTAGATTGCTGCTTGTCTTCATTGTCATGATTGTTTTTTTATTTTTTATTTTTAGTCCGCTTCTGCTTTAGTATTATCATTCTTTTTTGACTGCCTTATGCGTTTTTATTATTTTTGTTTGTTTGTTGGTTATAGTAACAATATATTATTATTTTTATAATATGTATTTTAATGCATCAAACTTTAAACTGTTCATATTATTACTACTATTAGTTATTACTTATTAGGCATTACATTAATACTAGTCCTAGAATAATTAAGGAACTATAAGTGATTTTAAAAATGTAACATGTAAATTTAGGTTGTTAATACTTAATAGTGACAACTCAAACCTTAATAAAGAAACATACAAAATATTATTACTTATTTCTAAATTACTCTGTCTCAATTGTGTATCAACATTCATGTTTTCTGATAGTTTAATTCCTATTACAATTTTGTGCACATAATTCTATTTCAATTTAAGTTGATTATATAACCATGTGTATATATTTTATAAACCTGAAAGACTACATGTTTATTAGTTTCGGTGTTTTCCACTGCACAAAGAATGCAATAATTTATTTTCAGAATTGATCTAGCAATATATTATTTTCAAAAAATGTATGTAAATGTACCAAACCAAACAACTATCAGATAGTTGTGATAGTTGTTAATTTGCATTATTCACTGTTGTGCATTCTTGTCAATGAAGATCTAGAGGGCCGTGATTTGCTCTATCTAAGGGTCTTAGATCAATTCTGAAGAAGGTCAATTGTAATTTGTTCTTAAATAAAAATTAAATATAAAGTTATATGCACTTTTGATGGTCTTAGTATATATGAACCTATGGGAGGCGTAACAAGTGCACAGAGAGCGTAGCGAGCGATCCGGCCAACAGTCACTGAATATTGGAAACACACAGTTTCAACAATAAAAATTTCCAAATCATTGACAATGACTTCTTTGGAATCGATGGATATTTTTCCAATAATAATTAGTGCACTGGCTTCTAGAGGAGTTTTCGGTGACTTCTAGCAGGCGGAGATCAGTGGCGGGAACGCTCGCAGCGCTGCAGTGTAGTCGTTTGTGGTACGACACCCCATAGGTACAATCAATTTGTGTATAATTCTTCCCTTTCCCAGTGGCGGCTCGTGGGGTTTGAAGTGGGTAGGGCAGTTTACATTTGAAATAGAAGTTTGTCGTCATTTAGACTTGCAAAGCTTCATTTGCATAAGATAATAAATAACAGCACAAGCATGGGAAGAGAAACATTTATAACAACAGGACTACCTCGAATCCATTCGTATTTTTAGTATGTTGATTTTTTAAAAAGTTTTGTTAAAAGTTCTATTTTTGTCATAATATATCTGACAGGGGCACTGGGGCACCCATTGTTGCTATGGATTTGTTTACAATATGGGAAATAACTTGCAAACAACTGTTACCTTGGTAACAACGGGCACCCCTAGATGTAGGGGACAGCTATGAATTCCAGCCTAATGCATAAGTCTGGTCTTGATGAACCTAAGACATTCGCTGTTTGTAATAACTCAAATGTTAATTTTTCAAGTACCTTACCTCATTCTTTTGCTTTGTGTGATGGAGAAGAACACGGAACATCTGTGTCAACGATTCCAAAATGGACAACCACCCCTTATATAAAGTCTGTCCGCTCATAGTAGAAACGAAATGTTTAGAGCTAATGGCCCATGTTTGTGTATTGAACCATTATAATCTATTTTTAAACCAAGATTTACTAGAAAAACACGATTGCCACGTTTTATAATAACGGAAGTCGAAAGAATGTCATAGTTTGAAAGAAAAACAATTGCAATGAAATGACAACAGCGCGCTACCTGTTGCCCTTTAAACCCTAGGGAACTTGCAACTGACGTCACAGCCGAACTACAACAATGTAACAAATGAATCGAACTGAAGGACAAACAACGAGCTTTCAAAATAATAAAATTGCAACATTATGAAGAAAACGAGGTATGGCGATAGTAACATGCTCACTGGTTAAAACGTTTAATGATGGGCAACCAAGTTGTGAAAGTTTTGTATGTTTCTTGTTTGTCTTGAAGATTTGTTATCAAAATCAGAATATTTTGTTGTTTGACAGCTTGTTGTTTGTCCATCGATTAATTTCATTTGTTTCATTGTTGTAAAGCAAGCTTGCAAGAAGCCTGTTAGACAAACATTGGTCATTAGCTCTAAACGTTTAGATTCTACTATGAGCGGACAGGCTTTATCCTGGTTGTTTCGGTGTAAAGGTATGTTTCCACTGAGTGCGACAACGGACAACATGTAGCATGCAGCTGGCAGCTTATGTTGCTATAGGTCTCTCACAGCAAGAAGCAAGTTAGTATCAGGACCGCCCATATTAAGTTTCCAGCTTAACAAGCGCGAATCACTGACGTTTTTCCCGATTATCTAGTACAATTTGGTTGCGGTAAGTTTTTTGACGGTAACGCACAAGAAAACGTGCTAGCAGGTTTCCGTCAAAAAACTTACCGCAACCAAATTGTACTAGATAACTGGGAAAAACGTCAGTGATTCGCGCTTGTTAAGTTGGAAACATAATGTGGGCGGTCCTGATACTATCATACTTCTTGCTGTGAGAGACCTATACCCTGGTGCAAGTCTCGACAGGTTTGTATGACGTCACGCATGTTCCAACAAGAGAGAGGGAAAGGGGGCGGAGCTTCTGTGTATCAGCCAATCAGGTGACTACTACGATGAATTACCTACTGTCAACTCCCTCCCCGCCCTTAGATTACATGGGTCACACAAGAGTCCAGTGGCCGCCGTCTTGGGAAAAACCCGCCGCCATCTTGGAAAACGGTCACACACCGACCCAGACATACTCTCTTCTCTCTACTCTTGTTTAATTATCTCGGAATAACAAGCTCGATTGAAAATTGAAATAAGACTTGCAATAAGAAACAGTGAAATAGTGAAATAACAACCAACTGGTTCACAACCGATGACTAGTTGCTTATTTCAGTAGTCAAAGCGGTGCCTTAATTGTGTACTTACTATCATTGACTATAACAGCAAAATATCCAGTACCACTGTTTTTGTTTTGATTTCCGTAGTTGACCATCTCATATGGCTCTTCTGCGTTCTGATTGGTTCGTCATAAGGTGCATCATGGGAAGTTGAAATAAGAAATGGTATTTATTCATTTCTTATGACTATTTCAATCCACTGTGACAGTTGTGAACCACAGCATTGTTATTTCTTGTTCCAATTCGCTTGAACCTTATTGCTATTTCACTATTGCAACTCTTATTTCAATTGTGAATCGGGCTTTAATTGGGATGAAATTCACAATCTGCTCATCTGGTCGCATTATGGCCTACTAATCTTGCATTTAACACTCACTCACTTATCTTGTAGGGATATATTTTATTTCCCTACACTGCAGAAACTAAATTTATGTCAATTCAAAAACTTAATCTTGATGATAATTTGTTAATTCTTTTGAATTAGTTTCGAGCGTCGTCTGAGAGCCGTTTATTTCCTTAAAAACAAGGTTTTGGTAAACAATATTGAGTTGTTTGTAGTTCAGAACGAGCCCGGCAGCTGGGATGTGGTATAAAGCCCGGGCGGCGCTACCAGAGATAACATTGCAGAGAAGAACATCTGGGAGAACTGAGAGGACTTCGAACAAGACAACGCGATGACATCAAAGACAGTTCTCTGCTTCCTATTGGCTGCGTCCGTTGTGGGGGTGAGTGCAAGAAACATTCTATATAGAGCTAGCGATACACGAAAATCAGGTATTGAAAACTAGTTTTAAAAACTTATACCCAAAACATTTGTCTGTAACACTTATTCACGGCATATGGCCAATAAGTGATAAGTTGATGCGTCCAACACTGGTAACAAATATGTCGTGTAAAGTCAAAACCCAGTTTTTTATCATTATAAGTTCCAATTTTGTGTTGTTTTAGAAATATTTTATAAAGTTTACTCGGTTGTGACCAACCCATTTCAAACCTCACGAGCCGCCACTAGTTTTTTGAGTGTTTAGTAACAGTATAAGCTGAAGAGTAGGCACGGATTGGTAAGTGTCTTTAGGCATACCAGATTCATATTATCACTTTAGACTGCAATCCGCCCATCCGGTTAACACAAGACAGGTTGCAATCTGCATGATATGGAAAATATTAGCGTACAGACCCTTGGACAGACATTAAGAGTACACCTCTGTTTCAGATGTTAAACGCGCACCCAGCCCAGGACGAAGACGACCACGACGAGTTTGCTCAGGACGATCAGGACGACGAACTAGTCTCCCAGGACGAGATCCAGGACACGTTGGACGAACCCTTCCCCACGATGGACGAGGCGGACGTTCAAGATGACGTCACAGTTTCAATCAAGGACAGAAGAGCCGAGATGATGAGTGTGATGAGAGTTGTGAGAAGTCTCGGGCCCCAATACTCTGTCTGCCTCACGACCCAGCGCGGGCCCCTTAGGAAGGTAAGAGCCAACCCTCAGCACAGTGTGATGAGAGTTGTGAGAAGTCTCGGGCCCCAATACTCTGTCTGCCTCACGGCCCAGCGCGGGCCCCTTAGGGAGGTAAGAGCCAACCCTCAGCACAGTGTGATGAGAGTTGTGAGAAGTCTCGGGCCCCAATACTCTGTCTGCCTCACGGCCCAGCGCGGGCCCCTTAGGAAGGTAAGAGCCAACCCTCAGCACAGTGTGATGAGAGTTGTGAGAAGTCTCGGGCCCCAATACTCTGTCTGCCTCACGGCCCAGCGCGGGCCCCTTAGGAAGGTAAGAGCCAACCCTCAGCACAGTGTGATGAGAGTTGTGAGAAGTCTCGGGCCCCAATACTCTGTCTGCCTCACGGCCCAGCGCGGGCCCCTTAGGGAGGTAAGAGCCAACCCTCAGCACAGTGTGATAAGAGTTGTGAGAAGTCTCGGGCCCCAATACTCTGTCTGCCTCACGGCCCAGCGCGGGCCCCTTAGGAAGGTAAGAGCCAACCCTCAGCACAGTTTGATGAGAGTTGTGAGAAGTCTCGGGCCCCAATACTCTGTCTGCCTCACGGCCCAGCGCGGGCCCCTTAGGAAGGTAAGAGCCAACCCTCATCACAGTGTGATGAGAGTTGTGACAAGTCTCGGGCCCCAATACTCTGTCTGCCTCACGGCCCAGCGCGGGCCCCTTAGGAAGGTAAGAGCCAACCCTCAGCACAGTGTGATAAGAGTTGTGAGAAGTCTCGGGCCCCAATACTCTGTCTGTCTCACGGCCCAGCGCGGGCCCCTTAGGAAGGTAAGAGCCACCCCTCAGCACAGTGTGATGAGAGTTGTGAGAAGTCTCGGGCCCCAATACTCTGTCTGCCTCACGGCCCAGCGCGGGCCCCTTAGGAAGGTAAGAGCCACCCCTCAGCACAGTGTGATGAGAGTTGTGAGAAGTCTCGGGCCCCAATACTCTGTCTGCCTCACGGCCCAGCGCGGGCCCCTTAGGAAGGTAAGAGCCACCCCTCAGCACAGTGTGATGAGAGTTGTGAGAAGTCTCGGGCCCCAATACTCTGTCTGCCTCACTGCCCAGCGCGGGCCCCTTAGGAAGGTAAGAGCCACCCCTCAGCAGAGTGTGATGAGAGTTGTGACAAGTCTCGGGCCCCAATACTCTGTCTACCTCACGGCCCAGCGCGGGCCCCTTAGGAAGGTAAGAGCCAACCCTCAGCACAGTGTGATGAGAGTTGTGAGAAGTCTCGGGCCCCAATACTCTGTCTGCCTCACGGCCCAGCGCGGGCCCCTTAGGAAGGTAAGAGCCACCCGTCAGCACAGTGTGATGAGAGTTGTGAGAAGTCTCGGGCCCCAATACTCTGTCTGCCTCACGGCCCAGCGCGGGCCCCTTAGGAAGGTAAGAGCCCCCCTCAGCACAGTGTGATGAGAGTTGTGAGAAGTCTCGGGCCCCAATACTCTGTCTGCCTCACTGCCCAGCGCGGGCCCCTTAGGAAGGTAAGAGCCAACCCTCAGCACAGTGTGATGAGAGTTGTGAGAAGTCTCGGGCCTCAATACTCTGTCTGTCTCACGGCCCAGCGCGGGCCCCTTAGGAAGGTAAGAGCCAACCCTCAGCACAGTGTGATGAGAGTTGTGAGAAGTCTCGGGCCTCAATACTCTGTCTGTCTCACGGCCCAGCGCGGGCCCCTTAGGAAGGTAAGAGCCCCCCTCAGCACAGTGTGATGAGAGTTGTGAGAAGTCTCGGGCCCCAATACTCTGTCTGTCTCACGGCCCAGCGCGGGCCCCTTAAAAGGTAAGAGCCACCCTAAGCACAGTGTGATGAGAGTTGTGAGAAGTCTCGGGCCCCAATACTCTGTCTGCCTCACGGCCCAGCGCGGGACCCTTAAAAGGTAAGAGCCACCCTAAGCACAGTGTGATGAGAGTTGTGAGAAGTCTCGGGCCCCAATACTCTGTCTGCCTCTCTGCCCAGCGCGGGCCCCTTAGGAAGGTAAGAGCCAACCCTCAGCACAGTGTGATGAGAGTTGTGAGAAGTCTCGGGCCCCAATACTCTGTCTGCCTCACTGCCCAGCGCGGGCCCCTTAGGAAGGTAAGAGCCAACCCTCAGCACAGTGTGATGAGAGTTGTGAGAAGTCTCGGGCCTCAATACTCTGTCTGTCTCACGGCCCAGCGCGGGCCCCTTAGGAAGGTAAGAGCCAACCCTCAGCACAGTGTGATGAGAGTTGTGAGAAGTCTCGGGCCCCAATACTCTGTCTGCCTCACGGCCCAGCGCGGGCCCCTCAAGAAGGTAAGAGCCAACCCTCAGCACAGTGTGATGAGAGTTGTGAGAAGTCTCGGGCCTCAATACTCTGTCTGTCTCACGGCCCAGCGCGGGCCCCTTAGGAAGGTAAGAGCCAACCCTCAGCACAGTGTGATGAGAGTTGTGAGAAGTCTCGGGCCCCAATACTCTGTCTGCCCCACGGCCCAGCGCGGGCCCCTTAGGAAGGTAAGAGCCACCCCTCAGCACAGTGTGATGAGAGTTGTGAGAAGTCTCGTGCCCTAATACTCTGTAGCCTCACGGCCCAGCGCGGGCCCCTTAGGAAGGTAAGAGCCAACCCTCAGCACAGTGTGATGAGAGTTGTGAGAAGTCTCGTGCCCTAATACTCTGTCTGCCTCACGGCCCAGCGCGGGCCCCTTAGGAAGGTAAGAGCCAACCCTCAGCACAGTGTGATGAGAGTTGTGAGAAGTCTCGGGCCCCAATACTCTGTCTGCCTCACGGCCCAGCGCGGGCCCCTTAGGAAGGTAAGAGCCACCCCCCAGCACAGTGTGATAAGGGTTGTCTGTCTCTCTTATGCAGGTGTGGAGGGACGCCAAAGCCGCGGCCAGACAATGCCGCGCGGGGAACCAAGACAAAGCCACGTGCGAGCAGGCTGTAGTTACAGCTTCCGCCGAGGGTCTGAAAAAAGCGCTACTTGAGATTGTTCAGTGTATTAAAGACACGGCTGCCAAATCTTCTGGCGTCACCCGAGGAGGGCTCCGGTATTACAATCGCGTTCTTCGCAAGATCTTAATTTTTGCCAGGGATGCCTGCAGTACCGGCCATGTCAACTGTCCTGCCTATGCGCCTGTGTTTCTCCAAGGTTTAACAAAATGAACTGAACATGCTACGATTACAACACGTTGATGATTACCTCCATCTGGTCACAGTTTATCAACTCTGCAATGAATAACTTCAACAAGATTATAAAAACTAAATAGAAATAGAAACTTAGTAATAGAAAGCAAAATAAAATCACTTACGGTGTACATGTTATGGTATTTTATTATTACCTGTTTCCTGGGTGCATCCAAGTACCGATAGATTTGGCTCAGACCTCGTTTATATTAGATATCCTTTATTTGGACAGCCAACGGTCTTGCCACGATTGCTTGGCCGGTTCCCATAAGAACACCGAAGTTACGCGACCTAGGGCTAAATCAGGAGGAGGATGGGTGACCACTATCCTCTGAAACACTAGTTACAGTTGGTTAGAGCAGATTGGAGGGTTCGAAAGCTTGTGTAACAGTTTCGTTCTTGTCGTCAACTTCTCGGCAGTCCAGGTTAGTGGAGGAACCTACATGACTGGTCAAAGTTACACCGTCCTTTCGGATGAGACGTAAAGCAGATGGTTTACCATTGGTACCATTGGTACTTTTTGACAGGAGTAGACTACCAGCCGGTACCAGGCTTCCCCTCCTCTCTTCCTCATTATCATTGACCAATCATTCCTCATCAGGCTAAAGAGGGCGTTGTGCCCTACACTGGCTTTAATTAAAAAAATATATATATTTTGCCTAGCGGAGGCTCGTCGAACTCTCATGTTAGTTCGTCGCAAGGGAACCAAAATAACCATTTTGGATCCCACAAAAAAAACTGTTATAACAATTAAATATACTTTGTAGATTATGTAATACAATACTTAAAACACGTAAAAGACACATTTCGATACAATATAATGATTGAAGGTCTTAAAATATATGAATATTTTTTCCTTTTGGATGGTAATTTTATTTGGTAGTTCACTTTATTTGTTTTCTTTCACATTTCTCCCATTTAAATAACATGTGATGTTTAACATTGTGGAACGGACTGCGACGATCTCACTTGGGAGATCGACGAGCCTCCGCTAGGCGGAAATCAAGTTGACCTTGACGATAATGATATAGAAATACAGATGGCTGTGGGACGGCTTAACCTTACCCGCGCGCGAAGACCGTAGACCATTTTATTCCATCAACCATTGTACTAGGTTTCACTTGTTCTTTGGATTCTTTAGCTGATTTTTTTTTTTATTACATAACACTCATTTATAATTAAGTTTTAAGTGCTTTTGTATGTCAATAATAAACATTACTGTAAATAATATATTTGACATAAGATTTGGAGCACTTTAGATATAAGAATCCCATTGTAGGTTTGAATAACAGGCAAGCGCCATACAAATATTTACACTGACTAACATGGGTACACAAGAACGGCTGACTAACACTAGCTTAGATTAGTGTAAAAGGTGTATGACAGGCGAACGAAACTCGAAGGATTTAGGAGAAGAGAAACAAATCTGTTTTATTTATAGATACATTTATTGTAAGTAAAATATGAAAGGTGGGATGTACATTGTACAACAACAGACAAGTGCGTATTGTAAACAAGCAGTGAAACTATTAGAGACGAAGATGCTGGGACAATGTGTTTTACTTTTAATTGTTCAGTGACAAGCCTTGAAATATGATGTTAATGAAGTATTTGGTTTAACTTATTCTTTTCAGCAGTAAATGGTGGGTCTTCACAAAAATGTGATGTGTAATGGGCAAGGCATAAGTTTTAACAATAGCTACAAGTGGCTTCCACAAAAACGTGCTTACTAGTCATAAAACACAGGTTAATTCCCTGCTTTAATGGATAGCAATTTTGGATATTTGTGTGATGCGCTGTTACACCATGAAGTTTGAACTTTACACTTGAAGAAGATATAATAAACTTTTTTTTTCAATGATAACATACAAAACTAAAAATGAATGACACCTTCTTCAAATTATATCAATACTATGAATAAAATCTATTATTTTGAAGTTTGCGAAAGATCCCAGTCCAGTGGAATGGCGGCGAAATGGAAGTTTGGAGGAACTACAACGGCCAAAATAATAAACTACTCAAATAATTTCGATGAATGAAAATAGTTAAAATTGTTCAGAAACATTCATTTTATGCTGTTACATAAATACATTGTGGGTTTTCGGCGTATTTCTTGGAAAAAAGTGATCTCAAAAAGTGTACCAACACACTCCATAAATATCCAATTTTGTACTACAAGAAATCTTGTGGCAAACTACGATCTACTTAATCTTTAACATGTTATGTTACTAAATTCAATTACTTATCCCTATCATCATTACTATTGTGGAGAATAAGAGCTTCGTTTTTCAAGCCCCGATGTATAGCCTAGGCCAAATACATATCAATGACATGTAGTATACTATTTTAGTCACACGCTCCAAAGAGCTGCAAAAAATTGTCACATCTTCGTCTTAACTCTTTAAGCTTACTATTCTGTGAGTACTGGCGCGCTTACGTCTTACGTTTTATTGATTACGCATTACGTTCTTGTGTGGATCCGCCTAACTCCAGCGTTCCAAACATCTTCTTGTAGCTCAAGCGTCAATCTCCCTAGCGGTCAGATAATGATCATTGTCTGCGTCAAGCGCGGCCAGGGACCTTCTGTCGTGGGCGAGCGCCCCCCCTAGGAGGGCTCTAGCCTCATCGAGGCTCATCCTCTCGTCACCGTCAGCGTCGGCAGCTCTGATGACGTCATGCGCGGCCAGGGACCTTCTGTCGTGGGCGAGCGCCCCCCCTAGGAGGGCTCTAGCCTCATCGAGGCTCATCCTCCCGTCACCGTCAGCGTCGGCAGCTCTTATGACGTCATCGGCGTCCTCCACTTCCGGTGCCTCATCGCGCCGACCCAAGACGGACCAATAGACGTCGTCCGCACATCTTCCTTGTCTACAACCGCCATCACAGTTGCACCCGACGATGTTGCAGGAGCCGACCCCGCAGTATTTAAATGGGGAGGAGCAGTCCTTACATCTATGTCCATGACCCAGCAACTTGTGATAGCGGTGGGTATAGCAGCAGACTGCCTGGCCTGCAACATAGAGCAGAGCCTCATGTCTGCTCTTAGGCCTGCTACCAACACAAGGTTAGGTCCTGCTAGAGACACACAGCATAGTGACATCACTCTTATCATGGCAACAGGTAGATTAGTTCTGTATCTCACCACCAGACGGCAGCTCCAGCCACAGCACAGCCAACACACAGCACAGCGACAACACTCTTATCATGTCAACAGGTAGATTAGTTCTGTATCTCTCCACCAGACGGCAGCTCCAGCCACAGCACAGCCAACATACAGCACAGTGACAACTTTCTTATCATGTCAACAGGTAGATTAGTTCTGTATCTCACCACCAGACGGCAGCTCCAGCCACAGCACAGCCAACACACAGCACAGTGACAACACTCTTATCATGGCAACAGGTAGATTAGTTCTGTATCTCACCACCAGACGGCAGCTCCAGCCACAGCACAGCCAACACACAGCACAGTGACAACACTCTTATCATGTCAACAGGTAGATTAGTTCTGTATCTCACCACCAGACGGCAGCTCCAGCCACAGCACAGCCAACACACAGCACAGTGACAACACTCTTATCATGTCAACAGGTAGATTAGTTCTGTATCTCATCACCAGACGGCAGCTCCAGCCACAGCACAGCCAACACACAGCACAGTGACAACACTCTTATCATGGCAACAGGTAGATTAGTTCTGTATCTCACCACCAGACGGCAGCTCCAGCCACAGCACAGCCAACACACAGCACAGTGACAACACTCTTATCATGGCAACAGGTAGATTAGTTTTGTATCTCACCACCAGACGGCAGCTCCAGCCACAGCACAGCCAACACACAGCACAGTGACAACACTCTTATCATGGCAACAGGTAGATTAGTTCTGTATCTCACCACCAGACGGCAGCTCCAGCCACAGCACAGCCAACACACAGCACAGTGACAACACTCTTATCATGGCAACAGGTAGATTAGTTCTGTATCTCACCACCAGACGGCAGCTCCAGCCACAGCACAGCCAACACACAGCACAGCGACAACACTCTTATCATGGCAACAGGTAGATTAGTTCTGTATCTCACCACCAGACGGCAGCTCCAGCCACAGCACAGCCAACACACAGCACAGTGACAACACTCTTATCATGTCAACAGGTAGATTAGTTCTGTATCTCACCACCAGACGGCAGCTCCAGCCACAGCACAGCCAACACACAGCACAGCGACAACACTCTTATCATGTCAACAGGTAGATTAGTTCTGTATCTCATCACCAGACGGCAGCTCCAGCCACAGCACAGCCAACACACAGCACAGTGACAACACTCTTATCATGTCAACAGGTAGATTATTTCTGTATCTCACCACCAGACGGCAGCTCCAGCCACAGCACAGCCAACACACAGCACAGTGATAACACTCTTATCATGTCAACATGTAGATTATTTCTGTATCTCACCACCAGACGGCAGCTCCAGCCACAGCACAGCCAACACACAGCACAGCGACAACACTCTTATCATGGCAAACGGGTAGATTAGTTCTGTATCTCACCACCAGACGGCAGCTCCAGCCACAGCACAGCCAACACACAGCATAGTGACAACACTCTTATCATGTCAACAGGTAGATTAGTTCTGTATCTCACCACCAGGCGGCAGCTCCAGCCACAACACAGCCAACACACAGCACAGTGACAACACTCTTATCATGGCAACAGGTAGATTAGTTCTGTATCTCACCACCAGACGGCAGCTCCAGCCACAGCACAGCCAACACACAGCACAGCGACAACACTCTTATCATGGCAACAGGTAGATTAGTTCTGTATCTCACCACCAGACGGCAGCTCCAGCCACAGCACAGCCAACACACAGCACAGCGACAACACTCTTATCATGGCAACGAGTATACTTGCAGACCTACAAGTATGTCCACCCAGGTGGCCCCCTTGTTTTATAGCACCCCTTCCCACCACTTTTCCGCCAATCTGCGAGGTCGCCACTATTACAAAAGCTAAAGGAATAATGATTGGAATATCGTAATAAAAGTTTTAAGCGAAATCTCTGAACGGCTTCCTGCTTTGATTGATAGCTATCGTACTACCATTACTGATTATGTAGTTATTGTGGTTTGATTATGAGGTAATACTTCCCTCGCTTAGTTACTTGCTTCTTAACTCACTTATTTACTTAATTTTTTTAGAGCTGCCCAGCGATAAAAAAGTTCATATCGGTATCGCGGATGTAATTATCGATATCGTATCGCGATATCGAATTTTTTAAACTCGGTATCGATATCGCCGATATCGTAATTTTTTTTTCAAACCAGCCAGAGACCATTCATTATAAACAATTTAATATGAATAATTTAACGTCGAAATGTTTTGCTTTGTGCGTCAATATGTGTGTTGTATTATTTAAAATGTATCCGCAAAACAGCGATGTTGTGATTGGCGTGACGTGACGTGAGTGTGACAGACTGGCAGAACGAGCGCGGGCGCAACAGACTCTCGGCCGGCGGGCGATGAGGGCGAGTAGGTACCAACGCGAATGATGCAGTGTATGTATCACAAAGATGCAGAAGCACAACACCGCAAAATTTTTTTTTTTACGATAGTTGACACTTGATCGATGTATCGAAGGGACGATATATTAATTCTATATCGATATCGAATTATTTCTCTATTATCGATATGGTTGGGCAGCCCTAAATTTTTTACTAACTTACTCCCATATTTACTTACTTGCTTACTTGATTATTTACTTGCTTACTTACTTGACTGTTTACTTTTACTTTCTTATTTAAATACTTACCTAACTACTTTCTTCCTTATTTACTTACTTTATTACTTTCTTGATTATTTACTGTATTTCTTACTTAATTAATTACTTAATTTTTTTACTCCTACTTACTTATTTAATTACTTACTTAATTTCGTGGTTACTTTCGTACTTCCATTCTTACTTACTTAATTACTTACTGACTTAATTACCTTTTTACTTTAATACTTACTTACTTACTTACTTACTTACTTACTTACTAACTTACTGACTTATCTCATTAATACTTATTTTATTACTTAATTACTTTCTGACACTCTTACTTACTTACTTTATTACTTACTTAATTGAGTACTCACCTACTTAATTAATTACTTACGTACTTAATTTCAACTGACCTACTTACATACACTCTTACTTACTTAATAACTTACTTATTTACTTACTTACTGGAAAAGAACGCTCTCCATGGCGGGGCCCTTTTGAGAAGATTAAGGAATACAGAATTAAAAACGCACAAACCAAGGGGACTGGGGTGATAATAGTGACTATGTGTGAGGATGAATGGGGGCAGAACCAGCTACAGTGGATGTCCATTGTGAAAACGCGATAAGGAAACGCGATAAGGAATCTTAATGAGTGCTCAGTATAGTCGCGCGTGGCTTGGGAGTGGGGGGGGGGGGGGGGGGGGGGTGGGGGGGGGGGAGCGGTCTCAGTCTAGGGCTGAACCATCCAGGGATCACTTGTTCTTAGCCTTGATCATCGCGGCTAGAGCAATCCTGCATAAATAAATAAAGTCACATTTAGAGTCTACCCACTCAGTAACTAAACTGTTTTGCAGTGGGGGACTTTAATTTAGAGCGACTAAACCAACCCTGTAGGCTCCGAACACCATCGACGAGTGAGCGATAACCAATCAAAGGTCGATATTTCAAACACGAAACACATGAAACAGTGATTGGACAGTGCGAACACCTGCGGACAAATGCCAGAGTCAACAAGGCCGAACAACTTTGAATTTATTGAGTGCTTCGTTGCTGAATTTATTGAGTGCTTCGTTGCTAGGACGGCTCCAAAGTCACCGTTTACTTATTGCTAAGCCAAAAAGTAATGGAATTGAATCCACATTAGAAGTTAAAAAACTTCTGCCTAAATCGGGATTTGAATCCGGGACCTTCTGCATTGGAAGCAGGGATGCTAACCACTGGACCAACGAGCCACCTTCAGCCAGCTTAAAAGTGGTCACTTGTTCTTGGTCTTGATCATGGCGGCTAGAGCAATCCTGCATTGGCGCCTCGTCCTTGTTATACACAGGAAGATACTTCGTTATACATTACTGCTAGAAAATAAAAATATGTTCTACTGTTCGAATTTTTGGTTGGAGAGAGAACTGGTAGAAATAGATTTCAGTTGTAGAATAAACATTAAATAGATACCAAAATAAAACATACACTCAATCGAAATCGGAAATATAGATAGACATATTTTGTTTGCAATATATGTATAATGCCTTTGTAATTATTTTGTTATTTTAACTAATGTTAATAAAGAAACCTTGTAGAAATTTTAATGTTTTTTTGTAACCTTAATACTTTCGTTAGTACATTGAACTTGGTGTCCATACTTCTTAAATAACAAACTGTATATTAGGTGTCTCGTTGGCCCAGTGGTTAGCATCCCTGCTTCCCGGGGTCGAATCCCGCTTCATGCAGAAGTTTTTTAACTTCTAATGTGGATTCAATTCCATCACTTCTTGGCTTAGGAATAAGTAAACGGTGACTTTGGAGCCGTCCTAGCAACGAAGCACTCAATAAATTCAAAGGGGTTCTGAATCGGCCTAATTGATTCTGGCATTTGTCCGCAGGTGTTCGCACTATCCAATCACTGATTCATATGTTTCGTATTTGAAATATCGATCTTTGATTGGTTATCGCTCACTCGTGGAGGGTTTTCGGAGCCTACAGGGTGGGTTTACTTACTTCAAATTAAGTACCCCACTGCAAATCAGTCTAGTTACTGACTGGGTAGACTCTAAAAGTGAATGTATTTATTTATTTTTATTTATCTAAGGTATGTTTCCTCTGCGTGCGACAACGGGCAACATGTAGCATGCGGATGGCAACATATGTTGCTATTTGTAGTATGCGGCATGATGTAGTATGACGCATGTATGACGTAGTATGACGCACCGTGTTGACTCAGTTGAAAACCGACTGCTGTGTGCGACAATGTCGCGTGTTGCATGTCGCCCAAGTGTTGCTTCAGTGGAAACAGTGGAAACGAAACGTTTAGAGCTAATGACCAATGTTTGTCTAATAGACCGTGAAATAGGGTTTAATGGGCCAACAGGTAGCGCGCTTTTGTCATTTCATTGCCATTTATTTTTCTTTCGAAGGGTGACATTCTTTTGACTTCCGTTATTATAAAATTGGCAACCGTGTTTTCTTGTAAATCTTGGTTTACAAGCCAATCATTCTAAGATTGTAGCTTAAACCGCCATCAAGTAAACAAGAATTTTGTTTATTATAAAGGGTTTTTTTTTTGTAAGAGTAATGTGATATTCAAAAGATTTGTTTGCTTTAATACATATAGAAAAAACTCGCTCATCTGGCAACGCGAAGCGTTTTCCTAGTAATGGTTCAATACACAAACATGGGCCATTAGCTCTAAACGTTTCGTTTCTACTATGAGCCAGGAGGCTGTCCTCGGTAGCGTTGACATTCTTGGTCTCCAACAATACAAACAAATTCTTTTTAGTTCGACTTTTTACGGCGTGGACGTTGGTTTGAGACGAACTGCTGCAGTTAGTCACCTGGGCCCTCGTTCCAGAACAGTTTTAGGTGGATAAATAAATAAAAATAAAGAAATTCACATTTAGAGTCTACCCACTCAGTAACGAAACTGATTTGCAGTGGGGGACTTTAATTAAAGCGACGTAAACCAACCCTGTAGGCTTCGAACACCATCGACGAGTGAGCGATAACCAATCAAAGATCGATATTTCAAATACGAAACATATGAATCAGTGATTGGACAGTGCGAACACCTGCGGACAAATGCCAGAATCAACAAGGTCGATTCAGAACCACTTTGCATTTATTGAGTGCTTCGTTGCTTGGACGGCTCCAAAGTCACCGTTTACTTATTTCTAAGACAAGAAGTAATGAAACTGAATCTTTAATAAAGGTTAAGAAACTTCTGCCTGGAGCGGGATTGAACCCGGGACCTTCTGCATTGGAAGCAGGGAGGCTAACCACTGGACCAACGAGCCACATACTTGCCAGTCGTAAAGTTGCGCCTCCCTTTTCAGTAACCCGGGCGCAACTTGCAACCGGTTGCTTCTTGCGTACTGGAATGAGGGCCCGGAAGAGGGATGGGTTGTTCTATGGGGTCTATTCACGAAAACATTATCACGTCATAACTTATCACTTTTCCATCTCGTGATCGAAAATTATGACGAAAATGCCATTCGTGAAATATTTACACGTGATAAGTTATGAGAAGATGATTGTGTTAACTATTTGCCAAAGCTTAACATCACTTTCTGAAAACATCGAAGTACAATACGAGTTAACATGTAAAGTTTTTTTATTTATTTTTTATAAGTAATCCATCTAATAATATTGTAATACATGATGATAAACATGAAGAAAACATCTGTATGAAATAACTCCCATCAAGAGTCCAAAACATGGCTTAAATGTGGGAATTGCATTAAAAATGTATACTTTTACACAGTGACAGTAACAAAAAACAAAACATGTAAAGCTAACAGTAACCGTTAATAGTAGAAACGAAACGTTTAGAGCTGATGACCCATGTTTGTGTATTGAACCATTATAATCGGCTTGTAAACCAAGATTTACTAGAAAAACACGGTTGTCACATTTTATAGTAACAGAAGTCGAAAGAATGGCACCCTTTGAAAAAATGAGAATTGCAAGGAAATGACAACAGCGCGCTACCTGTTATGGCTCTTTAAACCCTATTTCATGGTCTATTAGACAAACATTGGTCATTAGCTCTAAACGTTTCGTTTCTACTATGAGCGGACAGGCTTTACTTACAATTACCAAAATAATGTATGGAACTGTTTGTGTGAACCACCATTGAGTAACTCAAGCGTCAATCACCCTAGCGATCAGTGGCGTACGCAGGAATATATTTCGGGGGAGGCAGCTAGCCCCCCCCCCCCGTCCATAGTAGAACAAAGCTGTAAGCAGGTGCTCCACAAATGGGACAATAGGGGGGATGCCCCCC
>OX246744.1:41812377-41987561 GCA_945910005.1 Isoperla grammatica
TTCACGCCCTTTTATTTATCGCTACTAAACCAATTATTTTGAGGCATAGACTGATCCGTTTTTCAAAATTCAAAGACACAAAATTATTAAATGAGAGACAAGGTATTTAAAAATTGATTAAAATTTCCATACGCGTGTTCCCTATTGCTAAAGTATACCTTATTAACCATGGATATTGCCTAGGATCTAGATTATAACTCAATTCAATTGATTGATTGGATTGATTAATGGGGCTTAACGTCTCATATTTGTGCAACAATGGCTAATCGAGACGATGAGCGGGTGATAATGAAGATGAAAAAGATATGATGAAGAATAAAGCCACATCGGAATCAGATCCATTGTACGTCGCGTGGGTCGTCATACGGGAGTCCAGCAAGGGAGGGCATTTTCCAAGTGGGAGGAGAAATATTCAGTGGGACAGTGGGGGGGGGGGGGGGGGACCGGGTCACCTTTTGTTGCCTCTTACGACTAGCAGAGTCACTCTAGGCCTATTCTTACCCGGGCAACTCAATTCAAGCTTCTTCTTTGCAAACAGTTATAAATTAAAAGTAACCAGTAATTGAGTGAAAGTAATTGATTGGAATAAGTTATTATTATTATTGAAGACTGCGGTTAGAAACAAACCTCCATCGCAGTTACAGCCAAAGATGTTACAGGAGCCGACGCCGCAGTATCGTCTAAAGTACGAGACATCACAGTCCTCACAACGATGTTTGGCTCTACGGAACAACGGCTTGTATTCGTGACTGAAGCAGCACACCGCGTTGCCTGCAACACAAGACACAGTTAGAATAGTTATTTTCATTAGGGTACTGTTATTTTTATTTTCATTTTTTACATTTATATTTATTTATATTTATATATTTTTTTTATTTTTTTATTTTTTTTTTTTTTTATTTTTATTTTTTATATTTTTATATTTTTCATTTTTATTTTTATTTTTATTTTTATTTTTATTTGTATTTATATTTATTCTTACTAATTTTTTTTATTTTTTTTTATTTTTACGGTCATTTTCATTATTTTATTTTATTATTTTATTTTTTTTACTTTATTTTTTATTTAGTTTTTTTAATTTTTTTTTAATACGCTATTAAATCAACATTCAACATTGTTTGATACAATCGCACCTGCCCAAGGACTTCTACCCAATCATTGTGGGCAGGTTTGTGTGCTTTGCTGATACCAAGAGCTATGCCGGCGGAAGCGTTTGCTTCTGGTAGGGCTGACCTAGCCGGTCAGGTCGAGGGGGAGAAGCCTGACGAAATGCAGTCCACGTCCTCCCCTTTACGTCCTAGTTGTCAACTACGGCGTTAATCTGAGATAATCAAGTGACCCCCTCCCCCCCCCCATGAAATATGTTCCCGGCTCCACCGCTGGCCAACGTGTCTATAGCCCTCCAAGCAGAGAATTTAGGACCCGCGTAGCTATTTGAGCCCGTTCAGTAAATATACCGCTATACTAGTCCCAACAAAAGTATTCGCATACCGATCTCAGATCACTGTCTACTTTCAACCGCGCCAATCGAAAGAAAATCAACAGATATATTAGTCCCAACGAAAGTATTCGCAAACCGATCTAAGGTCATTGTCTACCGCCTATTTCAACCACGCCAATCGAAAGAAAATCAACAGATATACTAGTCCCAACGAAAGTATTCGCATACCGATCTCAGGTCATTGTCTACTGCCCCTTTCAACCGCGCCAACTGTAAGAAAATTAACAGATATACTAGTCCCAACGAAAGTATTCGCATACCGATCTCAGATCACTGTCTACTTTCAACCGCGCCAATCGAAAGAAAATCAACAGATATACTAGTCCCAACGAAAGTATTCGCATACCGATCTCAGATCACTGTCTACTTTCAACCGCGCCAATTGAAAGAAAATCAACAGATATACTAGTCCCAACGAAAGTATTCGCATACCGATCTCAGGTCATTGACTACTGCCACCTTTCAACCGCGCCAATTGAAAGAAAATCAACAGATATACTAGTCCCAACGAAAGTATTCGTATACCGATCTCAGGTCATTGTCTACTGCCCCTTTCAACCGCGCCAATTGAAAGAAAATCAACAGATACCTGGCGTTCTTTCACACATTCTAAAATGCACGGTTCGGCTTAGTCGAGTGCACAGGAGGTTTGGCCACACCCACCGTTACAGGTAACCAACGGAAGGTCTTAAATTATCCCCAATGGACCTGTTTAGTCACCCTGGACTCGGCTGTGTCGTTAGCATCAGAATACTTTCGTTGGGGCAACCATAGGTTGCACGTACGTCACATCTGTGCGCGTGGCGGTCACGCGTCATGCAACTTGTCTGTCTGTCTATCTGTCTATCTATCTATCTGTCTGTTAGTATGTCTGTATGTCTGTCTGTCTGTATTTCTGTCTGTCTGTCTGTCTGTCTGTCTGTGTGTCTGTCTGTCTGTCTGTCTATCTGTCCTCTGTAGTAATTCTATATCGATTTCGTTGGTCAGCCCTAGTATATATATATATGCACAGAAATGTATGTTCACCTACCTTTAGGAACACCCGATTTCATTCCGTTAAAATTGCTTTAAAATGTAATGTAATGTAATGTTATGTAATGTAATGAAATGTAATGTAATGTAATGTACTTTATTTATTAGCTTAACAGCTATTTTGGCATTCTACATACATTTATTTTTTCTTCACTATCCACTCCTTACGTTGAATTTTAAACAAACCAACACTATTAATTTCCTTAATTTCTATTGGTAACAGATTATACTGTCTTAATCCTAATTAAAAAATTGATTTATACAATTTATTTGAATTGCAATTAGTCAAATACACATTTCTGTTGATTACACTTCTTGTACCTATACTGTGCACCATATTTACATAGTCAAACATATCCGCTAGATAACTAGGCGACAAGCCCTTCATTATTTTAAACATAAACACCATAGCCAGTAACGTATTATTATCTACAACAGAGAGCCAATTTAGTGTTAATAACATCACTCGTATTGGAACTGTTTTTCTACCTTTCATTGCTGTATTTTGGATAATTTGCAGCCTATTAACATCTCCTTGGTAAGCTTGAAATAAAATTGTTGCACTAAATTCATAATGTGGCTTGATAATTGCATTGTAAACCATTAACCTAGTCCATAAGGTTATAATTGTCCCAAAATAAAATAAAAATGAATCAACCTATAGAGAATTAAATGATGATTCTAATGAATGTTTTTTTTACTCCAATATTTATTCTATTTCAATTTTGCAGATGTTCTTAATTAGGTGTGAAAGGTGTCAAGCAACATCGCATTACAAAAGGTAATTAAGAACATCTGAAAACGGAACTATTATTTTAATGAAGAACAGAAACAACACACCGAAATTGGAAGTTCCGCAGAATACCTAGGTAAACATACAGTCTTAAGGCTCTCCAAGGTAGATTAGTTCTGTATCTCACCACTAGACGGCAGCTCCAACCACAGCACAGCCAACACACAGCACAGCGACAACACTTTTATCATGACTACTTGCAGACGCGTTGCTACCGATAGAATAAGCAATTAATGCACCACAAGGACCTAGGCGGTCTTGTTTATAACCAAAAACCCCCACCAAATTATTTCAGTGCCTTCTATTTTTTAAACCCAAATACTTTTCCTAAATTTGAATACACGGATTTGGGCGGTTTCCGGTTTAAAGATAAGCGTAGAACGCAAATAGATTAACTAATTAAATACTAGATTATTATAAACGTTGCAAGCACAACCGATAACAATGATAAAAAATTAAAGTTTTTTCAGAAATGTGACGTTAACTAACAAGTCTCCTTTTTATGGTTGTAACGGTTAAATTATATGGTTATCAGCAAAACAAAAAAATGTAACAAAAGAAATATACCCTAATTGAAGTAAGCACATTTCATTCTACAGTTTAAATAAAACCGGCCGCGTTTATGTGTTCATTTTTTCACAATATCTGGCAGAACATGTTGTAAGGTCAACGCTATAGTTATAATTTTTATATTATAACTATAGCATAATTTTAGCATAATTATATAGCATATAGCATAATTTTTAAATTTAGGGGTAAAAGTTATAATTTGTTTCCTGTACCGGTGTTTTTGCACCTAACTTAACTACATTTTGTAACTGCTCCAACAGACTTAAAATAGATGCTATTAGAATAAGGGTTGCCCAGCGATATCGATAGTTGAAATGTAATTCGAAATCGATATAGAATGAATATTATGTCGTATATATCGCGATATCGAACTTGCGTATAAATAACACATTATAAAAAAATAATTTTCACGTCATGCCATCAAACACAACATTGTTGCTTTGTGTGGATATTTTAAACTTTGAATAGTACAACACTCAAATTGACATCAGTTACAAAATAAGACATAACAAAGTAAAAATATTATTTTAAATAATAAACTAATAATGTTTAAAATTATAATGACTGGCCTCTGGCTAGTCTGGAAATCCTAAAATACCGACGGGAAATGTTTCGATATCGCTGATATCGCTACTTAACTTGTTAAGTTCGATATCGCAACGTGATACCGATATTTAATCCCGCGATATCGATATTTTTTATCTTTGGGCAGCCTTAATTAAGCTACGTACATATACTCGGTTGAAGTTTCGTCTTTTTAATGGTGGGTGAAACTTTCAAGATATTAATTCTTGTTCTTGGTCAATTTCTATGCCTAGGCATAGTTATCTGTGGTCTAAGTCTCGATTAAGCCTTTTCTGTCTTCAGTTTTACCAGAAACAACAAAGACTTCAGATGTTTTAAAGACGAGGCACCTATGCAGGATTGCTCTACCCGCCATGATCAAGGCCAAGAACAAGTGACCACTTTGGATGGTTCAGCCCTAGACTGAGACGGCCTCCCCCCACCCTCGCTCCTATACTGAGCACTCATTCAGATACCTTCTCGCATTTTCATACTTTGACATCCACTATAGCAGGTTCTACCCCCCTTAGTTCTCACACACAGTCTTACTATTATCACCCCAGCCCTCGGCTTACGCGTTTTTAATTCTGTACTTCTTAATGTTCTCTATAGGGCCTACCCCGGGAGAGCGTACCAGTAAGTAAACAAGTGTGTAAGTAAGTAATTAAGTAAGTAAGTAAGTAAAGAAGAAAATAAGTGGTAAAATAAATAGGTGAATAATAAAGTAAGTAAGTAGTTAAGTAAGTAAATATGCAGGTAAGTAATACAGTAAGCAAGTAAGTAAAGACGGAAGAAAGTAAGTAAGAAATTAAGTGAATAAGTAAGTTCGTTTTTAACTGAGTAAAAGTAGAAAACTACATCATAATCAAACTGCAA
Organism: Isoperla grammatica; assembly: GCA_945910005.1. Lineage (NCBI taxonomy): Eukaryota > Metazoa > Arthropoda > Insecta > Plecoptera > Perlodidae > Isoperla > Isoperla grammatica. The sequence continues at coordinate 41,817,714 of OX246744.1, forward strand.
GAACAACATAATCAATAATGTAAGTTCGATAGCTATCAAACAAAGCAGGAAGCCGTTCAGACATTCCGGTTAAAACTTTTATTACGATATTCAAATCATTTTTTCTCTAGCTTTTGTAATAGTGGCGATCTCGCGAGTTGGCGGAAAAGTGGGGTTGCTATAAAACAAGGGGGCCACCTGGGTAGAAGTACTTCTTGGTCTGCAAGTATCAACGTTGCCATGATAAGAGTGTTGTCGCTGTGCTGTGTGTTGGCTGTGCTGTGGCTGGAGCTGCCGTCTGGTGGTGAGATACAGAACTAATCTACTTGTTGACATGATAAGAGTGTTGTCGCTGTGCTGTGTGTCTCTGCTGTATAACAGGGCCTAACTTTGTGTCGGTTGCAGGTCAGGCAGTCTGCTGTTATACCCACCGCTATCACAAGTTGTCTCGTAAAGGACACCGATGCAACGACTGTACATCCCCCTATAAATACTGCGGGGTCGGCGCCTGCAACATCTTCGGGTGCAACTGTACCGGCGGTTGTAGACAAGGAAGGTGTTCCAAAGATCCCTCCTGGGCCGTCTTAGCTCGGCGCGATGAGGCACCGGAAGTGGAGGACGCCGATGACGTCATCAGAGCTGCCGACGCTGACGGTGACGGGAGGATGAGCCTCGATGAGGCTAGAGCCCTCCTAGGGGGGGCGCTCGCCCACGACAGAAGGTCCCTGGCCGTGCATGACGTCATCAGAGCTGCCGACGCTGATGGTGACGGGAGGATGAGCCTCGATGAGGCTAGAACCCTCCTAGGGGGGGGGCTCGCCCACGACAGAAGGTCCCTGGCCGCGCTTGACGCAGACAATGATCATTATCTGACCGCTAGGGAGATTGACCCTTGAGCTACAAGAAGATGTTTGTAACGTTGTAACGACGTACGGTGTCGTACGATGTAATCAATTATAACAAAAGTGAATGATACCTCCTTTAAATATAAATTTTAAACTTTTAAGTGTAACAGCACACACCATAAATACCCAAAATTGTAATCCTTTATAGCAGAGAATTTGCCTATGTTTTATGACAGATAATCACGTTTTTAAGAAAGCCACTTGTGGCTTTTGTTTAAATTTATGCCTTGCCCATTACACATCACGTTTAGGTGAAGAGCCAACATTAACTATCGAAAAGAATTAGTTAAACCAAATACTTCTTTAACATCATATTTCAAGGCTTATCACTGAACAAATTAAAGTAAAAAACATTGTCCCAGCATATACGTCCCTACTAGTTTCACTGCTTGTTTACAATACGCACCTGTCTGTTGTTGTTCAATGTACATCCCACCTTTAACTTACTAACAATAAATTTATCTTTATTAGTAAAACAGATTTGTTTTTCCTCTCCTAATCATCAAAGTTTCGATCGCCTGTCTTACACTAATCTAAGCTAGTATAAGTATTTTAAGCCGTTCTTGTGTACCCATGTAAGTTAGTGTAAATATTTGTATGGCGCTTGCCTGTTATAGGGAACCTGCAACTGACGTCACAGCTGATTTACAACAATAGAAACTGATGTGCAAACAACAAGCTGTCAAAGTAGTAGCTTTGCGAATAATGGGAGAAAAACAATTAGTTTGAACGATAGTAACTGCTCGCCAGTTGAAATTTCTATTCGATGATGGACAACAACGATCTGGAAGCTTGTATACGTTTTAAACTTTTAAATTTTTTAACTACAGAATATTTTATCTTTTGACGGCTTGTTGTTTGTCCATCGGCTCAATTCTTTTGTTTCATTGTTGTGTTTTGGTGTTGTGCGTACTGTTATTAACGAGGTCTCAGTCACCTCTATCAGACCTTGGATGCACCAATGAAACAGGTAATAATAAAATACCATAACATGTACACCGTAAGTGATTTTATTTTGCTTTCTATTACTAAGTATCTATTTATATTTGGTATTTATAATCTTCTTGAAGTTATTTATTGGAATAATGATAAACTGTGACCACATGGAGGACAAATCATTGACGTGTTGTTATCGTAGTATGTTCAGTTCATTTTGTTAACCTCGGAGTAACCCAGACGCAACGCGGGCACAGTTGACATAGCCGCTACCGCAGACCTTCCTGCCAAAGTTGTAAACCTTGCCGATAGCGCCACGGATTTTCCGAAACCAGCCTCGTGTGACGCCCGAAGATTGGGAGGCCGTGTCTTTAATACACTGAACAACCTCGAGCAGCGGTTTGCCCAGACCCTCGGCGGAAGCTGCAACTACAGCCTGCTCGCACGTGGCTTTGTCTTGGTTCCCTGCGCGGCATTGTATGGCCGCGGCCTTGGCGTCCATCCACACCTGCATAAGGGAGACAGACAACCCTTATCACACTGTGCTGAGGGTTGGCTCTTACCTTCCTAAGGGGCCCGCGCTGGGCCGTGAGGCAGACAGAGTATTGGGGCCCGAGACTTCTCACAACTCTCATCACACTGTGCTGAGGGTTGGCTCTTACCTTCCTAAGGGGCCTGCGCTGGGCCGTGAGGCAGACAGAGTATTGGGGCCCGAGACTTCTCACAACTCTCTTCACACTGTGCTGAGGGTTGGCTCTTACCTTCCTAAGGGGCCCGCGCTGGGCCGTGAGGCAGACAGAGTATTGGGGCCCGAGACTTCTCACAACTCTCATCACACTGTGCGGAGGGTTGGCTCTTACCTTCCTAAGGGGCCCACGCTGGGCCGTGAGACAGACAGAGTATTGGGGCCCGAGACTTCTCACAACTCTCATCACATTGTGCTGAGGGTTGGCTCTTACCTTCCTAAGGGGCCCGCGCTGGGCCGTGAGCCAGACAGAGTATTGGGGCCCGAGACTTCTCACAACTCTCATCACATTGTGCTGAGGGTTGGCTCTTACCTTCCTAAGGGGCCCGCGCTGGGCTGTGAGGCAGACAGAGTATTGGGGCCCGAGACTTCTCACAACTCTCATCACACTGTGCTGAGGGTTGGCTCTTACCTTCCTAACAGGCCCGCGCTGGGCCGTGAGGCAGACAGAGTATTGGGGCCCGAGACTTCTCACAACTCTCATCACACTGTGCTGAGGGTTGGCTCTTACCTTCCTAAGGGGCCCGCGCTGGGCCGTGAGGCAGACAGAGTATTGGGGCCCGAGACTTCTTACAACCCTCATCCTACTGTGCTGAGGGGTGGCTCTTACCTTCCTTAGGGGCCCGCGCTGGGCCGTGAGGCAGACAGAGTATTGGGGCCCGAGACTTCTCACAACTCTCATCACACTGTGCCGAGGGTTGGCTCTTACCTTCCTAAGGGGCCCGCGCTGGGCCGTGAGGCAGACAGAGTATTGGGGCCCGGGACTTCTCACAACTCTCATCACACTGTGCTGAGGGGTGCCTCTTACCTTCCTAAGGGGCCCGCGCTGGGCCGTGAGACAGACAGAGTATTGGGGCCCGAGACTTCTCACAACTCTCATCACACTCATCATCTCGGCTCTTCTGTCCTTGATTGAAACGCTGACGTCTTCTTGGACGTCTGACTCGTCCATCGTGGGGAAGGGTTCGTCCAACGTGTCCTGGATCTCGTCCTGGGAGACTAGTTCGTCGTCCTGATCGTCCTGGGCAAACTCGTCCTGGTCGACTTCGTCCTGGGCTGGGTGCGCGTTTAACATCTGAAACAGAAGTGCACTCTTAATGTCTGTCCAAGGGTCTGTACGCAAATATTTTCCATATCACTCAGATTGCAACCTGGCTTGTGTTAACAGGATGGGCGGATTGCAGTGGTAGTTGTTATGTGAATCTGGTTTGTCTAAAGACACTTACCAATCCGTGGCTTCTCTACAGCTTATACTGTTACTTAACACTCTTAAAACCAGTGGCGGCTCGTGAGGTTTTCAATGGGTTGGTCACAACCGAGTAAACTTTATAAAATATTTCTAAAACAACACAAAATTGGAACTTAAAATAATAAAAAACTGAGCTATGACTTTGTGCGAGTTATATGCTACCAGTGTTGGAGGCATCACGTGATTCGAAACTCATCTCTTATTGGCCATTTGCCGTGTATGAATGTTACAGACAAATGTTTTGGGTATAAGGTTTTGAAACTAGTTTTTTATTCCTGCTTCCCGTGTATCGCTAGCTCTATATAGAATGTTTCATGCACTCACCCCCACCACGGACACAGCCAATAGGAAGCAGAGAACTGTCTTTGAATTCATCGCGTTGTCTTGTTCGGAGTCCTCTCAGTTCTCCCAGATGATCTTCTCTGCAATGTGATCTCTGGTAGCGCCGCCCGGGCTTTATACCACATCCCAGCTCCCGTGCTCGTTCTGAACAACAAACAACTCAATATTGTTTACCACAACCTTGTTTTTAAGGAAATAAACCCCCACAGACAAAGCTTAATTATAATGCGAAAGAATTAAAAAATAATGATCAAGATTAGGTTTATAATTTGACAAACATTTAATTTCTCCATTGTAGAGAAATTATCCTTACAAGATGATTTGAGTAAGTGTTATATGCAAGATTTGTAGCCATAATGCTACAAGATAAGCAGATTGTTAACAGGATGGGCGGATTGTAGTAGTAGTTATAATATGAATCTTTTATTCGTAAAGACTCTAGCCTATCATTGCCTCCTGCACAGGTTACTATGCTGTTACTAGTAGGTTTATAATTGAGGTCTTCTTGTTTTCCACCTAGCGGAGGCTTAAGAAAAACAAAGAAAGTAATTACAACACATGTATAAAGCAAAGAGCTCCGTCTGTCCGTCTGTCGCCCTGTCTATCTGTCTGTATGTCCGTCTGTGTGTCTGTCTGTCTGTGTGTCTGTCTGTCTGTCTGTGTGTCTGTCTGTCTGTCTGTCTGTCTATCTGTCTGCTTGTCTGTCTGTCTGTCTGTCCGTCTGTCTCTCTGTCGGTCTGTCTGTCTGTCTGTCTGTCTGTATGTCCGTTTGTCTGTCTGTCTGTCTGTCTGTCTGTCTGTCTGTCTGTCTGTCTATCTGTCTGCTTGTCTGTCTGTCTGTCTGTCCGTCTGTCTCACTGTCGGTCCGTCTGTCTGTCTACCCGTCTATGATCCATCCTAGGGTGATGTTGTGAATTGGAGTCGACCTTGGCAATGTAAAGAGGCGAAACACCACACACGTAGAAACAGATGATAATCAACCAACAGGTTGACACGTTTTGAAGGAAACCATTCCATGTGAAATGCTTAAACTAGGCCTTCACCACGCGACACGTATTATTTAGTTAGCATAGGTGTGTAGAAACCCTAGACCGCGGCATGTGTTGTGTAATACAACCCAGAGTTAACGCATCGCATTTCACTCACGACCGAAGGCAATACGAAGTAGCCGCTCGGCGCACGTGTTTGTAATTCAACGTCACTTTTCGTGTCAATAGAGTACACGCGTCCTAGCGGATACGAAATTCGTGTCTTTAGACTGGCCGTGTCCATAAGATCCTCGACTCTGATTGGTCGGATTTTTTGTTTGGCTCCTCGATTCGCTGTTCTCCTGATACCTAAAAATTTTGCGTAGATGTGCAAGTGCTGGGGAGGCCATTTTTGAATAAAACTATCAGGAAAAATTTTTGCGTGGAGCTGTCTCTGAGAATACGCTTTTCCACATTTTATCGACAAGTCCTACGTGTAATAATCAACGTAAAATGAAAGTCAAAAGACACTAACCTGACCGGCATTGACCCAGCTAGTACCCCAAACACTTTCCACAACATGATAACACGTACTTAGGGTTCAAAAGAGATGTTTTCCGAGAGAAAATGCACATCGCGACAAACATCGTTTTTCTCGACATTCGAACTGATGGCCAAAAGTCGAACGAGCAACGCCAGGTAGCGGCACTGCAAGTCACGTGCTAGGGGAGGAGTCGGCTCCGTAACCATGGCCACGATGTGGTCGCTTTGTGTGACGTTGTAGAGAGTGGGGCTTAGAAATTTGTAACCACAATAATGTTGATTTACAGTGCGTTCTAGTAGGCATAGTGTAACCTCATTAGACAGTTCCACAAAGGGGCAATATAGTGGATGATAGCCCTGTTCACTACGCGTCTGTAAGTGGTATTATCGTAGCCATGAAATAACCATGGTAAATGTCAAGTCAATAAAACCATACTTGTGCCTAGAAACTACAAATATGAATGACGTTGATTTAGAGTGCGTTCTAGGAGGCCTAGTGTAGAGTCATTCGACAGTACCATATAGTGGCAATAGAATGAATCATAGCCCTGTTCACTACGCGTCTGACTGTCTGGTGGTGAGATACATAACTAATCTACCTGTTGCCATGATAAGAGTGTTGTCACTGTGCTGTGTGTTGGCTGTGCTGTGGCTGGAGCTGCCGTCTGGTGGTGAGATACAGAACTAATCTACCTGTTGACATGATAAGAGTGTTGTCACTGTGCTGTGTGTTGGCTGTGCTGTGGCTGGAGCTGCCGTCTGGTGGTGAGATACCAAACTAATCTACCTGTTGACATGATAAGAGTGTTGTCGCTGTGCTGTGTGTTGGCTGTGCTGTGGCTGGAGCTGCCGTCTGGTGGTGAGATACAGAACTAATCTACCTGTTGACATGATAAGAGTGTTGTCACTGTGCTGTGTGTTGGCTGTGCTGTGGCTGGAGCTGCCGTCTGGTGGTGAGATACAGAACTAATCTACCTGTTGCCATGATAAGAGTGTTGTCACTGTGCTGTGTTTTGGCTGTGCTGTGGCTGGAGCTGCCGTCTGGTGGTGAGATACAGAACTAATCTAACCGTTGACATGATAAGAGTGTTGTCACTGTGCTGTGTGTTGGCTGTGCTGTGGCTGGAGCTGCCGTCTGGTGGTGAGATACAGAACTAATCTACCTGTTGCCATGATAAGAGTGTTGTCGCTGTGCTGTGTGTTGGCTGTGCTGTGGCTGGAGCTGCCGTCTGGTGGTGAGATACAGAACTAATCTACCTGTTGACATGATAAGAGTGTTGCCACTGTGCTGTGTGTTGGCTGTGCTGTGGCTGGAGCTGCCGTCTGGTGGTGAGATACAGAACTAATCTAACCGTTGACATGATAAGAGTGTTGTCACTGTGCTGTGTGTTGGCTGTGCTGTGGCTGGAGCTGCCGTCTGGTGGTGAGATACAGAACTAATCCACCTGTTGCCATGATAAGAGTGTTGTCACTGTGCTGTGTGTTGGCTGTGCTGTGGCTGGAGCTGCCGTCTGGTGGTGAGATACAGAACTAATCTACCTGTTGACATGATCAGAGTGTTGTCATTGTGCTGTGTGTTGGCTGTGCTGTGGCTGGAGCTGCCGTCTGGTGGTGAGATACAGAACTAATCTACCTGTTGACATGATAAGAGTGTTGTCACTGTGCTGTGTGTTGGCTGTGCTGTGGCTGGAGCTGCCGTCTGGTGGTGAGATACAGAACTAATCCACCTGTTGCCATGATAAGAGTGTTGTCACTGTGCTGTGTGTTGGCTGTGCTGTGGCTGGAGCTGCCGTCTGGTGGTGAGATACAGAACTAATCTACCTGTTGCCATGATAAGAGTGTTGTCACTGTGCTGTGTGTTGGCTGTGCTGTGGCTGGAGCTGCCGTCTGGTGGTGGGATACAGAACTAATCTACCTGTTGACATGATAAGAGTGTTGTCACTGTGTTGTGTGTTGGCTGTGTTGTAGCTGGAGCTGCCGTCTGGTGGTGAGATACAGAACTAATCTACCAGTTGACATGATAAGAGTGTTGTCACTGTGTTGTGTGTTGGCTGTGTTGTAGCTGGAGCTGCCGTCTGTTGGTGAGATACAGAACTAATCTACCTGTTGACATGATAAGAGTGTTGTCACTGTGTTGTGTGTTGGCTGTGTTGTAGCTGGAGCTGCCGTCTGGTGGTGAGATACAGAACTAATCTACCAGTTGACATGATAAGAGTGTTGTCACTGTGCTGTGTGTTGGCTGTGCTGTGGCTGGAGCTGCCGTCTGGTGGTGAGATACAGAACTAATCTACCTGTTGACATGATAAGAGTGTTGTCACTGTGCTGTGTGTTGGCTGTGCTGTGGCTGGAGCTGCCGTCTGGTGGTGAGATACAGAACTATTCTACCTGTTGACATGATAAGAGTGTTGTCACTGTGCTGTGTGTTGGCTGTGCTGTGGCTGGAGCTGCCGTCTGGTGGTGAGATACAGAACTAATCTACCTGTTGAGTGAGGATTGAGGAACCACGCTACTGTGTGCTGCCTGTCAAGTCTGTTGGTAAAAACTGTCTTAAAATGCTTCAATATTGTCAAAATGAAAAACCTCAATATGTCATCCTATAGAGTTTTAAATGCTCTTTGTTATGAATGATTATTTATTCCAATACATATTTCCGTATTGCAGATGCTCTTAATTAGGTGTGAAAGGTGTCCAGGAAAATCACATTAGGCCTACAAAGGGCAAATAAACAACACCTGAAAAGCGGAAGCAATGATTGGAACAAAGAAATATTCATTACAAAGGACATTACATTCTCTACAGGATGGGATATGTTGATTTACATTTGGGACAATTTGAACACATTTTGAAGTTATTTTAAGCAACCGAAACCAGGAGTTCCGCGGGCTAGATGCTTGTGCCATGCTTACATGTGATAGAGAGATGGATGCACGGTTGTAAGGTACCATAGCTAGCTGATTGCTGGAGGCGCCAATCCAGGGGCCGGATTCACAAGAGGTCTTAACTTAGGCCTGGCCTAACTTTAGGACCACTACGCCATTGGCTGATACGGACCTACACATAGCCTCGACTCGACGTTGCTAAGAAACCATAGTAAATAACAAACACTTGAGACAAATATTTAGGCCCGGTCTGAGTTGGTCTTATCTTTCTTCAAAGATGGTGGCCATACTTCGTTGACTTCGAAGTGTGAACATAAATAAATATCGTTTACTTACCTTGACATACACATTTCTCTGTTTTTATATTGTGGAGGTATAAGAAAACAAAACACTAAACTTTAAAACACCGCCTTGCAATATTTTAAGTTCACTGTGATTTCCACGAAAGTAGCTATCAATTGGGCCGTGTAGTAGGCCTATCATGGATTTATAATAGCACATACGGTACAGCAGGACTTAGGACCGGTCCTAAGTTAAGACCTCTTGTGAATCCGGCCCCAGGTATCTATTCTTGTTTCTCCCCACGGTCCTCTAAATCTTTAAGAACAACAAACCACAACAATTAAAAATGTGAAATCAAGGTTAAAAGATGAAGATCTTGTGTCGATCAATGAACCTTGATATAACATTTGACAGCTCATGTTTGATTGTTCTACGTTGATTTTTGTAACGATTTAGGGGGCCGTGCGAGGAACAAGAATAGATACCTGGATAATTTTTAAAATGGTCTCTGGCAACACTGTTGCAGGCGATGCTGTGTGCTGCTACTCCCACGCCCACAGGGAGTACGGACAGAAAGTGCGTCGCTGCAATGACTGTACCTTCTCGTACGGGGCGCGATACTGCGGTGTCGGCGGATGTAACATCTTCGGATGTAACTGTGACAACGGCTGCCGCACAGGCCGCTGTAGTGGAAGTCACTGGCACAGGCGCGACGCGGCGCCACTAGCGTATGACGTCATCAGAGCTGCCGACGCTGACGGTGACGGAAGGATGAGCCTCGATGAGGCTAGAGCCCTCCTAGGGGGGGCGCTCGCCCACGACAGAAGGTCCCTGGCCGCGCTTGACGCAGACAATGATCATTATCTGACCGCTAGGGAGATTGACGCTTGAGCTACACTAACGATACGTTAAGGCCACTAACAGCTGTTAGGCTAACAGTGTTTAAGTTAATTATGAATTAAAAGAAATAACTGCTGCGCTGTGGGGGACACTCCCCGAGTCCCCACACCCCTCATTTTCTTGTTTCTTGAGCATCTGCTCTAGACAGCCTCCCCCCCGAAATAAATTCCTGCGTACGCCACTGTGTCAATCCGTAATGTTTGTGGTACTGCACCTATGGAGCTTCGTTCTGTTAAAATATTAATTATTATAGTTTGTTTTATTTTATTTTTAAAATGTTGAGAATCAAGATTTTTTTAAATTTCAACGAAAATTTCGCGGTACTCCGATGGGAACCACTGAATTGGTGGTGGTCCGTAACTTGACAAACACTAAGCTTGTAGCATTGAGTTTATAGGGTAGAGCCCCAGCAGCCATTGGCGAGTGTCCACCCATAAATCGCCCGTGTACGCTAGTAGTACTGGGGGGAGCCGCTAGGTGCCGCCACATCAGCGCGGCCTAATCAGTGGGTACGTGAGGCGGCACCTAGCGGCTCCCGCCAGTACTACTAGCGTACACGGGCGATTTATGGGTAGACAGTCGCCAATGGTCGCTGGGACTCTACCCTACACAATAAACTCAATACTTGTAGTGATCTGCAGTGATTTGACTTATCCGGATCAGGTTTGCGTTATCAACCACGAACTGTTGTCGTAACTGCATTTTCGTGAATAATTAAAACATGAATTAATACTTATTTAAACTAGATTGCAGCTTGTCTTCATTGTCATGATTGTTTTTTCTATTTTTTGTGTTTAGTCTGCTTCTGCTTTAGTATTATCATTCTATTTTGACTGCCTAATGCGTTTTCATTATTTTTGTTTGTTTGTTTGTCATAGTAACAATATATTATTATTTTCATAATATGTATTTTAATGCATCAAGCCTTAAACTGTTCATATTATTACTACTATTAGTTATAAGGCATTGCATTAATACTAGTACTAAAATAATTAAGGAACTATAAGTGATTTTAAAAATGTAACATGTAAATTTAGGTTGCAATAGTGACAACTCAAACCTTAATAAAGAAACATAAAAAATATTATTACTTATTTCTAAATTACTCTGTCTCAATTGTGTATCAACATTCATGTTTTCTGATAGTTTAATTCCTATTACTATTTTGTGCACATAATTCTATTTCAATTTTAGTTGATTATATAACCATGTGTATATATTTTATAAACCTGAAAGACTACATGTTTATTAGTTTCGGTGTTTTCCACTGCACAAAGAATGCAATAATTTATTTTCAGGCACCGAGATTGGCCACTGATGGCGCTAGTGAAAACGAATGAAGCGCTCCAAGTGGCAAAGTCGCGCAACAACCTGCTGAAGCAGCGTCGTTCTTCCTACGTCAATAAAGGGAAATTGTGAAAATTGTTTAATTAAATATGGGTTTTAAAATTTTCGCGCAGATTATGAATCCCATCAGTAAATCTTAAAAAGGCAAGCCACCATTTTAATCAGGACACGTTTTAGACGTAAAAACAACAGATGACACACAACAAACACAAACAAAACAAGACAATAAAAGCCAAAACAAAAACACAAAACAAAACAACAATACAAAATAAATACACATCAACAATAAAAACGAAACAAACGCCAAACAAAAAACAAGATATATCACAATAATATCCAGCACTATTTTCAACCGCGGAATGAAATCTTCAGCAGTTTGTTGCTAAATTTGGCCACATACAGCGCTGTATGTACTAACACACGGTGCCTTATGTATGTAAATGTACCAAACCAAACAACTATCACCGCCCTGGTGATAGTTGTTAATTTGCATTATTCACCGTTGTGTATTGTTGTCATTGAAGATCTAGAGGGCCGTGATTTGCTTTATCTAAGGGTCTTAGATCAATTCTGAAGAAGGTCTATTGTAATTTGTTCTTAAATAAAAATTAAATATAAAGTTATATGCACTATTGATGGTCTTACTAAAAATGAACCTATTGGGAGGCGTAACAAGTGCATAGAGAGCGTTGCGAGCGATCCGGCCAACAGTCACTGAATATTGGATACACACAGTTTCAACAATAAAAATTTCCAAGTCATTGACAAATTATTTGACTTCTTTGGAATCGATGGATATTTTTCCAATAATAATTAGTGCACTGGCTTCTAGAGGAGTTTTCGGTGACTTCTAGCAGGCGGAGATCAGTGGCCGGAACGCTCGCAGCGCTGCAGTGTAGTCGTTTGTTGTACGACACCCCATAGGTACAATCAATTTGTGAATAATTGTTCCCTTTCCCAGTGGCGGCTCGTGGGGTTTGAAGTGGGTAGGGCAGTTTACATTTAAAATAGAAGTTTGTCGTCATTTAGACTTACATAGCTTCATATACGGTTGTTTTAGTTGCCGCCATCAAAGTGCAGCTATAAGAGATCAAGAAGACCTTGGTATGATTTTTTGTGTCTTATAGTTGGCAGTATTATTTTGCGTCAAATTACAAGATGTAAGCGCCCACAAATTTCCTCAAAAACAACCGTATACATAAGATAATAAATAACAGCACAAGCATGGAAAACAGAAATATTTATTAACTACAGGACTAACGCGATTCCATTCGTATTTTTAGTATGTTGATTTTTTAAAAAGTTTTATTAAAAGTTCTATTTTTGTCTTAATATATCTGACAGGGGCACTGGGGCACCCATTGTTGCTATGGATTTGTTTACAATATGGGAAATAACATGCATATTCTGAAACTAGTCTACTTTGCCCATATTCACTCTCATTTATCGTATGCTGTTCTATTCTGGGGGGCTTCCCCACAAGCAACAAGATTATTCACGTTACAGAAGAGGGCAGTCCGTATCATTGCTGGCGTCTCCAGGAGGCATTCCTGTAGAGAGCTTTTCAAAGAACTTGAAATTCCCACCCTTGCAAGCACCCTCATTCAGGCAGCTGCCATGTTTGTTCGTCTGAATTCAAATCTCTTCCCACTCAACTCTTCAGTCCACGCTCATCACACAAGAGCCAACGTCCAGATTCACCTTCCCAGCCACAACTCATCTCTATTTTCCAGAGGCCCACACTACTTAGCTCTTACCGTTTTCAACAAGCTTCCCAGAAAAATAATCACCTCTCCGTCCATTCCCTCATTCAAAGCCAATCTGAAATCTTTTCTCATCTCTAAGTCATTCTATTCTCTCCAAGAATTCCTTTCGGCCCAACACAATGTGATTTAGATGGTTAATCACATTCATCGATTTATAATATGTATCTCCAATGTCTCTATTTAATCTGATCATAATATGTATATTAAGTTTATGTATATTAAGTATGTATATTATAAAATTGACGATGCATATTTGTACCATGTATTAATCGACAGGCAAATAAATAAATAAATAAATAAATAACTGTTACCTTGGTAACAACGGGCACCCCTAGATGTAGTGGCCGACTATGAATTCCAGCCTAATGCACAAGTTAGGTCTTGGTGAACCTAAGACATTCGCTATAAGAGTTGATATTCGTAATAACTCAAATGTTAATTTTTCAAGTACGCGCCCTTACCTCATTCTTTTGCTTTGTGTGATGGAGAAGAACACGGCACATCTGTGTCAACGATTTCAATATGGACAACCGCCTCTTAAAGCCTGTCCGCTCATAGTAGAACGACACATTTAGAGCTAATGGGCCATGTTTGTGTATTGAACCATTATAATCGGCTTTTAAACCCAGATTTAGTAAAAAAACACGATTGCCACGTTTTATAATAACGGAAGTCGAAAGAATGTCACAGTTTGAAAGAAAAACAATTGCAATGAAATGACAACAGCGCGCTACCTGTTGCCCTTTAAACCCTAGGGAACTTGCAACTGACGTCACACCGAATTACAACAATGTAACAAATGAATCGAACTGATGGACAAACAACGAGCTGTCAAAATAATAAAATTGCAACATTATGAAGAAAACGAGGCATGGCGATAGTAACTGCTCACCAGTTTAAACGTTTAATGATGGACAACCAAGTTGTGAAAGTTTGGAAGATTTGTTATCAAAATCAGAATATTTTGTTGTTTGACAGCTTGTTGTTTGTCCATCGATTCATTTCATTTGTTTTATTGTTGTAAAGCAAGCTTGCAAGAAGCCTGTTAGACAAACATTGGTCATTAGCTCTAAACGTTTAGTTTCTACTATGAGCGGACAGGCTTTATCCTGGTTGTTTCGGTGTAAAGGTATGTTTCCACTGCGTGCGACAACGGACAACATGTAGCATGCAGCTGGCAGCTTATGTTGCTATAGGTCTCTCACAGCAAGAAGCAAGTTAGTATCAGGACCGCCTATATTAAGTTTCCAGCTTAACAAGCGCGAATCACTGACGTTTTTCCCGATTATCTAGTACAATTTGGTTGCGGTAAGTTTTTTGACGGTAACGCACAAGAAAACGTGCAAGCAGGTTTCCGTCAAAAAACTTAACGCAACCAAATTGTACTAGATAACTGGGAAAAACGTCAGTGATTCGCGCTTGTTAAGTTGGAAACATAATATGGGCGGTCCTGATACTATCATACTTCTTGCTGTGAGAGACCTATACCCTGGTGCAAGTCTCGACAGGTTTGTATGACGTCACGCGTGTTCCAACAAGAGAGAGGGAAAGGGGGCGGAGCTTCTGTGTATCAGCCAATCAGGTGACTACTACGATGAATTACCTACTGTCAACTCCCTCCCCTCCCTTAGGTTACATGGGTCACACAAGAGACCAGTGGCCGCCATCTTGGAAAACGGTCACGCACCGACCCAGACCGACCGTCTACTCTTGTTTAATTATCTTGGATTACCTTAAGCCCGATTCACAATTGAAATAAGACTTGCAATAAGAAACAGTGAAATAGTGAAATAACAAGCAACTGGTTCACAACCGACGACTAGTTGCTTATTTCAGTAGTCAAAGCGGTGCCTTAATTGTGTACTTACTATCATTGACTATAACAGCAAAATATCCAGTACCACTGTTTTTGTTTTGATTTTCGTAGTTGACCATCTCATATGGCTCTTCTGCGTTCTGATTGGTTCGTCATAAGGTGCATCATGGGAAGTTTTTTTTGTTTTTTTTTGTTTGTTGTCTTTATTTGCAACAGTACAAAGTACCACCACCAAACCTAATAGGTTGGGAACTAGGCCTAAAGGTTCATTGATCGAAGGTGCATTTAGCGGTCTTACTAGCCTTATCCCCGGGTATTTGGCGCCCCCGGGGAGACACGCAAGCCTTGCTTCTGTAAAGCGCTCTGCAGAGGTTGACCAATATTTCGTCTACACTCGTGGGATACAAAAATGAATACTCAAAACAAACCAATAACGAGGAAAGTGATAAAGGATAAGGAAACGGACATGGAAAAGGAAAGGACAATTGACTCTGATGATGAAGGGACGGATGACTCATCTTATTATGAGAGGAGAAATGCCAGCGATGCTTTCAATAAGTCAACTATGACTCAGAGATCTGAGGAAAAGAAGCAGAGAGAGAAACAGCCACAGCAGGCTATGGAGAGCAAAGTAAAAAGGAAGCTGGATAACCAACAGGATCAGGCATTTGAAACAGGGACAACTCTCGTTAATAAATTTAACAAAAGCGAAAAGCTACTTAGAGACTTTGTCGACGGGGTTGATCGGATCTCGCAGACAAATAAGAACGCTATATTCAACATGATTTACGACATGCAAGCGATCGTACATGCCATTATTCTAGATAATGCGAGGCTGGAATCGGCACTAAGCGAGAGAAGACTGATGGGGGAGGAAACCTAAAGTCGTTAAGGAGCTAAAAGAGATCAAGAAAGATCTGATTGAAAAGGCAAATAAAGATGAGGAAAACAGAGAATTGAATGAAACGCAAATAATAGCGGTCTTTCGGAAAATGAACGACATGTGTAAGACACAGGGTGTTGACATGAAGAGTCTAAAGGAAGATATAAGTGAAATCAAAAACCAGCAAGCTAAATGCATTAATAACGTTAAAACCCTCCAGGAAATAGCCGGAGAAACGCATAAAAGCTATGCTGAGTCTGTAAAAGCAGGAAGTACCCAGCAGATGTACGGATACGGAGAAAAAGCCAGGAGCCAGAAAACGAAGGTTATTCTGCTGAAAAGCGATGCAATAGAAACAACGGATCTATCTAGCACGCAAATAAAAGATAAAATTGAGTCAGAACTGCTACCTGATATGCGACAGCTGAAAATAAAGCAGCTCCGAACCATAAGGGATAAGGGAGTACTCCTGGAATTGGATTCGGAAGCGGATGCTCAGACGCTTAGAGATAGTGAAAGGCTAAAGGATCTGGGATTCAAGATCGAGGAACCGAAAAGAGGGAATCCAAGGCTAATAGTCTACGATGTGCACAATTCCACCTCTCATGAACAAGTGGTGGACGATATCTTTGATAAGAATATCGACGCAGAACAGAAAGACAAGATGAACATAACATACTTATTTTCGACCACAAACACAAGAAGGGAGGGTCATAGAAACCTAGTGTTTCAAACGGACCCAGCATTATTCCAGAAGATAATGCGCAGAGAACGACTATATGTTAAGTATACGTCACATAGAGTGCTGGAATATCTGTCGGTTCCACGTTGCTTCAAGTGCCTGAGTTATGGCCATCTAAGCAAGGCCTGTAGTGCAACAGAGCGAATATGTAGACACTGTGGTGAGAATGGCCACAATCACCAAGAATGCCCAGAAAAAGATAATAGCCCAGTATGTATAAACTGCTGGAATAAGAATCGAGACCATAAGCATTCATACAGAGACCCGCAATGTCCGGAATACCAAAGAGCGAAGGAGGCGCTCATATCACGAATTAATTATGGCTAATAAAACCATAAAGAAAAGTAAAGAGATGAGCATTATGCAAATTAATGCTCAAAGGTCGGTGGCGGTAATCACGCAAGTTAGAAACTACGCAGAGCTGAATAACATCGATGTCCTGTTGATACAGGAACCCTATAGTTATCGTACCAACGACAAAATCAAAGGCTTCGGAGTTGGTTATAAAATTGTGCAGAAAGCAGGAGAGCAATGCTGGGCGGCTATTGTTATCCGCAACAAAGACTACACAGTTACGCAAGTTAACTCTTTATGCTCGCCCTATATGGCGGTGGCTATAATAGAAGGGACCTTTGGAGAAGTGATAGTCGCATCGGCATACTGTCCGCCAAAAAAGGAAATTGAGCCCCATATAGAGGAAATTGAGAGACTTGTAACATTTGCAGGACAAAGAGACATGATACTAGGAGCCGACATAAACTCTGCCTCCCCTCTGTGGTTTGCGAAGCACCAAGATGAGCGAGGAGAAAGGGTTGAGCAAGCGCTCATGCAAATGAGACTGGACGTCGTAAATACCAGCAGTCCGTTGTTCACTTTCAGTACCAAGAACGGCGAGTCAAATATTGACGTCACAATCAGTGGCGTATCCAGGAATTGACAATGGGGGGGGGTCGAACATCCCAAGCAGGCAGGGGTCAGGGGCGAAAGCCCCAGCCGCCGGAGGCCAATTCACCGTAGGCGAAATTTTTTTCTTCATTTATGACGTTTTAAACGCCTGGAAACACGTTTCAGAATAAGAAAATGTCATAAGAATGACTACAAAGAAAATTAAAAACCCAGTCACAGAACAACAAAATTACTGCAAAAATAAATATCGTAACTGGTAGTGTTGTATTTTGTGGTAATATCTGTACATTTTACACGTTTCTGACGAATGTTTCAGCACTGATTTGCGTTAATTTCTGTTTGTAGCCAGCCATGTGCAGTGATATAAAATATAATTTGATAATATACGCCCTACGATATGGAAATCATGTAAATATGGTAGTTTTCCCCCGTCTGGGCCCGGGGTGTATTTGGCCTAGGGTATAAGAAGAGAAGATTCAATATATTTATGATTCAATGAAGTTTCTTATACGCAGTGCCAATCGTAAGAGGAGAGAGAAGAGTAACTCCCTGACCCCTAGCCCCCATTAGCATTTTAAAATATATTCCTCCAACTTGTCCCATTCCTCAAACTTCCTTCCCGATTGTCCCCGGAAGACAATAGGTCCTAGGCAGCTCTTCATGACGACCAAGAGCCCAAAGTCGTATGATTTAACGGTTGAGTATGTTATTATAGACAATAATCAAAATAGTAGTTTCCTCTTCCCTCCTCCTTTCCTTCCTTCTCCTCGCATTTAATTTTTTTTTGGGGGGGGAGGGGGCATGGGGGGGGGTTTGAACCCCATAACCCCACCCTTGGATACGCCACTGGTCACAATAGTTAATTCGCAGTGTTATACAAAAATCGCGCAATGGGAAGTTAAGGAAGACGTCAGCACAAGCGACCACAGGGGAATAACATATCATTATGTTCAACAAGGAGTGACAGAAATGGTGACACAAAGGAGTATTTTCAATCTTAGAACAGCAGATTGGGAAGCTTTTGAGAGGATTCTCAAAAACAAATATGAAGTTTGGAATAATGATGCACCCTTAAGTACGCCTGATGATAAGGAAAGAAGGCTGACGTGTGCAATAATTGACTCCTGTGAAAAAACCATGCGAAAGAAAATTAAAAAGTATAAGACAGTTCCGTGGTGGAACAAGCAGCTGGACAAATTAAAACAGGAAACCAGAAAAAGTCGGAAAGAACTACAGAAAGTCAAAAGAAAACAAAATGCATCACAAACAGAAGTGGATTACTTATATGAAAAAGAGAAGCAAAAACGGAAAGAATATATCAAAGCGATAAGAATAAGCAAGAGTGACTCTTGGAAAGAACTAGTCCATCAAACTGGAAACGAGGACCCGTGGGGACTAATCTATAAGATTACACGAGGAAAGCTCCGCCAAGATGAGGTGTATAACACCATGGAGAAAGCTGATGGTTCAGAAACTCAGACATGGAAGCAATCCATGGAGGCACTATTAGAAAAAATGATTCCGCAAGATAACATAGAAGAGGAAACTCCAGAACAAACCAAGATCAGAATGGATAACGATGCCTATACCGGAACAGGACGGGAGGAAGAAATCACGCAGCAAGAGATGGATCTTACACTGCGGAAGGCCAAAACTGGAAAGGCCCCCGGTGAAGAAGGCATTGAGGTGGAAACTATCAGGCATGCCTGGAAGGCTGTACCTCAAGCGTTCTTGGACCTATTTAACGATTGTCTGAGACAGGGAGTATTCCCTAGGTCATGGAAGCAAGGGGTAATTAAAATACTTAAAAAGAGCGCCGAGAAACCCGCAAACAAGGTTGAATCATACAGGCCGATAACCCTGCTCCCCATGATCGGGAAATGGTTTGAGAGGGTAATTGCGGCAAGGATACAGAAAACTTATGACGCAAGCCCTTTACAGGCTGAATACCAATTTGGTTTTAGACAAAACAAGTCAACGGAAGATGCGATAAACCTGTTAACGAGTACCATTCATCAAGCGAGCACAAAATATGTTCTTTGTATCTTTATCGACATTGCTGGAGCATTCGACCACGTATGGTGGCCCAGTATTATGAGACGACTACGGATAATGGGATGCTCTCCGGAAATGTATAGTACTGTTAACAACTACTTCTCAGAGAGAGATGCCAAAATACTATCAGGAAACAATGCAGTCACCAGACCTTTGCAAAGAGGATGCCCACAAGGATCAATTCTGGGCCCTCTTGCGTGGAATATCGTCTTTGAAGAATCCATGCAAGAGGAAACCATCGACGAGGACGTAGTCACCATTTGCTACGCGGATGACAAGGTAATAATAATCAAAGGCAACTCGAGACGGCAACTAGAGGAAAAAGCAAATTCGGTACTAAAGAAGTCCATGAAATGGAATGAACTTCACAAAATGTCGATATCTACAAGTAAAACCAAATGTATGGTGATGAAGGGCCATTTCTCGAAACATAGAAATCCTCTAATCAAGATCGGCGGAACATCACTAGGTTTTGTTAATAAATACAAATACTTAGGACTCATGATGGATGATAAGCTAACGTTCTTACCACATCTGCAATACCTACGACGTAAGATCTTGAATACATTTGCTATGACAAAACGTCTTGCAAGAAAGAACTGGGGGTTAAACCATAGAACTATGGGAATACTGTACGACAGGGTAGCGGTGCCCATAATAACATACGGTGCCTCTGTCTGGATGACATCTATAAACAAGAGAAGAAATCAGCAAATAATCTCGTCAATACAGAGGTCATTACTTCTACAACTCACTAGAGCTTGCAGGACTGTCTCTACTCCAGCGTTACAGGTGCTCGCAGGAAAACTACCGCTAGATCTAGAAATTACAAGATCAGGTTTCAGATACTTCGTAAAGAAAAATATCGCGAAAACCTGTGGTAACATTACAAGTAATACAACGAGACTGCTAAACAGAGAACGAAGAATATTCATAAGATGCGAGAATAGAAGAATATCTGATACATGTGAAGAGCAATGGCAGGACTTGTGGGATCAAACGGAGAAAGGTAGAGTAACGCACAGTTTTATACCATCAACCATTGAACGAGCTACATGGATTGAATGGTTTCAACCAGGTCTGCAACTTACCTTCCTGCTAACAGGACACGGCCCTTTTCGAGCGAATCTAAGAAGACTTGGACTTGAACAATATGATGTTTGCAGATGTGGAGACCGTGAAGACATTTGGCACGTACTGCAAGATTGCGAACTGTATTCGGACATAAGGAAAGAACATCTAAATGAAGAACGTCTTAAGGAAGCAAGGAGATTACAAGACTTTAGAGGGATGCTCAATTGCAAAAATCACTACAGACAACTTGAGAAGTTCGCAATAGACGTGTTTAATCGCCGACAAGAAGAACTGGAAGAAGACAGGCTGGATGCGAGAGATGAAGTAGGAGGGTATATGCAAGAGAGAAATCCAAAAAGAAGAGGGAAACAGCGAAATCAATCAGATGTGTACTCAGAAGAAGAAGAAGAAGAAGAAGAAGAAGAAGAAGAAGAAGAAGAAGAAGAAGATGAAGATTGGTGACACAAAATAGGGAGAATAGAAGAATCGAAGATTAGCAAGCGCCGTCCAAAACACCAAATCAGCAAAGAATATACAGCAACAATTGTGAAAGAAGTTGAAGAGGAACAAAGAAGACAATCTAAGATAACAACGTACAGAAGACATGAAACCAATATATTCCAGAACACGCAGTCAGGGAGGAAGAAGATGGGGCGACAGTCAAGATTGAAGAAGAAACACGAAAACATCAAGAAACAGAAGGCAGCGATAAGAAGAACAGAGAAGAGAAACAGAAGAAAAGTACGCCACGACCCGAAGAGGATATCGGAAAGGGACCAGTGTACTCAACAAACCAGGGCATACAGTCAGAGAAGAAGAAGAGGGGGCGACAGTCAAGTTTGAAGAAGAAACAGGAAAATATCAAGAAACAGGAAACAGAAGACAGCGATAAGAAGAAAAGAAGACGAGGAGTTGAAGAGAAACAAAGAAGAGAATCTAAGAGAACGTCGCACAGAAGACATGAAACCAACATCTTCCAGGGCATGCAGTCAGGGAAGGAGAAGATTAGGTGACAGTCAAGATTGAAGAAGAAACAGGAAAACACCTAGAAACAGAGGACAGCGATAAGAAGAAATGACGCAGAGGGGCAGAAAGCTACGACTTGAAGAGGAAACCGGAAAGTGACCAGTTAACTCAAAAAGAAAAGAAGATCGCCAGTTCGATCACCAGAAGGGAAATCAAGATCAGCAGAAGTATTCTCCTCAAGAACCACCAGACAGTGAAAAGAAGAGAGGAAGAATCGTGGAGAAGACGACATAACTTGGAAGAAGAAGAGGAGCTGAACACTCAGAAGAAGGAATACGATCACTGCGACCACTGGAGGGGAAGCAAAGCACAGAAGACGCACATGAATCCTCATCAGGTTGAAACAAAAACAACCATAGAAGCAACGATTTATGCCTAGTCAAAGGAAAATCATCCGAAATGGAGTAAACAGAAACTACGAAGAGCAGAAGAAGATGAATAAATATACAAGGAGAATAATATCAAGAACAAGAAGCTAATACATTGCAAAGACAATACCAACGACAAAGGAGGGTTACCAATTTGAGGACTCCTAAGGTCGGACTTCAAGAAAAACAGCAAGAGATAACACAAATACAAGAAAAGATAGACGCATATAAGCTTCGGCTTAGGTGGCGTCAGATGTAGATGTGGATTTAATGAAAAAAAAAAAAAAAAAAAAAAAAAAAGTACAAAGTACCACAATGGCAAATACAATAGAACAAGAATAAATACAGTTTACAATTAATATTAAATATATATGTATAAAAGAAGTGTAATAAGAACACGATGGTCAGAAATAGATTTACAAACTACATACTAGACATTATATCGGGTAGTATAACAGAACAACCGCGATATTACACATTACAATTATATATTCAATGCACTATTTAGTATATGATACACAACTTCACAACGCGCACACTCGCTCATTCTTATATATCAAAACACACACACGCAAACTCACACACATACACCTACACAAAGAAATATATACATAGTAGAGATGGTCCGTCGATTCGCCGTGGTCATATTGGTTGGCTACTGCATAAAAATGCGATTCTTTATTGTTTTAGTGGAATCCCGTGTTAAATCGATGTCAATCCTTTTTGATAAGTCGTTATAAGTGTCTTGAATTCTGTTTACCACTGAAAATTTAGCCAAGTTTTTTCTAGATTTGCTAGTTTGGAAAAGGTAGGTGTGTCTAGACCTTCTAAGGGGAACATTGAAGTTAATTTTGGAAAGAAGGCTACTACAATCGATATAATTACAAACGATATTTTTTAACAAAATCATATCTGCAACTCGCCTCCTACATTCAAGCGTTGGTAGGTTGTATTGCTTACAAAGTGAGTTGTAATCATTCCGGTGATATTCACGCCCACTCCGAACACATATCCATTTAACAAATTTAATTTGTAGCCGTACAAATGAGAAATATAATTGATTCATTTCTTATGACTAGAGGTGTTTGTTTTTCGCGGACCGCGAAATCGCGGAAAGTGTTGATAAACAAGAGGGAGGTAAACAAAGTGTATATCTATTGATAGGCACCTTAAAAACATCAAAATTTCACCGCGAAAATTCGCGAAATCCGTCAATTTCCAGTTATAACATCGAAATTTGTATTGAATAGAGAGATAACACGAAATCTCGATTGTTTTTAATTTATTATAACATTTAAAAAGAATTTAAATTTATTATTACAGTCAAACGTTATTACAACACAATCGTGGGGACGTAATATTTTTTCATCATAATGATGATTTCGTTAAGAAAATCAACGATTAATTTTTGCTGAAATTCGGCGTCAAGCAGAGCAAACGAGTACAATTCTGAGGGATTTGACGTGACGGACAAGAAGATTCTTATGTGTTGTGACTGCCGCCTTTAATTCGACCGTAAAGACACACTAGACAAACACAGGTAATGGTATTGTTAATACACTTCGTATTAACTAGTACTAGTTTGTACATACAATTCAAATAAATTAAATAACATTAAAATTCCTTTTTAATTAAAACATGTTTCTGGTGAAATTTACTGTAGAAAATCTCCCAAAAAGCATAACACCGCCATAACATCGAAATTATTAAATCTATAAACGAAATTAAAGAGAACATAACACCATTTACAAACACCTCTACTTATGACTATTTCAATCCACTGTGACAGTTGTGAACTACAGCATTGTTATTGCATGTTCCAATTCGCTTAAACCTTATTGCTATTCCACTATTGCAACTCTTATTTCAATTGTGAATCGGGCTTTAATTGGGATGAAATTCACAATCTGCTCATCTTGTCGCATAATGGCCCACTAATCTTGCACTTAACACTTACTCACTTATCTTGTAGGGATATATTTTATTTCCCTACACTGCAGAAATTAAATTTATGTCAATTAATAAACCTAATCTTAATGATAATTTGTTAATTCTTTTGAATCAGTTTTGAGCGTCGTCTGTGGCGGTTTATTTCCTTAAAAACAAGGTTTTGGTAAACAATATTGAGTTGTTTGTTGTTCAGAACGAGCACGGCAGCTGGGATGTGGTATAAAGCCCGGGCGACGCTACCAGAGATCACATTGCAGAGAAGATCATCTGGGAGAACTGAGAGGACTCCGAACAAGACAACGCGATGACATCAAAGACAGTTCTCTGCTTCCTATTGGCTGCGTCCGTGGTCGGGGTGAGTCCACACAACGTTTATAATTAATTTACTAATTTAATTATAATTATATATAATAATATATATATATATATATATATATATAATTTTATATATTACATTATATATGTTATATATTACATATAATAATATAATATATAATATATAATAATACAATATATAATAATATAATATATTAAATATATAAATAATATATATATATAATAATATAATTTAATTAATTAATTAATTAATTAATTTTACCGTGTGATTTGTACAGAATTCAAATATTAGTAGGCCTACAAACTATACAAAATAACTATACATACAAAATAAAATATACATACGAAAGTACAAAATACATTCAGAAATAACTAAAGATGGGTCAGAGAAACAGGAATCTAAGTTGTTAATTATCAACAAATTCTTTCAAAGTGTAGAATGATTGAATTAAGAGGAAAGTTTTTAGCCTGTATTTAGAAAGTTGAAGAGATGTAGAGTTTTTTACTGATTGGGGAAGTTTGTTATAAATTTTACTGCAAGGATGGGATGGACATTGGTTGTAATATCTATGGTTGGATGTGGGGATGAAAATGTTAGCGCTAGATCGGGTAAGACGGAAGTGGTTGACATTATATTATAAGTAAAGGCAGCGACACACGGGAAACAACATGTTTTAAAAACTAGTTTTAAAAACTTATTCCACTAAGTTACTAGATGTAATAATTTAGGTGGCTCGTTGGCCCAGTGGTTAGCATCCCTGCTTCCAATGCAGAAGGTCCTGGGTTCAAATCCCGCTTCAGGCAGAAGTTTTTTAACTTCTAATGTGGATTTAATTCCATTACTTCTTGGCTAAGGAATAAGTAAACGGTGACTTTGGAGCCGTCCCAGCAACGAAGCACTCAATAAATTCAAAGTTGATCTGAATCGGCCTTGTTGATTCTGGCATTTGTCCGCAGGTGTTCGCACTGTCCAATCACTGATTCATATGTTTCGTATTTGAAATATCGATCTTTGATTGGTTATCGCTCACTCGTCGATGGTGTTCGAAGCCTACAGGGTTGGTTCAGTTACTTTCAATTAAAGTCCCCCACTGAAAATCAGTTTAGTTACTGAGTGGGTAGACTCTAAATGTGAATTTATTTATTTTCTTTATTTTATCTAACATTGAACTTTGCTGGAACGCTCTCCTGGGCTGGGCCATCTAGAGCAGCACAAGGAATGTAGAGGTTAAACGCTTTAGCCCGAGGGCTGGGGTGATAATAAAAATAACTGTTCCGATGAATGGGGGTACAACCTGCTACAATGGAGTAAGTGTGAAAACAAAAATAAAACTGAATTGGTGCTTAGTAGAAGCGAGGGGGGCCGTCGCAGTCTAGGGCTAAACTATCCAGGGGACTTATTTCATTCCATTACTTATCGTAGTCTGTTATTCAAGTGTTCCAAAACATTATTTCTCTATAACATGTTGTCAGGGCGTGGCCAATAAATAGAGCATCATGAAATTTGCATTTACCTTAAAAGCGAAAAGTAAAAAATAATTTTCTTTTCGAAAGTTTTCGAATTCGGGTAGGGTTATGCAGCTAAAAAATGCAATTTTTCTTGCAACACTTCCTAACATTTAACACCTAGTACGAAAGTTGAAACTATTCCTACTTGTTGGCTCGTTTCTCTTAAATTCTTAGCCCAGCCAATGAGAGATGACTATTTATAAATCTGGCCAATGGTAGCGATCCAAGTAATCAGTTAAGCCACGTCCACACAAATGACTTCTGATTATTGAATATCAACTACAGCCCCACTGTGGTTATTTCTTAGTCAAGCCACAAAACCAACAAGACTCGTTTTCATTGGCTGCAGGTGAGAGTTCAGTTTCGTTACAGAGTTGGTAGACTCTAAATGTGAATTTATTTATTTATTTAAAATTGTGTGAACGTCAGCACGTATCGCCTTCAAATCACTTAATGAGTAGTCAATAGTCATTTATCTGAACCGGCTCTTAAGATAAGACTTCTCTGAGAACAAAATAAGCTATTCTTAAACACTAGGGGGCGGAATGCAAAGTCGAGTTAGATATATCTCTTGTTTATGTTTGCTTTGGGATCAGTTCTTCTCATGGTAAGCAGCATGTAATAAAACAATTCCATAGCAACAAATCCTGTTCTTAATTTGACACTTGACTCTGCTAACGGCTCTGCAGCTGTGAAAATAACCATGCCTATGACCTAGCTGTCGAATACGTTATAAACCAAGGTCTACTAGATCACCATGTAGCAAGGGCTCGTCGTGGGAGTTCAACGAGCCTCCGCTAGGCGGTGTGCAAGTAGACCTTGTATATAAACCTACTAGTAACAGCGTAGTAACCTGTATAGCAGCAAAAATTACTGGGTGAGGGAAGATAATTCACTCTTATGGGAAATCGTCTGCGCGTGTCTAAGCAAAATTTTCTAAGTCCGACATGTAGTTCGAATTCTCATCGCAAGAGCTCGCTCTTCCAAAAGTTTAAAACTGAGCGGGAACCTCGGTCGTTCGACTCAGCGCCTTCTCAGCGTCGGGGGAAGGAAGTGTCCGAGCCGAAATTTTCCGTTGCCAGAACAGAGTTCAAATATATCCCGCCAGACGGCAACGAAGTTCAAACGTGCTGAGCTAGCGCTCCTTGCGGTGAGAATTCGAAATAGTGGTGAGACTTAAAAATGTTTGACAAAACTCGGGCAGATATTTTAACACGGCGATAAAACATCTTCTCCACTCAGTAATCTTTGGTAGTAGGCACCGTTCGGCTAGGGTCTTACGGAAACAAGATTCATATTATAACTTCTACTGGAATCCGCTCATCCTGTTACCACAAGCCAGGTTGCAATCTGAGTGATATAGATAATATTTGCGTACAGACCCTTGGACAGACATTAAGAGTACACCTCTGTTTCAGATGTTAAACGCGCACCCAGCCCAGGACGAAGTCGACCACGACGAGTTTGCTCAGGACGATCAGGACGACGAACTAGTCTCACAGGACGAGATCCAGGATACGTTGGACGAACCCTTCCCCACGATGGACGAGTCAGACGTTCAAGAAGACGTCACAGTTTCAATCAAGGACAGAAGAGCCGAGATGATGAGTGTGATGAGAGTTGTGAGAAGTCTCGGGCCCCAATACTCTGTCTGCCTCACAGCCCAGCACGGGCCCCTAAGGAAGGTAAGAGCCAACCCTTAGCACAGTGTGATGAGAGTTGTGAGAAGTCGCAGGCCCCAATACTCTGTCTGCCACACGGCCCAGCGCGGGCCCCTTAGGAAGGTAAGAGCCACCCCTCAGCACAGTGTGATGAGAGTTGTGAGAAGTCTCGGGCCCCAATACTCTGTCTGCCTCACGGCCCAGCGCGGGCCCCTTAGGAAGGTAAGAGCAAACCCTCAGCACAGTGTGATGAGAGTTGTGAGAAGTCTCGGGCCCCAGTACTCTGTCTGCCACACGGCCCAGCGCGGGCCCCTTAGGAAGGTAAGAGCCACCCCTCAGCACAGTGTGATGAGAGTTGTGAGAAGTCTCGGGCCCCAATACTCTGTCTGCCTCACGGCCCAGCGCGGGCCCCTTAGGAAGGTAAGAGCCACCCCTCAGCACAGTGTGATGAGAGTTGTGAGAAGTCTCGGGCTTCAATACTCTGTCTGCCTCACGGCCCAGCGCGGGCCGTTTAGGAAGGTAAAAGCCAACCCTCAGCACAGTGTGATGAGAGTTGTGAGAAGTCTCTGGCTTCAATACTCTCTCTGCCTCACGGCCCAGCGCGGGCCCCTTAGGAAGGTGAGAGCCAACCCCCAGCACAGTGTGATGAGAGTTGTGAGAAGTCTCGGGCTCCAATACTCTGTCTGCCTCACGGCCCAGCGCGGGCCCCTTAGGAAGGTAAGAGCCACCCCCAGCACAGTGTGATGAGAGTTGTCACAAGTCTCGGGCCCCAATACTCTGTCTGCCTCACGGCCCAGCGCGGGCCCCTTAGGCAGGTAAAAGCCACCCCTCAGCACAGTGTGATGAGAGTTGTGACAAGTCTCGGGCCCCAATACTCTGACTTCCTCACGGCCCAGCGCGGACCCCTTAGGAAGGTAAGAGCCACCCCTCAGCACAGTGTGATGAGAGTTGTGAGAAGTCTCGGGCCCCAATACTCTGACTTCCTCACGGCCCAGCGCGGGCCCCTTAGGAAGGTAAGAGCCAACCCTCAGCACAGTGTGATGCGAGTTGTGAGAAGTCTCGGGCCCCAATACTCGGTCTGCCTCACGGCCCAGCGCGGGCCCCTTAAAAGGTAAGAGCCACCCCTCAGCACAGTGTGATAAGGGTTGTCTGTCTCTCTTATGCAGGTGTGGATGGACGCCAAAGCCGCGGCCAGACAATGCCGCGCAGGGAACCAAGACAAAGCCACGTGCGAGCAGGCTGTAGTTGCAGCTTCCGCCGAGGGTCTGGGCAAAGCGCTACTCGAGGTTGTTCAGTGTATTAAGGGCAAAGGATAGTCTCTACGTCAAAAACCGCAGAAAATGTTCATTATTAAATAATATCTCAAGATTGCAACAAGAAAGCGAAAATCTAAATCAGCAGCGAACTTTGCTTTGGTAAGCCCTACAGATTGAATAAAATATTATAACCATTAGCGTAGTATTTTGATTATAATTCGATAATTAGTAATAAAATTAATTATTTAGAAAAAAACATACTGATTATAATATAAGTCACGACTTAGCGCATTCAATATGTAGGGCTTACTAAACCACAGTGCGCTGTTGATTAAGATTTTTGATTTCGAAGCCCATTCTTGTGATATAAATTAAAAATGAAAATTTGTTGCGGTTTTTGACGTAGGTGTATCCTTCCCTGTTAAAGACACGGCTGCCAAATCTACAGGCGTCACACGAGGCTGGCTCGGGAAAATCCGAGGCGCTCTCGGCAAGTATTACAACTTGACCTCGAAGGTCTGCGGTTACGGCTATGTCAATTGTCCGCTGTGCCGCCGTTGCGTCATATTGTGGCCAATGGTTACAAAATGAACTGAACACGCTATGATTACAACGCGTCAATGATAACCTCCATCTGGTCACAGTTTATCAACTCTGCAATGAATAACTTCATCAAGATTATAAATACCAAATAGAAATAGAAACTTAGTAATAGAAAGCAAAATAGAATCACTTACGGTGTACATGTTATGGTATTTTATTATTACCTGTTTCCTGGGTGCATCCAAGTACCGATAGGGGTGACTCAGACCTCGTTTATAACGGTACGCACAACACCAAAACACAACAATGAAACAAATTAATTACACCGATAGACAAACAACAAGCCGTCAAAAGATAAAATATTCTGAAGTTGGAAAATTGAAAAGTTCAAAACATTGACAAGCCTTCAGATCGTTGTTGTTCATCATTGAATCGAAATTTTTACTGGCGAGCAGTTACTATCGTTAAAACTATTTGTGTTTCCCCTATTATTCGCAAAGCTATTACTTTGACAGCTTGTTTTTTCTCCACCAGTTTCTATTGTTGTAGTTCGGCTGTGAGGTCAGTTGCAGGTTCCCTATTAAAGGCAAGCGCCATTCAAATATTTACACTGATTTAGATGGGTACACAAGATGCGCTGAATATATTTACACTAGCTTAGATTAGTTTAATAAGTGTATGACAGGCGAACGAAACTTGAAGGAATTAGGAGAAGAAAAACCAACCTGTTTTATTTATAGATAAATTTATTGTTAGTAAATTAAAGGTGGGATGTACATTGTACAACAACAGACAGGTGCGTATTGTAAACAAGCAGTGAAACAAGTAGAGACGATGATGCTGGGACTATTGTTGTACTTCCATTTGTTCAGTGATAAGCCTTGAAATATGATGTTAATGAAGTATTTAGTTTAACTTATTCTTTTCAATAGTTAATGGTGGGTCTTGACCTTAATGTGATGTGTAATGGGCAAGGCATAAGTTTTAACAATAGCAACAAGTGGCTTCCACAAAAACGTGCTTGCTAGTCATAAAACACAGGTTAATTCCCTGCTTTAATGGATAGCAATTATGGATTTTGTGTGATGCGCTGTTACACCATGAAGTTTGAACTTTACCCTTGAAGAAGATATAATAAACTTTTTTTTTCAATGATTACATACAAAACTAAAAATGAATGACACCTTCTTCAAATTATATCAATACTATGAATAAAATCT
Organism: Isoperla grammatica; assembly: GCA_945910005.1. Lineage (NCBI taxonomy): Eukaryota > Metazoa > Arthropoda > Insecta > Plecoptera > Perlodidae > Isoperla > Isoperla grammatica. The sequence continues at coordinate 41,847,900 of OX246744.1, forward strand.
ATTATTTTGAAGTTTGCGAAAGATCCCAGTCCAGTGGAATGGCAGCGAAATGGAAGTTTGGAGGAACTACAACGGCCAAAATTATAAACTACTCAAATAATTTCGATGAATGAAAATAGTAAAAATTGTTCAGAAACATTCATTTTATGCTTTTACATAAATACATTGTGGGTTTTCGGCGTATTTCTTGGAAAAAAGTGATCTCAAAAATTGTACCAACACACTCCATAAATATCCAATTTTGTACTACAAGAAATCTTGTGGCAAACTACGATCTACTTAATCTTTAACATGTTATGTTACTAAATTCAATTACTTATCCCTATCATCATTACTATTGTGGAGAATAAGAGCTTCGTTTTTCAAGCCCCGACGTAGCCTAGGCCAAATACATATCAATGACATGTAGTATACTATTTTAGTCACACGCTCCAAAGAACTGCAAAAAATTGTCACATCTTCGTCTCAACTCTTTAAGCTTACTATTCTGTGAGTACTGGCGCGCTTACGTCTTACGTTTTATTGATTACGCATTACGTTCTTGTGTGGATCCGCCTAACTCCAGCGTTCCAAACATCTTCTTGTAGCTCAAGCGTCAATCTCCCTAGCGGTCAGATATTGATCATTGTCTGCGTCAAGTGCGGCCAGGGACCTTCTGTCGTGGGCGAGCGCTCCCCCTAGGAGGGCTCTAGCCTCATCGAGACTCATCCTTCCGTCACCGTCAGCGTCGGCAGCTCTGATGACGTCATCGGCGTCCTCCACTTCCGGTGCCTCATCGCGCCGACCCAAGACGGACCAATAGACGTCGTCCGCACATCTTCCTTGTCTACAACCGCCATCACAGTTGCACCCGACGATGTTGCAGGAGCCAACCCCGCAGTATTTAAATGGGGAGGAGCAGTCCTTACATCTATGTCCATGACCCAGCAACTTGTGATAGCGGTGGGTATAACAGCAGACTGCCTGACCTGCAACATAGAGCAGAGCCTCATGTCTGCTCTAAGGCCTGCTGCCAACACAAGGTTAGGCCCTGCTATACAACAGAGACACACAGCATAGTGACAACACTCTTAGCATGTCAACAGGTAGATTAGTTCTGTATCTCACCACCAGACGGCAGCTCCAGCCACAGCACAGCCAACACACAGCACAGCGACAACACTCTTATCATGTCAACAAGTAGATTAGTTCTGTATCTCACCACCAGACGGCAGCTCCAGCCACAGCACAGCCAACACACAGCACAGTGACAACACTCTCATCATGGCAACAGGTAGATTAGTTCTGTATCTCACCACCAGACGGTAGCTCCAGCCACAGCACAGCCAACACACAGCACAGTGACAACACTCTTATCATGGCAACAGGTAGATTAGTTCTGTATCTCACCACCAGACGGCAGCTCCAGCCACAGCACAGCCAACACACAGCACAGTGACAACACTCTTATCATGTCAACAGGTAGATTAGTTCAGTATCTCACCACCAGACGGCAGCTCCAGCCACAGCACAGCCAACACACAGCACAGGGACAACACTCTTATCATGGCAACAGGTAGATTAGTTCTGTATCTCACCACCAGACGGCAGCTCCAGCCACAGCACAGCCAACACACAGCACAGTGACAACACTCTTATCATGGCAACAGGTAGATTAGTTCTGTATCTCACCACCAGACGGCAGCTCCAGCCACAGCACAGCCAACACACAGCACAGGGACAACACTCTTATCATGGCAACAGGTAGATTAGTTCTGTATCTCACCACCAGACAGCAGCTCCAGCCACAGCACAGCCAACACACAGCACAGCGACAACACTCTTATCATGGCAACAGGTAGATTAGTTATGTATCTCACCACCAGACGGCAGCTCCAGCCACAGCACAGCCAACACACAGCACAGCGACAACACTCTTATCATGGTAACGAGTATGCTTGCAGACCTACAAGTACTTCTACCCAGGTGGCCCCCTTGTTTTATAGCACCCCCTCCCTCCACTTTTCCGCCAATCTGCGAGGTCGCCACTATTACAAAAGCTAAAGGAAAAATGATTGGGATATCGTTTTAATCGTTTTAAGCGGAATGTCTGAGCGGCTTCCTGCTTTGTTTGATAACTATCGTACTAACATTACTGATTATTTAGTTAATATGGTTGAATTATGAGGTAATATACTTCCCTCACTTAGTTACTTGTTTCCTAACTCACTTATTTACTTAATTTTTTACTAACTTACTCCCATATTTACTTACTTGCTTACTTAATTACTAACTTGCTTACTTACTTGACTCTTAACTTCTACTTTCTTATTTAAATATCTACTTAACTACTTACTTCCTTATTTACTTACTTACTTTATTACTTTCTTGATTATTAACTGTATTTTTTACTTAATTACTTACTTAATTTTTTACACTCCTACTCATTTATTTAATTTCTTACTTAATTTCGTGGTTACTTTCTTACCTACGCTCTTACTTAATTACTTACTAAGTTAATTACCTTTTTACTTTCCTTCTTACTTACCGACTTACTAACTTGTCTCATTAATACTTATTATATTACTTAATTACTTACTGACACTCTAAATTACTTCATTACGTACTTAATTTAGTACTCACCTACTTAATTAATTACTTATGTACTTAATTTCAACTGACCTACTTACTAACATTCTTACTTACTTAATGACTTACTTACTTAATTTCGTACTGACCTATTAATTTTATTTTACACTAACAAACACTTTTACTTACTTAATTACTTACTTATTTACTTACTTACTGGAAAAGAACGCTCTCCATGGCGGGGCCCTTTTGAGAAGATTAAGGAATACAGAATTAAAAACGCATAAGCCAGGGGGACTGGGGTGATAATAGTGACTGTAATGTGTGTGAGGATGAATGGGGGTAGAACCAGCTACAGTGGATGTCCAGTGTGAAAACGCGATAAAGAATCTTAATGAATGCTCAGTATAGTAGCGAGGGGCTTGGGAGGGGGGGGGGGGGAGCCGTCTCAGTTTAGGGCTGAACCATCCAGGGATCACTTGTTCCTTGATCATCGCGGCTAGAGCAATCCTGCATAAATAAATAAATAAAGTCACATTTAGAGTCTACCCACTCAGTAACTAAACTGATTTGCAGTGGGGGACTTTAATTTAAAGTGACTAAACCAACCCTGTAGGCTTCGAACACCATCGACGAGTGAGCGATAACCAATCAAAAATCGATATTTCAAATACGAAACACATGAATCAGTGATTGGACAGTGCGAACACCTGCGGACAAATGCCAGAATCAACAAGGCCGATTCAGAACAACTTTGAATTTATTGAGTTCTTCGTTGCTAGGACGGCTCCAAAGTCACCGTTTACTTATTCCTAAGACAAGAAGTAATGGAATTGAATCCACATAAGAAGTTAAAAAATTTCGCCTCGTCCTTGTTATTCCACAGGAAGATACTTCGTTATACATTACTGCTAGAAAATAAAAATATGTTCTACTGTTCGAATTTTTGGCTGGAGAGAGAACTGGTAGAAATAGATTTCAGTTGTAGAAGAAACATTAAATAGATACCAAAATAAAACAAACACTTAATCGAAATATATATAGACATATTTTGTTTGCAATATATGTATAATGCCTTTGTAATTATTATGTTATTAAAATAAAGAAACCTTGAAGAAATTTTATTGTGTCTTTGTAACCTGAATACTTTCGTTAGTACATTGAACTTGATGTCCATACTTCTTATATAACAAACTGTATTTTAGGTGGCGCGTGTTCCAGTGGTTAGCATCCCTGCTCTCAACGCAGAAGGTCCCGGGTTCGAGTCCCGCTTCATGCAGAAGTTTTTTAACTTCTAATGTGGATTTAATTCCTTTACTTTTAGGTTAGGAATAAGTAAACGGTGACTTTGGAGCCGTCCTAACAACGAAGCACTCAATAAAATTTATTCAAAGTTGTTCTGAATCGGCCTTGTTGATTCCGGCATTTGTTCGCAGGTGTTCGCACTGTCCAATCACTGATTCATATGTTTCGTATTTGAAATATCGATCTTTGATTGGTTATCGTTCATTCGTCGATGGTGTTCGAAGCCTACAGAGTTGGTTTAGTCACTCTAAATTAAAGTCCCCCTCTGCAAATCAGTCTTGTTACTGAGTGGGTAGACTCTAAAAGTGAATTTATTAATTTATTTTTATTTATTTAAGGTATGTTTCCTCTGCGTGCGACAACCGGCAACATGTAGCATGCGGATGGCAACATATGTTGCTCTTTGTATTATGCGGCTTGTATGATGTAGTATGACGCATGTATGACGTAGTATGACGCACCGTGTTGACTCAGTTGAAAACCGACTGCTGTGTGCGACAATGTCGCGTGTTGCATGTCGGGTCGCCCAAATGTTGCCTCACTAGAACCCAGTCTTTAAGCCTGTCCGCTCATAGTGGAAACAAAACGTTTAGAGTTGATGACCAGTGTTTGTCTAATAGACCGTGAAATAGGGTTTAATGGGCCAACAAGTAGCGCGCTGTTGTCATTTCATTGCCATTTATTTTTCTTTCAAAGGGTGACATTCTTTCGACTTCCGTTATTATAAAATTGGCAACCGTGTTTTCTTGTAAATCTTGGTTTACAAGCCAATCATTCTAAGATTGTAGCTTAAACCGCCATCTTGTAAACAAGAATTTTGTTTAAAATAAAGTTTTTTTTTTTGTAAGAGTAATGTGATATTCAAACGATTTGTTTGCTTTAATACATAGAAAAAACTCGCTCATCTGGCAACGCGGAGCGTTTTCCTAGTAATGGTTCAATACACAAACATGGGCCATTAGCTCTAAACGTTTCGTTTCTACTATGAGCCAGGAGGCTGTCCTCGGTAGCGTTAAGGGGATGATTGACATTCTTGGTCTCCAACAATACAAACAAATTCTTTTTAGTTCGACTTTTTACGGCGTGGACGTTAGTTTGAGACGAACTGCTGCAGTCCCTGCTTAAAATTACCATGGATACTGGTTGGTTACGAGATGTAATTCTTAGTGTAACACATAAGAACTGGACGGTTTCACACAGAACCAATCGTAACATGTTTCCAATGAATTCCATTTGAAATTGTAACTAACCGGAACAATGCGTAATAAACCAGCAATAGATGTAACCCATGGTAACGGCAACCAATAAGAATCTAATGTAACAAACTGGAACATGTTTCTTATCGTAATCAAACGTACTCCATGGTAACGGCAACCAATAAGAATCTAATATCACGACTGGGAAAGTGAGTCTTATCGTAACCAACCGTATTCCATGGTAACGGCAACCAATAAGAATCTAATGTAACAAACTGGAACATGTTTCTTATCGTAACCAACCGTATACCGTGGTAACGGCAACCAATAAGAATCTAATGTAACAAACTGGAACATGTTTCTTATCGTAACCAACCGTATTCCATGGTAACGGCAACCAATAAGAATCTAATGTAACAAACTGGAACATGTTTCTTATCGTAACCAACCGTATACCGTGGTAACGGCAACCAATAAGAATCTAATGTAACAAACTGGAACATGTTTCTTATCGTAACCAACCGTATTCCATGGTAACGGCAACCAATAAGAATCTGATGTAACAAACTGGAACATGTTTCGTATCGTAATCAACCGTATTCCATGGTAACGGCAACCAATAAGAATCTAATGTAACAAACTGGAACATGTTTCGTATCGTAACCAACCGTATTCCATGGTAACGGGAACCAATAAGAATCTGATGTAACAAACTGGAACATGTTTCTTATCGTAACCAAACGTATTTCATGGTAACGGCAACCAATAAGAATCTAATGTAACACAATGGAAAATGTTTCTTATCGTAACCAACCGTATTCCATGGTAACGGCAACCAATAAGAATCTAATGTAACAAACTGGAACATGTTTCTTATCGTAACCAAACGTATTTCATGGTAACGGCAACCAATAAGAATCTAATGTAACACACTGGAAAATGTTTCTTATCGTAACCAACCGTATTCCATGGTAACGGCAACCAATAAGAATCTAATGTAACAAACTGGAACATGTTTCTTATCGTAACTAACCGTATTCCATGGTAACGGCAACCAATCAGAATCTTATGTAACAAACTGGAACATGTTTCGTATCGTTACCAACCGTATTCCATGGTAACGGCAACCAATAAGAATCTAACGTAACAAGTAGTAATTAATGGGAACCATAACCGATGGGATTTACATGCAACCTAATGTCACCGTAACAAACCGTAACGAGTGGTAACCAATTGGAACTGTAACCAATAGGATTCACACGCGACCAAATGTCACCGTAACAAACCGTAACGACTAGTAATTAATGGGAACCATAACCAATGGGAATTATGTTTTACTGTAACAAACCGTAACGAGTAGTAATCAATGGGAACCGTAACCGATGGGATTTATACGCAACCAAATGTCACCGTAACAAACCGTAACGACTAGTAATCAATGGGAACCGTAACCAATGGGAATCATGTGTTACCGTAACAAACCGTAACGAGTAGTAATCAATGGGAACTGTAACCGATGGGATAAATGGGATAACCGACCAATAAGAATCTAACGTAACAAACTGGAAAGTGTTTCTTAAATTCCATGGTCATGGCATTCTCTTCCAAGTGTTTTATGCCAAGTGTTACTTACAAAACACAATTTACAAATATAATCATAAAAAAACATAATATCAATCATAATTGTATTTCTTACAAAACACAATTTACAAATATAATCATAAAAAAACATAATATCAATCATAATCATGCCACAATCAAGCCGCGGTATTAAATTCAATTAGCAGGTGCACCAACATAAGTTTTTATTGAAGTGTATTATTCGTATTTTTTCGGTATGGTACGGATCATTATAAAATTATTAGATTTGTACTAAAACATCTCTAATTTGATATCTAAGAACGGACAAAGCATAATAAATAATAATGTAAAGTACGCCTTCACTTTTTGCGTGCATAAGTTGGTAACAGTCAGTCAGTCCGTTACGCAAGCCGGGTTTGAACCCAAACCAAGCCAAGGGCAAGAGCGGCGTGCAATGGTGAGGTGTTTGTTTAGAACACGTGTGTTTACATTTAAAATAATGTCTTCGGACCACTCAGACGTTTTTGTGGAGTTTTTAGAACATAAAGAAGTGTCTGTTATAACATCGAACACAGTAACAAAATACCAAGTCATTTGAAGAACATAAAAATGGTAGGCCTAGACCAAGAAGTGAGGTTATGAGTCTAGCCTGGAAAGGGGAAGGCCTAGCGATGCGAGACTACTTAGCAAAGGTCCTAGCTCATTCCTGTAAGTATATACATAATACTTTAATATGTACGTATATAGCCATATACCTATAGTTTCGGGCCTAGGGCCTAGTAGTCAGGCCTACTGTAAGCGTAGGTAGGCCTAGGCCTAGGCCTACCTTCATCTCAAACTTGGCCCTATAGGCCTAAGCCTAGGGCCTTGGTCATTTATAGGTGACCCAGACCTAGCATTGAGTCTAGCTAGGCCCAAGGCCTACTGTGTATTGAGCTCTAGGCCTAGGCCTTGATATCCTGACTAGGCCCTAGCCTACGCCTTAGGCCAATAACAAACAAAGGCAAATGTGGCCTAGGTAGCTTTTGGGCCTAGGTCTATCATTACTAGGCCTAATCTTTGTGAATGCTTTCAGATGATCCCTAGGCCTACCGTTCATGGGAACGTAACCTAGACCGAGGCTACCCTATATCAAGACTGGAGAAAGATGAGAAGAAAGATGAGATCCAGTTTAGGGCCAGGCCAGTGATGCCCAAGGCATTAAGTTTATTGATGAGTAATTGGTGGTCAATGGTGTCAAAGACCTTACTTAGGTCGTAGAATAATCCAAGGGCATCGTCTTCTCTGTCAAGTGCTGAATATAAGGAAGAGAGGAAGGAGAAGATGGCAGTTTAGAGTGCATCATTTCGAGCGGAAACCGCGCTACCTACTATCCAGTAGATTATATTTGTTTAGTGATTCAAGTCCATGCCTATCAGCTTCTCCTGACAACTTGAAGAAGGTATGCCTAAACAATTTTACTTTCAGAGTATTCTTGCATTCGGTGTTTTCATTGTAGGTCTATGTGTCTCATTCTCATCCCATGATAGGGTATAGGCTAGTATTGAATGCAGGCCTAAGATTTTTCGTAGAGGCTTACAAAAAACTGGGATATATAGGCCTAGCGCAACGCAAGCACAGCGTACAAAATATGAACCAATAGCCTACTTAACCTATATGGCCTCATCTCCAACTGACACAAGAGTGCATGGCGCAGTGCATTTGATGGTAATTATTTTCTTGTGTTTTGCTTGCCCTACGTTACAACTGACCAATAGGAATCTTGTTCCAACAAGGCATCTGTGGTCTCATCATACTCACTGGGTCAAATGAGTAAATGTTGTTACTAGTAAGATATAGCCTATTATTGAGTGACTTCCAATTGTATCAGATAGAGCCCTGAATTGATGCAAAATAACCTTCAAATGAAACATAATAAAATAATAAATTAGTTAACAACTGTTAACTGTTTCCTCCTATGCGAGATAGGCCTGGCCCTATAGAATAAAATGATAACAATAAAGACGAGCTGGTTTGCTATTCCTATTATAGACAACTCTAGAACCGGTGGTTACAAGTGGTATTGAATTTGTAGTCTGTCCCTAACCTCATCAAATCATGGCAAGTGCAGATGACGAGAAGGCCACAACTTGTGTTTTGCTGTGCTTGTGTCACACGAATTGTGGGTTGATATGTGAGTTGTACGTAAGGGCTTAGGGCTTAAAGGTTGAGTAAATTATTTACGTTATTTGTGAAAATTATTTACACTCAACGTTATAAGGTTAATGTAATGTTCAATGCGTTTTGAGATTGTAACATTCACAATAATCTTATGTTTGGCAGTGCTTTGTTGGGATTTCGAACTTCTAGGTAGACCTACCTACTAGAACAAAGTCTAGGCATAAAATATTTAAGAATATCTCGCAGGCTGCATATATTTACATTTTGGGATGGAAGAATATCAATCATTAGCAATAATAACCGATGATTGTGATTATGTAGACTATGATATTTCCCAAGAAGTTTGGCATAAAAAAAAACAAAAAAAAAAACAGTATAACAGTATATTGTATATATAATATAACATCTGATATGTAATGCATGTGATTGTTGTAAGTTGATACCAATGTATGAGGTGAAAGGTCTTGTTTTTTTAGAACCATTTGTTTGCATACTAGGCATATGCAATAATTGCATCATTTCTTTCCATGAGTTTTGTGTCAGGTTTTGTCATTAATTAGATAAAGATTCCCACTTTTTGCTGTTAAAGTGCCAGAAGTCCATAATCTAATCTAGGATCCAAAGTCTTACCAAATTACAAGATATTTCATGAGTCTGCATGGGGGGGGGGGGGGGGGTACAAAAAGGCATTGAAAACAAATTTGAAAATGACAAGATATCCATAACATTGGATTTAGAGTTTAAAGGCCTACTGCTAAATTAAACTATTAATATTATACTTCAATTTCCTTTATCAAGGGCAATTCTCAGTTACAAGGCAAATGGCTTTTATGTTACAGATTTTACCATCTGCCGGGGAAAAGCGAACCATTGGGAGTCCATGACCCAGCAACTCTAGCACCTCGGGGGGGATTTGAACAACTGTCAAGGCGTCAACATATGAAGACATGAATGAAGAACAGATAAGTGGAAAGGACCAAGTGTTGCCTATGATATCTGTAACATGTATTGTTTGTACAGGCCTAATAAAGACATAATTAATTAGGCTAATTATACTTCTGATATAAATTGTTTACTGGTAGGCCTAGCCTTGTAGGTGCTAATAGGTGCTAGGTGGGTATGTAGGTGTTGATATTGTAAAAACGATTTCAAATGCTTGTATAGGTAGTATTCAATCGACGTCACATGGCGGCTATTATGAGGTACACATTGCTTGTTTACATTTTGTTCTGTCAATAGAAGACACATAGATTATCTAGGAAAATCAATCAATCAATTGATGTGTGCAGGCAAAAGTTCAAGTAAATGATAACGCATGCAAATGATTGTCTGCAAACAGAGTTTAAACGTTCTTATTTTGTTTTCAGTCATAATACGGAACCTTTGTTTGAAAACTGTTGATGTGTTAGTCAAAGGACATATGCAATATTGCAACAATGAAGTGTCGAAAGAACGTAAACAAATGTTTACAGAGTACCTCAGTATGGCCACTGTGCAATGCCAAAATGAAGTTATTGCATACTCCCTATAAGAAAAATATAATCATCACAAACTTGTAAATTAATTAATTCAGAGATGATTAAAAGCGGTTTGTACTTTGTAGTCTGCGGTACTCATCTACTGTTTAGTGGCAAATGTAACAGCTAGTATTATAGCAACATGATAATTAATTATAAAATTGTTTGCATTCACAATTAAACATAACATTAAAACATATTGTTTAAATGAGAATTGTATTATTCTTTTTTGACCATTTCACAGGGAGTCCCAGCATTTGTTACAGTTGAGCATTGATTACCAGTGGTTATTATTTGTTACAGCAGATTCCCATCGGTTACGGGTGACATTGATTCCCACTGGTTTGTTACGGCAGATTCCCATTGGTTACGGTTGCTTCCCAACTGTTACGGTACATGTTCCTACTTGTTACGGATGGTTCCCATTTGTTACGGTTGGGCATTGATTACAAGTGGTTACTATTTGTTACGGCAGATTCCCATTGGTTACGGATGGTTCCCATTTGTTACGGTTGGGCATTGATTACAAGTGGTTACTATTTGTTACGGCAGATTCCCATTGGTTACGGATGGTTCCCATTCGTTACGGGTGAGCATTGATTCCCACTGATTACTATTTGTTACGGCAGATCCCATTGGTTACGGTTGCTTCCCATTTGTTACGGTTGGTTCCCATTCGTTGTGGGTGACATTGATTCCCACTGGTTACTATTTGTTACGGCAGATTCCCATTGGTTACGGTTGCTTCCCATTTGTTACGGTACACGTTCCAGCTTGTTACGGTTGGTTCCCATTCGTTACGGGTAAGCATTGATTCCCACTGGTTACTATTTGTTACAGCAGATTCCCATTGGTTACGGTTGCTTCCCATTTGTTACGGTACACGTTCCAGCTTGTTACGGTTGGTTCCCATTCGTTACGGGTGAGCATTGATTCCCACTGGTTACTATTTGTTACAGCAGATTCCCATTGGTTACGGTTGCTTCCCATTTGTTACGGTACACGTTCCAGCTTGTTACGGTTGGTTCCCATTCGTTACGGGTGAGCATTGATTCCCACTGGTTACTATTTGTTATAGCAGATTCCCATTGGTTACAGTTGCTTCCCATTTGTTACGGTACACGTTCCAGCTTGTTACGGTTGGTTCCCATTCGTTACGGGTGAGCATTGATTCCCACTGGTTACTATTTGTTACAGCAGATTCCCATTGGTTACGGTTGCTTCCCATTTGTTACGGTACACGTTCCAGCTTGTTACGGTTGGTTCCTATTCGTTACGGGTGAGCATTGATTCCCACTGGTTACTATTTGTTACAGCAGATTCCCATTGGTTACGGTTGCTTCCCATTTGTTACAGTTGGGCATTGATTACAATTGGTTCCCATTTGTTACGGCTAGAATGCTCATTGTTAACGGCTGGTTCCCATTCGTTACATACGAAAGATTCCCATTGATTACTATTGGTTACAGTGGGTAGTTCTGGTTGGTAACATCTTGTTCCCATTTGTTACATAGGTACGAGGTATGAGTGAAAATACGTCTGAATACGGGTGATTCTAATTATTTACAAATTACCATTGATTACTATTAATTCCCTTTTATTACAAGTTACATTTGGGTTACGCCAAATGTGCCATAATACGCCTGTTTACGATTGACTGTTACCGGTTGGTTCTGATTGAAAACATATTTTTCCATTTATAAAAGAACTTAATGTAATCAATGGGATTTAATGGTAATTTCAACCGTAACTTGCAGCCGTAACCCATGGGAATTTTAAGCAGGGGTTAGTCTCCTGGGCCCTCGTTCCAGAACAGTTTCAGGCGGTTAAATAAATAAAAATAAAAAAATTCACATTTAGAGTCTACCCAACCAGTAACGAAACTGATTTTCAGTGAGGGACTTTAATTAAAGCGACTAAACCAACCCTGTAGGCTTCGAACACCATCGACGAGTGAGCGATAACCAATCAAAAATCAATATTTCAAACACGAAACATATGAATCAGTGATTGGACAGTGCGAACACCTGCGGACAAATGCCAGAATCAACAAAGTCGATTCAGAACCACTTTGCATTTATTGAGTGCTTCGTTGCTGGGACGGCTCCAAAGTCACCGTTTACTTATTCCTAAGACAGGAAGTAATGAAACTGAATCCTTAATAGAAGTAAAAAAACTTGTGTCTGAACCGGGATTTGACCTTCTGCATTGGAAGCAGGGATGCTTACCACTGGACCAACGAGCCACCTACTGTCCAGTCGTAAAGTTGCGCCTCCCTATTCAGTAACCCGGGCGCAACTTGCAACCGGTTTTGCTTGCGTACTGGAATGAGGGCCCGGAAGAGGGATGGGTTGTTCTATGGGGTCTATTCACGAAAACACTATCTCGTCATAACTCATCACTTTTCTATCTCCTGATCGAGAATTATGACGAAAATGCCATTCGTGAAATATTTACACGTGATAAGTTATGAGTAGATGATTGTGTTAACTATTTGCCATAGCTTAACATCACTTTCTGAAAACATCGAAGTACAATACGAGTTAACATGTTAAGTGTTTTTATTTATTTTTTATTAGTAACCCATCTAATAATATTTTAATAAATGATGATAAACATGAAGAAAACATCAGTATGAAATAACTCCAATCAAGAGTTCAAAACATGGTTCAAATGTGGGAATTGCATTAAAAATGTATACATTTACATCGGTACAGTAACAAAAAACAAAACATGTAAAGCCTAACCGTTCATAGTAGAAACGAAACGTTTGGAGCTGATGACCCATGTTTGTGTATTGAACCATTATAATTGGCTTGTAAACCAAGATGTACTAGAAAAACACGGTTGTCACATTTTAAAGTAACAGAAGTCGAAAGAATGTCACCCTTTGAAAGGAAATTACAACAGCGCGCTACCTGTTGGTCGTTTAAACCCTATTTCATGGTCTATTAGACAAACATTGGTCATTAGCTCTAAACGTTTCGTTTCTACTATGAGCGGACAGGCTTTACTTACAATTACCAAAATAATGTATGGAACTGTTTGTGTGAACCACTATTGAATAACTCAAGCGTCAATCACCCTAGCGATCAGTGGCGTACGCAGGAATATATTTCGGGGGAGGCAGCTAGCCCCCCCCCCCCGTCCAAAGTAGAACAAAGCTGTAAGCAGGTGCTCCACAATTGGGACAATAGGAGGGATGCCTAAAACAATGCAATTTTGTAAAAAAAATCCACATTTTTTAAGTGATTATATTTTAAAAGAATTTTGGTTTTACTTTATTTGACAGGATACATTACATACACAAATTACTATATTATTACAACTAAAACAATTTTACTTACGGGAGTGTTTCCCGAATAAGCAAATAGAGAAATTAGTACATCAATGTATTTAATTTTTATGTGCAAAATTTAGATGATTTGCAGAGTATAATTATTAAGCTGGGATTTCGGAGGGAGGGGGGGCTCCAGCCTCCAACCCCCTGTAAACACACTGCCAGCGACGATCGTCTGCGTCAAGCTTGGTTCTGTCGGGGGCTGCGATGACGTCATGAGCGCGGCCCCACAAGTCTCTCTTGCCGTACTAGGGTCGACACGGACCCTGGCGACAGCCTGTAAATAAATAAAATAAAAATAAAAATAAATTCGCATTTAGAGTCTACCCACTCAGTAACTAAACTGATTTGCAGTGGGGGACTTTAATTTAAAGCGACTAAACCAACCCTGTAGGCTCCGAACACCATCGACGAGTGAGCGATAACCAATCAAAGATCTATATTTCAAACACGAAACACATGAATCAGTGATTGGACAGTGCGAACACCTGCAGACAGATGCCAGAATCAACAAGGCCGATTTAGAACAACTTAGAATTTATTGAGTGCTTCGTTGCTAGGACGGCTCCAAAGTCACCGTTTACTTATTCCTAAGACAAGAAGTAATGGAATTGAGTCCACATTAGAAGTTAAAAAACTTCTGCCTGAAGCGGGACTTGAACCCGGAACCGTCTGCATTTGAAGCAGGGATGCTTACCACTGGACCAACGAGCCACAGTCACGGCTAAGGTCCGTTAATACCCTCGCGGAGGTTCGGTGAACCTCAAGTCAAATCATCTCATCGCCATTCTCGGCCCACTACTAATTAATGTTAATTTTTCTTATGAATACCCGTTGTAGGGTGCACAATAATGTGTCTACTGGCGACGCCGCAAGAAGCGAGGTGTCCCCTAAAATTGTGAGAAGAGACGGTCGCTCCACACGGTCTATTTTAACGGTATTCACCTCGAGATTTCCCGATACCTTCATGGTTACTGTTCACTGCATTGACTGCACCGACCGTGAATGGAAAGCGACCCCACCACGTCTGACAACATGCGGGCGATATTATCACTACAATACCTGAGGCAAGAGAACGGGATGCAACTAGATTTAGGTTGGTAGTTGTCACAAGCGTCAGTTCACTATTACATAATCCGTGACGACAACACCTTGCAAGTTAACGCGAGGCGACTATATTAGGGTGTTTGAATAGTTGGGAAGGAATGTCCGAGGGCTATAGTAGAACTCAATCCCAGCATTCGCCTTACGACTGAGGAGGAAAACCTCTGAGAAAACCTTCAGTCAGGACTGCCGGTGGACGGAATCGAACCAGCGACCTCCCGAATTAGAGTCTCGCGTCCTATACCGCTTAGACAAACACTAAATTCCCGCCGTCTTTAGAACTCTGAAGCATTCTTTTATTCAGATGACGATCGGGAAATCTGTGACGTCACTGAGCACGCCCGGTCAGATTATCAGAGCCATTTGAAGAACACTCTCCTTAAAATTGCTTTCCGTAAGGTCAACCGAGCACGACCAGGGATTCAAGTTTGCAACGTTTGGACTTGTCTGAGGCTAGAATTGCTAAAGTCTACCTTAAGGCTGGTCCACACAGATTTTTAAGACATAATGCATAAGGTTTTAAGACGTTGTTTTAAATACAACAATAAAAACAACGTCTTGAAACTAAAACTTTAGGTGAACGCCAGTACGTGTTTCCTATGATCCAACTTTACGACTATACGCGTTAAACCTTAAATCGTATGTCTTAAAAATCTGTGTGGACCAGCCTTTATTTAGCCATGGATATGGCCTGGGGCCTAGATTATAACTCAATTCAAGCTTCTTGTTTGCAAACAGTTATAAATTAAAAGTAACCAGTAATTAAATGAAAGTAATTGATTGGAATTAGTTATTATTATTATTGAAGACTACGGTTAGAAACAAACCTCCATCGCAGTTACACCCAAAGATGTTACAGGAGCCGACCCCGCAGTATCGTCTAAAGTACGAGACATCACAGTCCTCACAACGATGCTTGGCTCGACGGAACAACGGCTTGTATTCGTGACTGAAGCAGCACACCGCGTTGACTGCAACACAAGACACAGATAGAATAGTTATTTTCATTAGGGTACTGTTATTTTTATTTTCATTTTTTATATTTATATTTATTTTTATTTTTATTTTTATTTTTATTTTTATTTTTTTTATTTTTATTTTTATTTTTATTTTTATTTTTATTTTTATTTTTTTTATTTTTATTTTATTTTTATTTTTATTTTATTTTATTTTATTTTATTTTATTTTATTTTAATTTTAATTTTAATTTTAATTTTAATTTTAATTTTAATTTTAATTTTAATTTTAATTTTAATTTTAATTTTTATATTTATTTTTACTGTCATTTTTTTGTCATTTTTACTATTTTATTTAATTTTATTCTTTTATTTTTGTTTTTACTTTTTTTATTTATTTAGTTTTTTAAGTTTTTTTTTAATACTCTATTAAATCAACATTCAACATTGTTTGATACAATCCCACCAGCCCAAGGACTTCTACCCAATCATTATGGGCAGGTTTGTGTGCTTTGCTGATACCAAGAGCTATGCCTGCGGAAGCTTATGCTTCTGGTAGGGCCACCCTAGCCGGACAGGTCTGGGGGGAGAAGCCATACGAAATGCAGTCCACGTCCTCCCCTTTACGTCCTAGTTGTCAACTACGGCGTTAATCTGAGATAATCAAGCGACCCCCCCCCCCCTCCCTCCCCCCCCCCCCATGAAATATATTCCCGGGTTCACCGCTGGCCAACGTGTCTTGTCCTCCAAGCAGAGAATTTAGGGACACGCGTAGCTATATGAGCCCGTCAGTAAATCTACCGCTATACTAGTCCCAAGGAAAGTATCGCATACCGATCCCAGGTCATTGTCTACTGCTCCTTTCAACCGCGCCAATTGAAAGAAAATCAACAGATATACTAGTCCCAAGGAAAGTATTCACATACCGATCTCAGGTCATTGTCTACTGCCCCTTTCAACCGCGCCAATTGAAAGAAAATTAACAGATGTACTAGTCCCAAGGAAAGTATCCGCATACCGATCTCAGATCATTGTTTACTGCCCCTTTCAACCGCGCCAACTGTAAGAAAATTAACAGATGTACTAGTCCCAACGAAAGTATCCGCATACCGATCTTAGATCATTGTCTACTGCCCTTTTCAACCGCGCCAACTGTAAGAAATTTAACAGATGTACTAGTCCCAACGAAAGTATTCGCATACCGATCTTAGATCATTGTCTACTGCCCTTTTCAACCGCGCCAACTGTAAGAAATTTAACAGATGTACTAGTCCCAACGAAAGTATTCGCATACCGATCTTAGATCATTGTCTACTGCCCCTTTCAACCGCGCCAACTGTAAGAAAATTAACAGATGTACTAGTCCCAACGAAAGTATCCGCATACCGATCTTAGATCATTGTCTACTGCCCTTTTCAACCGCGCCAACTGTAAGAAATTTAACAGATGTACTAGTCCCAAGGAAAGTATCCGCATACCGATCTTAGATCATTGTCTACTGCCCCTTTCAACCGCGCCAATTGAAAGAAAATCAACAGATATACTAGTCCCAACGAAAGTATTCGCATACCGATCTCAGATCATTGTCTCCTGCCCCTTTCAACCGCGCCAATTGAAAGAAAATCAACAGATATACTAGTCCCAAGGAAAGTATCCGCATACCGATCTTAGATCATTGTCTACTGCCCCTTTCAACCGCGCCAATCGAAAGAAAATCAACAGATATACTAGTCCCAACGAAAGTATCCGCATACCGATCTTAGATCATTGTCTACTGCCCCTTTCAACCGCGCCAATCGAAAGAAAATCAACAGATATACTACTCCCAACGCAAGTATTCGCATACCGATCCCAGGTCATTGTCTACTGCTCCTTTCAACCGCGCCAATTGAAAGAAAATCAACAGATACCTGGCGTTCTTTTACACATCCATAAATGCACGGTTCGGCTTAGTCGAGTGCACAGGCGGTTTGGCCGCACCCACCGTTACAGGTAACCAACGGAAGGTCTTAAATTATCCCCAATGGACCTGTTTAGATTAGACGGTAGGAATAAGCGAAGTAGAAAATTAAGTTGTAACCTTGGACTCGGCTGTGTCGTAAGCATCAGAATACTTTCGTTGGGGCAACTTTAGGTTGCACGTACGTCACATCTGTGCGCGTGGCGGTCACGCGTCATGCAACTTGTCTGTCTGTCTGTCTGTCTGTCTGTCTGTCTGTCTGTCTGTCTGTCTGTCTGTCTATCTGTCTGTCTGTCTGTCTGTCTGTCTGTCTGTCTGTCTGTCTGTCTGTCTGTCTGTCTGTCTGTCTGTCTGTCTGTCTGTCTGTCTGTCTGTCTGTCTGTCTGTCTGTCTGTCTGTCTGTCTGTCTGTCTGTCTGTCTGTCTGTCTGTCTGTCTGTCTGTCTGTCTGTCTGCTGTCTGTCTGTCTGTCTGTCTGTCTGTCTGTCTGTCTATCTGTCTGTCTGTCTGTCTGTCTGCTGTCTGTCTGTCTGTCTGTCTGTCTGTCTGTCTGTCTGTCTGTCTGTCTGTCTGTCTGTCTGTCTGTCTGCTGTCTGTCTGTCTGTCTGTCTGTCTGTCTATCTGTCTGTCTGTCTGTCTGTCTGTCTGCTGTCTGTCTGTCTGTCTGTCTGTCTGTCTGTCTGTCTGTCTGTCTGTCTGCTGTCTGTCTGTCTGTCTGTCTGTCTATCTGTCTATCTGTAGTAATTCTGTATCGATATCGTTGGTCAGCCCTAGTATATAAAATGCACAGAAATGTATATGTTCACCTTTAGGAACACCCGATTTAATTCTGTAAAAATTGCTTTAAAATGGGTTTTTAATTGTACCAAAATAAAAATAAATCAACCTAAAGAAAAATTTATGCTGATTATTATGAATGTTTTTTTTTTACTCCAATAAATATTTAAATTTTAACAGATGTTCTTAATTAGGTGTAAAAGTTGTCCTGCAACATCGCATTACAAAAGATAATTAAGAACATCTGACAACGGAACTATTATTTTTAACAAAGAAACAATCGTAGGAAAGACCACGAAATTCTCTACAGGAAGACATTTTATATTGATTTACATTTGGGACAAATTGAACACATTTCAAAGTAATGTCAACACACCGAAATCGGGAGTTCCGCAGAATAGCTAGGTCAACATACAGCCTTAAGGCTCCGCAAGGTAGATAAGTTTTGTATCTCACCACCAGACGGCAGCTCCAGCCACAGCACAGCCAACACACAGCACAGCGACAACACTTTTATCATGACTACTTGCAGACCCGTTGCTACCGACAGAATAAGCAATTAATGCACCAAAAGGGCCCAGGCGGTCTTGTTTATAACCAAAAACCCCCACCAAATTATTTCAGTGAAATTCTATTTTTAAACCCAAATACGTTTCCTTAGCTCGAACGAACGGATTTGGGTGGTTTCTGGTTCAAAGATAAGCGTAGAACGCAAATAGATTAACTAATTAAATACTTGATTATTATAAACGTTGCAAGCACAACCGATAACAATGATAAAAAATTAAATTTTTTTCAGAAATGTGACGTTAACTAACAAGTCTCCTTTTTATGGTTGTAACGGTTAAATTATATGGTTATCAGCAAAACAAAAAAATGTAACAAAAGAAATATACCCTAATTGAAGTAGTCACATTTCATTCTAGAGTATAATTAAAACCGGCCGCGTTTATGTGGTCATTTTTTCACAATATCTGGCAGAACATGTTGTTAGGTCAACGCTATAGTTATAATTTTTATATTATAACTATAGCATAATTTTAGCATAATTATAAAGCATATAGCATAATTTTTAAATTTAGGGGTCAAAGTTATAATTTGTTTCCTGTACCGGTGTTTTTGCACCTAACTTTAGTACATTTTGTAACTGCTCCAACAGACTTAAAATAGATGCTATTAGAATAAGGGTTGCCCAGCGATATCGATAGTTGAAATGTAATTCGAAATCGATATAGAATTAATATGTCGTATATATCGCGACATCGAACTTGCGTATAAATAACACATTATAAAAAAAATATTTTCACGTCATGCCATCAAACACAACATTGTTGCTTTGTGTGGATATTTTAAACTTTGAATAGAACAACACTCAAATTGACATCAGTTACAAAATAAGACATAACAAAGTAAAAATATTATTTTAAATAATAAACTAATAATGTTTAAAATTATAATGACTGGCCTCTGGCTAGTCTGGAAATCCTAAAATACCGACGGGAAATGTTTCGATATCGCTGATATCGCTACTTATTATTATTATTATTATTTATTTATCAATATCAGACATTGTACATTGGAAGTAATTACTTAATATAAATGCCTAATTTTGAAAGGATGCAGGAAGCGGGCCAACGGTCCATCCACAAGGGTTGTGTCCTGCATCCATGTAAATTTAAACTAATACTAAACTAAAACTAAACTAAATAATACTAAACTAACCTAAAGTAAATACTAAGGCATTTGAATATTTGATGTAATACTAATTAAAATAAGTCTAATGACATGTGATGATTGACGATGAGAATGAACATAAATAGGCGATGTAATATGACGCGTGAGGTGATGGGTGATGTTTATGAAATGAGGCCTTAACTTATTCGATATCGCAACATGATACCGATATTTAATCCCGCGATATCGATATTTTTTATCTTTGGGCAGCCTTAATTAAGCTACGTACATATACTCGGTTGAAGGTTCGTCTTTTTAATGGTCGGTGAAACTTTCAAGATATTAATTCTTGTTCTTGGTCAATTTCTATGCCTAGGCATAGTTATCTGTGGTCTAAGTCTCGATTAGGCCTTTTCTGTCATCAGTTTTACCAGAAACAACAAAGACTTCAGATGTTTTAAAGACAAGGCACCTATGCAGGATTGCTCTAGCCGCCATGATCAAGGCCAAGAACAAGTGACCACTTTGGATGGTTCAGCCATAGACTGAGACGGCCTCCCCCCTCCCTCGCTCCTGTACTGAGCACTCATTCACATACCTTCTCGCATTTTCATACTTTGACATCCACTATAGCAGGTTCTACCCCCCTTAGTTCTCACACACAGTCTTACTATTATCACCCCAGCCCTCGGCTTACGCGTTTTTAATTCTGTACTTCTTAATGTTCTCTATAGGGCCTACCCCGGGAGAGCGTACCAGTAAGTAAACAAGTGTGTAAGTAAGTAATTAAGTAAGTAAGTAAGTAAAGAAGAAAATAAGTGGTAAAATAAATAGGTGAATAATAAAGTAAGTAGGCCCCACTAAGTAGTTAAGTAAGTAAGTATGCAAGTAAGTAATAAAGTAAGCAAGTAAGTAAAGACGGAAGAAAGTAAGTAAGAAATTAAGTGAATAAGTAAGTTCGTTTTTAACTGAGTAAAAGTAGAAAACTACATCATAATCAAACTGCAAGAACAACATAATCAATAATGTAAGTTCGATAGCTATCAAACAAAGCAGGAAGCCGTTCAGACATTCCGGTTAAAACTTTTATTACGATATTCAAATCATTTTTTCTCTAGCTTTTGTAATAGTGGCGATCTCGCGAGTTGGCGGAAAAGTGGGGTTGCTATAAAACAAGGGGGCCACCTGGGTAGAAGTACTTCTTGGTCTGCAAGTATCCCCGTGGCCATGATAAGAGTGTTGTCGCTGTGCTGTGTGTTGGCTGTGCTGTGGCTGGAGCTGCCGTCTGGTGGTGAGATACAGAACTAATCTACCTGTTGACATGATAAGAGTGTTGTCACTGTGCTGTGTGTTGGCTGTGTTGTGGCTGGAGCTGCCGTCTGGTGGTGAGATACAGAACTAATCTACCTGTTGCCATGATAAGAGTGTTGTCACTGTGCTGTGTGTTGGCTGTGCTGTGGCTGGAGCTGCCGTCTGGTGGTGAGATACAGAACTAATCTACCTGTTGCCATGATAAGAGTGTTGTCACTGTGCTGTGTGTTGGCTGTGCTGTGGCTGGAGCTGCCGTCTGGTGGTGAGATACAGAACTAATCTACCTGTTGACATGATAAGAGTGTTGTCACTGTGCTGTGTGTTGGCTGTGCTGTGGCTGGAGCTGCCGTCTGGTGGTGAGATACAGAACTAATCTACCTGTTGACATGATAAGAGTGTTGTCACTGTGCTGTGTGTTGGCTGTGCTGTGGCTGGAGCTGCCGTCTGGTGGTGAGATACAGAACTAATCTACCTGTTGACATGATAAGAGTGTTGTCACTGTGCTGTGTGTTGGCTGTGCTGTGACTGGAGCTGCCGTCTGGTGGTGAGATACAGAACTAATCTACATGTAGACATGATAAGAGTGTTGTCACTGTGCTGTGTGTTGGCTGTGCTGTGGCTGGAGCTGCCGTCTGGTGGTGAGATACAGAACTAATCTACCTGTTGACATGATAAGAGTGTTGTCACTGTGCGGTGTGTTGGCTGTGCTGTGGCTGGAGCTGCCGTCTGGTGGTGAGATACAGAACTAATCTACCTGTTGCCATGATAAGAGTGTTGTCACTGTGCTGTGTGTTGGCTGTGCTGTGGCTGGAGCTGCCGTCTGGTGGTGAGATACAGAACTAATCCACCTGTTGACATGATAAGAGTGTTGTCACTGTGCTGTGTGTCAATGCTGTCTAGCAGGACCTAACCTTGTGTTGGTTGCAGGTCAGGCAGTCTGCTGTTATACCCACCACTATCACAAGTTGTCTCGTAAAGGACACCGATGCAACGACTGTACATCCCCCTATAAATACTGCGGGGTCGGCGCCTGCAACATCTTCGGGTGCAACTGTACCGGCGGTTGTAGACAAGGAAGGTGTTCCAAAGATCCCTCCTGGTCAGTCTTGGCTCGGCGCGATGAGGCACCGGAAGTGGAGGACGCCGACGACGTCCTCAGAGCTGCCGACGCTGACGGTGACGGGAGGATGAGCCTCGATGAGGCTAGAGCCCTCCTAGGGGGGGCGCTCGCCCACGACAGAAGGTCCCTGTCCGCGCTCGACGCAGACAATGATCATTATCTGACCGCGAGGGAGATTGACGCTTGAGCTACAAGAAGATGTTTGTAACGTTGTAACGACGTACGGTGTCGTACGATGTAATCATATATAACAAAAGTAAATGAAACCTTCTTAAAATATAAATTTTAAACTTAAAGTGTAACAGTAAACACCATTAATAGCCCAAAATTGTTATCCATTGAAGCAGAGAGTTTGCCTATGTTTGATGACAAATAATCACGTTTTGTTAAAGCCACATGTTGCTTTTGTTAAAATTTATGCCTTGCCCATTTCATATTACGCTTTCGTGAAGAGCCACCATTAACTATTGAAAAGAATTAGTTAAAACAAATACTTTATTACATCATAATTCAAGACTTATCACTGAACAAATGAAAGTAAAACACATTGTCCCAGCATATTTGTCTCTACTTGTTTCACTTCTTGTTTATAATACACACTTGTCTGTTGTACAATGAACAGTACATCCCACCTTTCATTTAGTAACAATAAATGTATCTATATTAGTAAAACAGATTTGTTTCTCTTCTCCTAAATCCTCCAAGTTTTTTTCGCCTGTCATACACTTATTACACTTATCAAATCTAGTGTAAATATAGTCAGCCGTTCTTGTGTACCATGTTAGTCAGTGTGAATATTTGTATAGCGCTTGCCTGTAATAGGGAGCCTGCAACTGACGTCACAGCCGAACTACAACAATGGAAACTGATGGACAAACAACAAGCTGTCAAACTAGTTGCTTTGCGCATAATGGGGAAAAAACAATTTGTTTTAACGATAGTTACTGCTTGCCAGTTAAAACACTATTTCAATGATGGACAACAACGATCTGAACTTGTAAAGGTTTTGAACTTTTCAATTTTCCAACTTCAGAATATTTTATCTTTTGACAGCTTGTTGTTTGTCCATCGGCTCAATTCATTTGTTTTATTGTTGTGTTTTGGTGTTGTGCGTACTGTTATTAACGAGGTCTGAGTCACCCCTATCGGTACTTGGATGCACCCAGGAAACAGGTCATAATAAAATACCATTAACATGTACACCGTAAGTGATTTTATTTTGCTTTCTATTACCAAGTTTCTATTTCTATTTGGTATTTAAAATCTTTATAAACTTATTCATTGTAAGATGATAAACTGTGACCAGATGGAGGATACATCATATACGTATTGTAATCATTGTATGTTACGTTCATTTTGTTAACCTCGGAGTAGCCCAGACGCAACGGCGGCACAGTTGACATAGCCGCTACCGCAGACCTTCCTGCCAAAGTTGTAAACCTTGACGAGACCGCCACGGATTTTCTGGAGCCAGCCTCGTGTGACGCCCGAAGATTGGGAGGCCGTGTCTTTAATACACTGAACAACCTCGAGCAGCGCTTTGCCAAGACCCTCGGCGGAAGCTGCAACTACAGCCTGCTCGCACTTGGCTTTGTCTTGGTTCCCTGCGCGGCATTGTCTGGCCGCGGCTTTGGCGTCCCTCCAGACCTGCATAACAGACAACCCTTATCACACTGTGCTGAGGGTTGGCTCTTACCTTCCTTAGGGGCCCGCGCTGGGCCGTGAGGCAGACAGAGTATTGGGGCCCGAGACTTCTCACAACTCTCATCACACTGTGCTGAGGGTTGGCTCTTACCTTCCTAAGGGGCCCGCGCTGGGCCGTGAGGCAGACAGAGTATTGGGGCCCGAGACTTCTCACAACTCTCATCACACTGTGCTGAGGGTTGGCTCTTACCTTCCTAAGGGGCCCGCGCTGGGCCGTGAGGCAGACAGAGTATTGGGGCCCGAGACTTCTCACAACTCTCATCACACTGTGCTGAGGGTTGGCTCTTACCTTCCTAAGGGGCCCGCGCTGGGCTGTGAGGTGGACAGAGTATTGGGGCCCGAGACTTCTCACAACTCTCATCACACTGTGCTGAGGGTTGGCTCTTACCTTTCTAAGGGGCCCGCGCTGGGCCGTGAGGCAGACAGAGTATTGGGGCCCGAGACTTCTCACAACTCTCATCACACTGTGCTGAGGGATGGCTCTTACCTTCCTAAGGGGCCCGCGCTGGGCCGTGAGGCAGACAGAGTATTGGGGCCCGAGACTTCTCACAACTCTCATCACACTGTGCTGAGGGTTGGCTCTTACCTTCCTAAGGGGCCCGCGCTGGGTCGTGAGGCAGACAGAGTATTGGGGCCCGAGACTTCTCACAACTTTCATCACACTGTGCTGAGGGTTGGCTCTTACCTTTCTAAGGGGCCCGCGCTGGGTCGTGAGGCAGACAGAGTATTGGGGACCGAGACTTCTCACAACTCTCATCACACTCATCATCTCGGCTCTTCTGTCCTTGATTGAAACTCTGACGTCTTCTTGAACGTCTGACTCGTCCATCGTGGGGAAGGGTTCGTCCAACGTGTCCTGGATCTCGTCCTGCGAGACGAGTTCGTCGTCCTGATCGTCCTGAGCAAACTCGTCGAGGTCGACTTCGTCCTGGGCTGGGTGCGCGTTTATCATCTGAAACAGAAGTGTACTCTTAATGTCTGTCCAAGGGTCTGTAGGCCAATTGTTTCCATGCAACTCAGATTGCAACCTGGCTTGTGGTAACAGGATGGGTGGATTGCAATCTGTAGTGATAATATGAATCTGGTTTGCCTTAAGACACTAACCAATTGGTGCCTACTCTACAGATTATACTGTTACTAAACACTCAAAAAACCAGTTACGGCTCGTGACGTTTTCAATGGGTTTGGTCACAACCGAGTTAACATTATAAAATATTTCTAAAACAACACGAAATTGGAACTTATAATGATAAAAACACTGAGCTTTGACTTTACACGAGTTATATGCTACCAGTGTTTGAGGCATCACGTGATTCGAAACTCATCCCTAACTGTCCATATGCCGTGAATAATTGTTACAGTACATGTTTTGGAAATATGTTTTTAGAACTAGTTTTCAATACCTGATTTTCGTGTATCGCTAGCTCTATATAGAATGTTTCATGCACTCACCCCGACCACGGACGCAGCCAATAGGAAGCAGAGAACTGTCTTTGAAGTCATCGCGTTGTCTTGTTCGGAGTCCTCTCAGTTCTCCCAGATGTTCTTCTCTGCAATGTGATCTCTGGTAGCGTCGCCCGGGCTTTATACCACATCCCAGCTGCCGTGCTCGTTCTGAACTACAAACAACTCAATATTGTTTACCAAAACCTTGTTTTTAAGGAAATAAACGGCTCACAGACGAGGATAAAAACTAATTCGACAGAATTAGCAAATTATCATCAAGAATATGTTTATTGATTGACATACATTAAATTTCTGCCGTGTAGGGAAATAATATATTTACTAAAAAGATAATAAAGTGAGTGTAAAATGCAAGATTAGTGGGCCATAATGCGACAAGATGAGTAGACCACCTAACGTTGCCTCTTATACAAGGTACTATGCTGTTACTATTAGGTTTATAACTGAGGTCTACTTGTTTTTCGCCTAGCGGAGACTGAAGAAAAACAAAGAAAGTACTTACAACACATGTAAAAAGCAAAGAGCTCCGTCCGCCTGTACCTCTGTCAGTCTATCTGTCTGTCTGTCTGTCTGTCTGTCTGTCTGTCTGTCTGTCTGTCTGTCTGTCTGTCTGTCTGTCTGTCTGTCTGTCTGTCTGTCTGTCTGTCTGTCTGTCTGTCTGTCTGTCTGTCTGTCTCTCTGTCGGTCTGTCTGTCTTCCCGTCTATGCTCCATCCTAGGGTGATGTTTCGAATTGGAGTCGACCTTGGCGATGTAAAGAGGCGAAACACCGCACACGAAGAAACAGATGATCATCAACCAACAGGTTGACTCGTTCTGAAGGAAGCCATTCCATGTGAGATGCTAAAACTAGGCCTTCACCACGCGACACGTATTATTTAGTAAGCATAGACGTGTAGAAACCCGAGACCGCGGCTTGTGTTGTGTAATACAACCCAGAGTTAACGCATCGCATTGCACTCACGACCGAAGGCAATACGAAGTAGCCGCTCGGCGCTCGTGTTTGTAATTCAACGTCACTTTTCGTGTCAATAGAGTGCACGCGTCCTAGCGGATACGAAATTCGTGTCTATAGAACTGGCCGTGTCCAGTAGATCCTCGACTCTGATTGGTCGGATTTTTTGTTTGGCTCCTCGATTTGCTGTTCGCCTGATAGCGAAAAATTTTGCGTAGATCTGCAAGTGCTGGGGAAGCCATTTTCGAATAAAACTATCAGAGAAAATTTTTGCGTGGAGCTGTCTCTGAGAATACGCTTTTGCACATTTCTTCGACAAGTCCTACGTGTAATAACCAACGTAAAATGAAAATCAAAAGAAACTAACCTGACCGGCATAGACCCAGCTAGCACCCCAAACACTTTTCACGACACGATAACACATTCTAAGGGTTAAAAAGAGATGTATTCCGAGAGAAAATGCACATCGCGACAAACATTGTTTTTCTCGCCATTCGAACTGATGGCCAAAAGTCGCACGAGCCACGCCAGGTAGCAGCACTGCAAGTCACGTGCTAGGAGAGGAGTCGGCTCCGTAACCATGGCCACGACGCGGTATCCACGTGCTAGGGGAGGAGCTTTCGCCGTAACCATGGTAAAGTAAACATAAAACCTATACCCATGTGATCGCTCAGTGCGACGTTGTAGAAAGAGGGGCTTAGAAATTTGTAACCGCAATAATGTTGATTTACAGTGCGTTCTTGTAGGTCTAGTATAGGCTCATTAGACAGTACCACATAGTGGCAATATAGTGGATGCTAGCCCTGTTCACTACGCGTCTGACGAAGGTATAACCGTACCCATGGAATAACAATAGTAAATGTTACGTCAATAAAACCATATCATTGTACGGCCTAGACATTACAAATCGCAATGACGTTGATTTACTGTGCGTTCTAGGAGGACTAGTGTAGGCTCACTTTACAGTACCATATAGTGGCAATATAATGAATCATAGCCCTGTTCAGTACTTGTCTGAGGTCTGGTGGTGAGATACAGAACTAATCTACCTGAGTGTTGCCACTGTGCTGTGTGTTGGCTGTGCTGTGGCTGGAGCTGCCGTCTGGTGGTGAGATACAGAACTAATCTACCTGTTGCCATGATAAGAGTGTTGTCACTGTGCTGTGTGTTGGCTGTGCTGTGGCTGGAGCTGCCGTCTGGTGGTGAGATACAGAACTAATCTACCTGTTGACATGATAAGAGTGTTGTCACTGTGCTGTGTGTTGGCTGTGCTGTGGCTGGAGCTGCCGTCTGGTGGTGAGATACAGAACTAATCTACCTGTTGACATGATAAGAGTGTTGTCACTGTGCTGTGTGTTGGCTGTGCTGTGGCTGGAGCTGCCGTCTGGTGGTGAGATACAGAACTAATCTACCTGTTGCCATGATAAGAGTGTTGTCACTGTGCTGTGTGTTGGCTGTGCTGTGGCTGGAGCTGCCGTCTGGGGGTGAGATACAGAACTAATCTACCTGTTGCCATGATAAGAGTGTTGTCACTGTGCTGTGTGTTGGCTGTGCTGTGGCTGGAGCTGCCGTCTGGTGGTGAGATACAGAACTAATCTACCTGTTGCCATGATAAGAGTGTTGTCACTGTGCTGTGTGTTGGCTGTGCTGTGGCTGGAACTGCCGTCTGGTGGTGAGATACAGAACTAATCTACCCGTTGACATGATAAGAGTGTTGTCGCTGTGCTGTGTGTTGGCTGTGCTGTGGCTGGAGCTGCCGTCTGGTGGTGAGATACAGAACTAATCTACCTGTTGACATGATAAGAGTGTTGTCACTGTGCTGTGTGTTGGCTGTGCTGTGGCTGGAGCTGCCGTCTGGTGGTGAGATACAGAACTAATCTACCTGTTGACATGATAAGAGTGTTGTCACTGTGCTGTGTGTTGGCTGTGCTGTGGCTGGAGCTGCCGTCTGGTGGTGAGATACAGAACTAATCTACCTGTTGCCATGATAAGAGTGTTGTCGCTGTGCTGTGTGTTGGCTGTGCTGTGGCTGGAGCTGCCGTCTGGTGGTGAGATACAGAACTAATCTACCTGTTGACATGATAAGAGTGTTGTCACTGTGCTGTCTCTCTGCTGTATTCGCGATCGCAAAACTTCGAAACGCCTCTAGCGGACAAAATTATCCCTAAGCTAACGGGTCTAGCGCTCTGACTGTCTGCGGATTCTCGCACTTACCACACGGTAGCCTGGTAGGCCTACTAATCTCGTTCTAGCTGTTATACCAATGGTTATACTATTCATTTTGAAGGAAAAACTTATAGGAAAGGGTATTTAGGTACCATTCCAATAGTATCATAAAGGTTATTTCAAAATTATAGATCCAGTAGTTTACTTCTTATAACAGTTCTCGTAAAAATCGGAAAATTAGCAATATTTCTTAAAACTTAAATTGCAGAAAAACTAAAGATCGGATTTTGACGAGAATTCCTTGGGAACATGAACCAACAATGTAATAAAATTAAAAAAAAACCTTTGTAGATAGAAATTGCCCTGAACGAAAGTTAAAAACATGCACTAACAGGCAGGGTGCGTAGTTTCACGCCCAAATCGCTGCTTTTGAGGTCCAACCGCTGCACCCTGGATTATTAGTGCATGGTATGAATTTTCGTTCGGGGCGGTTTCTATCTACAAAGTTTATTTGTATATTATCCCACATTATTGATACATATTCTTGAGGTACTTTTGACCAAATCCGATCATTAGTTTTTCGACAATTTAAGATGAGAAAACAAAAAGAAATTTTGCTCATTTTCCGACGCTTTGCGTGAATTGTTGTAACAAGTAAACTACTGGCTCTATAATTTTGAAATCAACTTAATAATGACTATTGGCAAAACTAAATATACTTTGCTAAAAGATTTCCCATCAAAATTAATAGTATAACAGCTAGAACGAGATAAGTGAACAACGTTCCAGCAATACCGCCCATGTCACGCAGAGAAGTTAACCGGCACGGCCGCCACATTGGCAAGTGACGTCACTGTCAAACGTCATTCAGAGTGCGAATAGCAGCACCTAACCTTGTGTTGGTTGCAGGTCAGGCAGACTGCTGTTATACCCACCGCTATCACAAGTTGTCTCGTAAAGGACACCGATGCAACGACTGTACATCCCCCTATAAATACTGCGGGGTCGGCGATTGCAACATCTTCGGGTGCAACTGTACCGGCGGTTGTAGACAAGGAAGGTGTACCAAAGATCCCTCCTGGGCCGTCTTGGCTCGGCGCGATGAGGCAACGGAAGTGGAGGACGCCGATGACGTCATCAGAGCTGCCGACGCTGACGGTGACGGGAGGATGAGCCTCGATGAGGCTAGAGCCCTCCTAGGGGGGGCGCTCGCCCACGACAGAAGGTCCCTGGCCGCGCTTGACGCCATCAGAGCTGCCGACGCTGACGGTGACGGGAGGATGAGCCTCGATGAGGCTAGAGCCCTCCTAGGGGGGGCGCTCGCCCACGACAGAAGGTCCCTGGCCGCGCTTGACGTCATCAGAGCTGCCGACGCTGACGGTGACGGGAGGATGAGCCTCGATGAGGCTAGAGCCCTCCTAGGGGGGGCGCTCGCCCACGACAGAAGGTCCCTGTCCGCGCTTGACGTCATCAGAGCTGCCGACGCTGACGGTGACGGAAGGATGAGCCTCGATGAGGCTAGAGCCCTCCTAGGGGGGGCGCTCGCCCACGACAGAAGGTCCCTGGCCGCGCTTGACGTCATCAGAGCTGCCGACGCTGACGGTGACGGGAGGATGAGCCTCGATGAGGCTAGAGCCCTCCTAGGGGGGGCGCTCGCCCACGACAGAAGGTCCCTGTCCGCGCTTGACGTCATCAGAGCTGCCGACGCTGACGGTGACGAAAGGATGAGCCTCGATGAGGCTAGAGCCCTCCTAGGGGGGGCGCTCGCCCACGACAGAAGGTCCCTGGCCACGCATGACGTCATCAGAGCTGCCGACGCTGACGGTGACGGGAGGATGAGCCTCGATGAGGCTAGAGCCTTCCTAGGGGGGGCGCTCGCCCACGACAGAAGGTCCCTGGCCGTGCTTGACGTCATCAGAGCTGCCGACGCTGACGGTGACGGGAGGATGAGCCTCGATGAGGCTAGAGCCCTCCTAGGGGGGGCGCTCGCCCACGACAAAAGGTCCCTGGCCGCGCTTGACGTCATCAGAGCTACCGACGCTGACGGTGACGGAAGGATGAGCCTCGATGAGGCTAGAGCCCTCCTCCGGGGGGGCGCTCGCCCACGACAGAAGGTCCCTGGCCGCGCTTGACGTCATCAGAGCTGCCGACGCTGACGGTGACGGGAGGATGAGCCTCGATGAGGCTAGAGCCCTCCTAGTGGGGGCGCTCGCCCACGACAGAAGGTCCCTGGCCGCGCTTGACGTCATCAGAGCTGCCGACGCTGACGGTGACGGGAGGATGAGCCTCGATGAGGCTAGAGCCCTCCTAGGGGGGTCGCTCGCCCACGACAGAAGGTCCCTGGCCGCGCTTGACGCAGACAATGATCATTATCTGACCGCTAGGGAGATTGACGCTTGAGCTACAAGAAGATGTTCGTAACGTTGTAACGACGTACGTTGTCGTACGATGTAATCATATATAACAACAGTGAATGATGCCTTCTTTAAATATAAATTTAAAACTTTTAAGTGTAACAGCACCATTAATACCCCAAAATGTTATCTATTAAAGCAGGGAATTTGCTTAATTTAATGTTATGACTAGTAAGCACGTTTTTATGGAAGCTATGTTGCTACTGTTGAAATGTATGCCTTATACCCATTTAAAATCACGTTTTCGTGAAGACCCGCTATTAACTATTAAAAAGTATTAGTTAAGTCAAATACTTGTTTAACATCATATTTCAAGGCTTATCTTATCACTGAACAAATTTAAGACTTTTCACCGAACAAATGAAAGTAAAACACATTGTCCCACCATCTTCGTCCCTACTAGTTTCACTGCTTGTTAACAATACGCAACTGTCTGTTGTTGTACAATGTACATCCCACCTTTAATTTACTAACAATAAATGTATCTATATTAGTAAAACAGATTTGTTTCTCTTCTCCTAAATCCTCCAAGTTTTTTTCGCCTGTCATACACTTATTACACTTATCAAATCTAGTGTAAATATAGTCAGCCGTTCTTGTGTACCATGTTAGTCAGTGTGAATATTTGTATTACGCTTGCCTGTAATGGGGAACCTGCAACTAACGTCACAACCGAACTACAACAATGGAAACTGATGGACAAACAACAAGCTGTCAAACTAGTTGCTTTGCGCATAATGGGGAAAAAACAATTTGTTTTAACGATAGTTACTGCTTGCCAGTTAAAAAACTATTTTAATGATGGACAACAACGATCTGAACTTGTAAAGGTTTTGAACTTTTCAATTTTCCAACTTCACAATATTTTATCTTTTGACGGCTTGTTGTTTGTCCATCGGTTCAATTAATTTGTTTCATTGTTGTGTGTTGGTGTTGTGCGTTCCGTAATAAATGAGGTCTAAGCCACCTATATCGGAATTTGGAAGCACCAAGGAAACAGGAATTAATAAAATACCATTAACATGTACACCGTAAGTGATTTTATTTTGCTTTCTATAACTAAGTTTCTATTTCTATTTGGTATTTATAATCTTCATGAACTTATTCATTGCAAAGATATTAAGCCGTGACCAGATGGAGGATAAATCATAAACGTATTGTAATCATAGTATGTTCAGTTCATTTTGTTAACCTCGGAGTAACCCAGTCGCAACGGCGGCACAGTTGACATAGCCGCTACCGCAGACCTTCCTGCCAAAGTTGTAAACCTTGACGAGACCGCCACGGATTTTCTGGAGCCAGCCTCGTGTGACGCCAGAAGATTGGGCTGCCGTGTCTTTAATACACTGAACAATCTCAAGTAGCGCTTTGCCCAGACCCTCGGCGGAAGCTGCAACTACAGCCTGCTCGCACGTGGCTTTGTCTTGGTTCCCTGCGCGGCATTGTATGGCCGCGGCTTTGGCGTCCATCCACACCTGCGTGAGAGGGACAGAAAACCGTTATCACACTGTGCTGTGCTGAGGGTTGGCTCTTACTTTCCTAAGGGGCCCGCGCTTGGCCGTGAGGTAGACAGAGTATTGGGGCCCGAGACTTCTCACAACTCTCATCACACTGTGCTGAGGGTTGGCTCTTACCTTCCTAAGGGGCCCGCGCTGGGCCGTGAGGCAGACAGAGTATTGGGGCCCGAGACTTCTCACAACTCTCATCACACTGTGCTGAGGGTTGGCTCTAACCTTCCTAAGGGGCCCGCGCTGGGCCGTGAGGCAGACAGAGTATTGGGGCCCGAGACTTCTCACAACTCTCATCACACTGTGCTGAGGGTTGGCTCTTACCTTCCTAAGGGGCCCGCGCTGGGCCGTGAGGCAGACAGAGTATTGGGGCCCGAGACTTCTCACAACTCTCATCACACTGTGCTGAGGGTTGGCTCTAACCTTCCTAAGGGGCCCGCGCTGGGCCGTGAGGCAGACAGAGTATTGGGGCCCGAGACTTCTCACAACTCTCATCACACTGTGCTGAGGGTTGGCTCTTACCTTCCTAAGGGGCCCGCGCTGGGCCGTGAGGCAGACAGAGTATTGGGGCCCGAGACTTGTCACAACTCTCATCACACTGTGCTGAGGGTTGGCTCTTACCTTCCTAAGGGGCCCGTGCTGGGCCGTGAGACAGACAGAGTATTGGGGCCCAAGACTTGTCACAACTCTCATCACACTGTGCTGAGGGTTGGCTCTTACCTTCCTAAGGGGCCCGTGCTGGGCCGTGAGACAGACAGAGTATTGGGGCCCGAGACTTGTCACAACTCTCATCACACTGTGCTGAGGGTTGGCTCTTACCTTCCTAAGGGGCCCGCGCTGGGCCGTGAGGCAGACAGAGTATTGGGGCCCGAGACTTGTCACAACTCTCATCACACTGTGCTGAGGGTTGGCTCTTACCTTCCTAAGGGGCCCGCGCTGGGCCGTGAGGCAGACAGAGTATTGGGGCCCGAGACTTCTCACAACTCTCATCACACTGTGCTGAGGGTTGGCTCTTACCTTCCTAAGGGGCCCGCGCTGGGCCGTGAGGCAGACAGAGTATTGGGGCCCGAGACTTGTCACAACTCTCATCACACTGTGCTGAGGGTTGGCTCTTACCTTCCTAAGGGGCCCGTGCTGGGCCGTGAGACAGACAGAGTATTGGGGCCCGAGACTTGTCACAACTCTCATCACACTGTGCTGAGGGTTGGCTCTTACCTTCCTAAGGGGCCCGCGCTGGGCCGTGAGGCAGACAGAGTATTGGGGCCCGAGACTTGTCACAACTCTCATCACACTGTGCTGAGGGTTGGCTCTTACCTTCCTAAGGGGCCCGTGCTGGGCCGTGAGACAGACAGAGTATTGGGGCCCGAGACTTGTCACAATTCTCATCACACTGTGCTGAGGGTTGGCTCTTACCTTCCTAAGGGGCCCGTGCTGGGCCGTGAGACAGACAGAGTATTGGGGCCCGAGACTTCTCACAACTCTCATCACACTCATCATCTCGGCTCTTCTGTCCTTGATTGAAACTCTGACGTCTTCTTGAACGTCTGACTCGTCCATCGTGGGGAAAGGTTCGTCCAACGTGTCCTGGATCTCGTCCTGGGAGACTAGTTCGTCGTCCTGATCGTCCTGAGCAAACTCGTCGTGATCGACTTCGTCCTGGGCTGGATGCGCGTTTAACATCTGAAACAGAAGTGCACTCTTAATGTCTGTCCAAGGGTCTTTACGTCAATATTATCCATATCACTCAGATTGCAACCTGGCTTGTGTTAACAGGATGGGCGGATTGCAGTGGTAGTTGTTATATGAATCTGGTTTGTCTAAAGACACTTACCAATCCGTGCCTACTCTAAATATAATACTGTTACTTTACACTCTTAACACCAGTGGCGTCTCGTGAGGTTTTCAATGGGTTTGGTCACAACCAAGTAAACTTTATAAAATATTTCTAAAACAACACAAAATTGGAACTTAAAATAATAAAAAACTGAGCTATGACTTTGTGCGAGTTATATGCTAACAGTGTTGGTCGCATCACGTGATTCGAAACTCATCCCTTATTGGCCATATGCCGTGAATGAAATGTTGCAGACAAATGTTTTGGTATCAGGTTTTTAAACTAGTTTTCAATACCTGCTTTCCTTGTATCGCTAGCTCTATATAGAATTTTTCATATACTCACCCCGACCACGGACGCAGCCAATAGGAAGCAGAGAACTGTCTTTGAATACATCGCGTTGTCTTGTTCGGAGTCCTCTCAGTTCTCCCAGAGGATCTTCTCTGCAATGTGATCTCTGGTAGCGCCGCCCGGGCTTTATACCACATCCCAGCTGCCGCGCTCGTTCTGAACAACAAACAACTCAATATTGTTTGCCAAAACCTTGTTTTTAAGGAAATAAACGGCTAACAGACGAGGCTAAAAACTAATTTGACAGAATTAACAAATTATCATCAAGAATATGTTTATTAACTGACATACATTTAATTTCTTCTGTGTCGGCAAATAATATAAAGACTAAACAGATAATTGAGGGAGTGTTAAATGAAAGATTAGTAGGCCATAATGCGACAAGATGAGTAGAGCACCTAACGTTGCCTCTTATACAGAGTACTATGCTGTTACTATTAGGTTTATAACCAAGGTCGTCTTGTTTTTCGCCTAGCGGAGGCTAAAGAAAAACAAAGAAAGTATCTACAACACATGTATAAAGCAAAGAGCTCCGTCTGTATGTCTGCCTGTCTATCTGTCTGATGTCTGTCTGTCTGTCTTTCTGTTTGTCTGTCCGTCTGTCTGTTTGTCTGTCCGTCTGTCTGTCTGTCTGTCTGTCTGTCTGTCTCTCTGTCGGTCTGTCTGTCTACCCGTCTATGATCTATTCTAGGGTGATGTTTCGAACTGGAGTCGACCTTGGCGATGTAAAGAGGCGAAACACCGCACA
Organism: Isoperla grammatica; assembly: GCA_945910005.1. NCBI lineage: Eukaryota > Metazoa > Arthropoda > Insecta > Plecoptera > Perlodidae > Isoperla > Isoperla grammatica. The sequence continues at coordinate 41,883,611 of OX246744.1, forward strand.
CGTTGAAACAGATGATCATCAACCAACAGGTTGACACTCTTTAGAACGAAACCATTCCATGTGAAATGCTTATGGTCGTAATAGAATATTAGGCCTACACCACGCAACACGTATTATTTAGTTAGCATAGACGTGTAGAAACCCGAAACCGCGGCATGTCTTGTGTAATACAACCCAGAGTTAACGCATCGCATTTCACTCACGACCGAAGGCAATACGAAGCAGCCACTCGGCGCTCGTGTTTGTAATTCAACGTCACTTTTCGTGTCAATAGAGTGCACGCGTCCATGCGGATACGAAATTCGTGTCTATAGAACTGGCCGTGTCCATAAGATCCTCGACTCTGATTGGTCGGATTTTTTGTTTGGCTCCTCGATTTCCTGTTCGCCTGATAGCTGAAAATTTTGCGTAGATCTGCAAGTGCGAATAAAACTATCAGAGCGAATAAAACTATCAGAGAAAATTTTTGCGTGGAGCTGTCTCTGAGAATACGCTTTTGCACATTTCATCGACAAGTCCTACGTGTTATAATCAACGTAAAATGAAAATCAAAAGGCGCTTACCTGACCGCCATGGACCCAGCTAGTACCCCAAACACTTTTCACAACACGATAACACATACTAAGGGTTGAAAAGAGATGTTTTCCGAGAGAAAATGTATCTCGCGACAAACATTGTTTTTCTCGCCATTCGAACAAATTGCCAAAAGTCGCACGAGCCACGCCAGGTAGCAGCACTGCAAGTCACGTGCTAGGGAAAGAGTTGGCTCCGTAACCATGGCAACGACGCGGTATCCACGTGCTAGGGGAGGAGCTTTCACCGTAACCATGGTAACGTAAACAACAACCTATACCCATGTGGTCGCTCAGTGCGACGTAGTAGAAAGAGGGGCTTACGAGTTTGTAACCGCAATAAGGTTGTTGTACTGTGCATTCTAGTGGCCAAGTGTAGGCTCATTTGACAGCACCACATAGTGGCAATATAGTGAATCATAGCGAAGTTCACTACGCGTCTGACGGTGGTATAACCGTAGCCATGGAATAACCATAGTAAATGTTAATGCTCGGTTCTCATGCCTTGACGCTATACGCTGCGTACGACGTTTTTACGTCGCGTTGAATTTGAGGAGTTCACATGCCATGCGTTCACATGCGCGGCGTAAACGCGTTTGTGTTCTTACTGCGCACCGTCATATGACAGATGATTTGGCACGATTTATGCTATCCGAGAAATCATGGTGTTGACAAGACGAGCTACGTACCTAATAAGGAAAGCTACTAAAGTCACGTGTAGGTACCATTGTAGGAAGATTAAATTATTTGGGAATGGTTCTAATGGTTATTAGTATGCGCCTACTAGCTTAGGTCACTATTTCTACGTTTGCCGTGTGTAGGCCTAGGCTTATCCAGATGTAGGCCTAGGGCATGTTGAAATTAGGTAGGTTATGGTGTGCCTAGGTTATGTTGGGAAATAGGCCTAGTTCGAAAACATCAGTTATATCACTAATTCGCAACTCCTGCGATATTGCAAACCATGCACTCTCTTTAATACGATTAATCTTATAATCTTTGCTACGCGTATTGTAGCCTAGAGGCAGGGAAATCTTTGAACGGCGGCACAAAGAAGTTCCAGCACGGCGTCTGACATTTTTTAGGAGTGAATGTTTATGTTGGGACGTAGCCTTCTCGAATGGAAATTCGGTAAATTCGATGTATTTGCATGGCGGTGACGCTTTACGTCGGCGTTAACAATAGAAATGGAACCTAAAATTTGACGTCGTCAAAAGAGGAGGAGTCGCGTAAGTCGTTACGATGTCTGATTGGTTAACGTCGTTACGCGATACGCTGCGTTGGACCATAAGAACCCAACATTAGCCATTAAAACCATACCATTGTAGGGCCTAGAAACTACAAATCAGAATTACGTTGATTTACAGTGCGTTCTAGGACGCCTAGTGTAGAGTCTTTTGACAGTACCATATAGTGGCAATATAATGAATCATAGCCCTGTTCACTACGCGTCTGACAGTCTGGTGGTGAGATACAGAACTAATCTACCTGTTGACATGATAAGAGTGTTGTCACTGTGCTGTGTGTTGGCTGTGCTGTGGATGGAGCTGCCGTCTGGTGGTGAGATACTGAACTAATCTACCTGTTGACATACAGAACTAATCTACCTGTTGACATGATAAGAGTGTTGTCACTGTGCTGTGTGTTGGCTGTGCTGTGGATGGAGCTGCCGTCTGGTGGTGAGATACTGAACTAATCTACCTGTTGACATACAGAACTAATCTACCTGTTGACATGATAAGAGTGTTGTCACTCTGCTGTGTGTTGGGTGTGCTGTGGCTGGAGCTGCTGTCTGGTGGTGAGATACAGAACTAATCTACCTGTTGCCATGATAAGAGTGTTGTCGCTGTGCTGTGTGTTGGCTGTGCTGCGGCTGGAGCTGCCGTCTGGTGGTGAGATACAGAACTATTCTACCTGTTGACATGATAAGAGTGTTGTCGCTGTGCTGTGTGTTGGCTGTGCTGTGGCTGGAGCTGCCGTCTGGTGGTGAGATACAGAACTAATCTACCTGTTGACATGATAAGAGTGTTGTCGCTGTGCTGTGTGTTGGCTGTGCTGTGGCTGGAGCTGCCGTCTGGTGGTGAGATACTGAACTAATCTACCTGTTGACATACAGAACTAATCTACCTGTTGGCATGATAAGAGTGTTGTCACTGTGCTGTGTGTTGGCTGTGCTGTGGATGGAGCTGCCGTCTGGTGGTGAGATACTGAACTAATCTACCTGTTGACATACAGAACTAATCTACCTGTTGACATGATAAGAGTGTTGTCACTCTGCTGTGTGTTGGGTGTGCTGTGGCTGGAGCTGCTGTCTGGTGGTGAGATACAGAACTAATCTACCTGTTGCCATGATAAGAGTGTTGTCACTGTGCTGTGTGTTGGCTGTGCTGCGGCTGGAGCTGCCGTCTGGTGGTGAGATACAGAACTAATCTACCTGTTGACATGATAAGAGTGTTGTCGCTGTGCTGTGTGTTGGCTGTGCTGTGGCTGGAGCTGCCGTCTGGTGGTGAGATACAGAACTAATCTACCTGTTGACATGATAAGAGTGTTGTCACTGTGCTGTGTGTTGGCTGTGCTGTGGCTGGAGCTGCCGTCTGGTGGTGAGATACAGAACTAATCTACCTGTTGACATGATAAGAGTGTTGTCGCTGTGCTGTGTGTTGGCTGTGCTGTGGCTGGAGCTGCCGTCTGGTGGTGAGATACAGAACTAATCTACCTGAAGACATGATAAGAGTGTTGTGGCTGTGCTGTGTGTTGGCTGTTCTGTGGCTGGAGCTGCCGTCTGGTGGTGAGATACAGAACTAATCTACCTGTTGCCATGATAAGAGTGTTGTGGCTGTGCTGTGTGTTGGCTGTGCTGTGGCTGGAGCTGCCGTCTGGTGGTGAGATACAGAACTAATCTACCTGTTGACATGATAAGAGTGTTGTCACTGTGCTGTCTCTCTGCTGTATTCGCGATCGCAAAACTTCGATACGCCTCTAGCGGACAAAATTATCCCGAAGCTAACGGGTCTAGCGCTCTGACTGTCTGCGGATTCTCGCACTTACCACACGGTAGCCTGGTAGGCCTACTAATCTCGTTCTAGCTGTTATACCAATGGTTATACTATTCATTTTGAAGGAAAAACTTATAGGAAAGGGTATTTAGGTACCATTCCAATAGTATCATAAAGGTTATTTCAAAATTATAGATCCAGTAGTTTACTTGTTATAACAGTTCTCGTAAAAATCGGAAAATTAGCAATATTTCTTAAAACTTAAATTGTAGAAAAACTAAAGATCGGATTTTGACGAGAGTTCCTTGGGAACATGAACCAACAATGTAATAAAATTAAAAAAAACCTTTGTAGATAGAAATTGCCCTGAACGAAAGTTAAAAACATGCACTAACATGTAGGGTGCGTAGTTTCACGCCCAAACCGCTGCTTTTGAGGTCCAACCGCTGCACCCTGCATATTAGTGCATGGTATGAATTTACGTTCGGGGCGGTTTCTATCTAGAAAGTTTATTTGTTTATTATCATACATTATTGATACAATATATTCTAGAGGTACTCTTGACCAAATCCGATCATTAGTTTTTCGACAATTTAAGTTGAGAAAACAAAAAGGAAATTCGCTCATTTTCCGACGCTTTGCGTGAATTGTTATAACAAGTAAACTGGTGGCTCTATAATTTTGAAATAACCTTTATGATGACTATTGGCATGTAGACTAAATATGCATTCCTATAAATTTTTCCTTCAAAATGAATAGTATAACAGCTAGAACGAGATAAGTGAACAACGTTCCAGCGATACCGCCAATGTCACGCAGAGAAGTGAACCCGGCACGGCTGCCACATTGGCAAGTGACGTCACTGTCAAACGTCCTTGAGAGTGCGAATAGCAGGACCTAACATTGTGTTGGTTGCAGGTCAGGCAGTCTGCTGTTATACCCACCGCTTCCACAAGTTGTCTCGTAAAGGACACCGATGCAACGACTGTACATCCCCCTATAAATACTGCGGGGTCGGCGCCTGCAACATCTTCGGGTGCAACTGTACCGGCGGTTGTAGACAAGGAAGGTGTTCCAAAGATCCCTCCTGGGCCGTCTCAGCTCGGCGCGATGAGGCACCGGAAGTGGAGGTCGCCGATGACGTCATCAGAGCTGCCGACGCTGACGGTGACGGGAGGATGAGCCTCGATGAGGCTAGAGCCCTCCTAGGGGGGGCGCTCGCCCACGACAGAAGGTCCCTGGCCGCGCTTGACGTCATCAGAGCTGCCGACGCTGACGGTGACGGGAGGATGAGCCTCGATGAGGCTAGAGCCCTCCTAGGGGGGGCGCCCGCCCACGACAGAAGGTCCCTGGCCGCGCTTGACGTCATCAGAGCTGCTGACGCTGACGGTGACGGGAGGATGAGCCTCGATGAGGCTAGAGCCCTCCTAGGGGGGGCGCCCGCCCACGACAGAAGGTCCCTGGCCGCGCTTGACGTCATCAGAGCTGCCGACGCTGACGGTGACGGGAGGATGAGCCTCGATGAGGCTAGAGCCCTCCTAGGGGGGGCGCTCGCTCACGACAGAAGGTCCCTGGCCGCGCTTGACGTCATCAGAGCTGCCGACGCTGACGGTGACGGGAGGATGAGCCTCGATGAGGCTAGAGCCCTCCTAGGGGGGGCGCTCGCTCACGACAGAAGGTCCCTGGCCGCGCTTGACGTCATCAGAGCTGCCGACGCTGACGGTGACGGGAGGATGAGCCTCGATGAGGCTAGAGCCCTCCTAGGGGGGGCGCTCGCTCACGACAGAAGGTCCCTGGCCGCGCTTGACGTCATCAGAGCTGCCGACGCTGACGGTGACGGGAGGATGAGCCTCGATGAGGCTAGAGCCCTCCTAGGGGGGGCGCTCGCCCACGACAGAAGGTCCCTGGCCGCGCTTGACGCAGACAATGATCATTATCTGACCGCTAGGGAGATTGACGCTTGAGCTACACGAAGATGATTGTAACGCTGTAACGACGTACGGTGTCGTACGATGTTATCATATATAACAAAAGTGAATGATACCTTCTTCAAATATATAGTTTAAACTTCAAAGTGTAACAGCACACACCATAAATACCAAAAAGTGTTATCCATTATAGCGGAGAATTTGCCTATGTTTTATGCCAAATAATCACGTTTATGTGGATACCCGCCATTAACTATTGAGAAGAATGGGTTAAACCAAATACTTTATTAACATCATAACTCAAGACTTATCACTGAACAAATAAAAGTAAAACACATTGTCCCAGCATATACGTCCCTACTTGTTTCACTGCTTGTGTACAATACGCAACTGTCTGTTGTTGTACAATGTACATCTCACCTTTAACTTACTAAACATAAATGTATCTATATTAATAAAACAGATTTGTTTTTCTTCTCCTAAATCCTCCAAGTTTCGTTCGCCTGTCATACACTTATTGCACTATCTAAACTAGTGTTAACATAGTCAGCCGTTCTTGTGTACCCATCTAAGTCAGTGTAAATATTTGCATGGCGCTTGCCTGTAATAGGAAACCTGCAATGACGTCATAGCCGAACTACAACAATGAAAACTGATGGACAAACAACAAGCTGTCAAAGTAATAGCTTTGCGAATAATGGGGGGAAAACAATAAGTTTTAACGAAAGTAACTGCTCGCCAGTTGAAATTTCTATGCAATGATGGACAAAAACGATCTGAAAGCTTGTATACGTTTTAAACTTTTTAATTTTTTAACTGCAGAATATTTTATATTTTGACGGCTTGTTGTTTGTCCATCGGTTCAATTAATTTGTTTCATTGTTGTGTGTTGGTGTTGTGCGTTCCGTAAAAAATGAGGTCCAAGCCACCTATATCGGAATTTGGAAGCACCAAGGAAACAGGAATTAATAAAATACCATTAACATGTACACCGTAAGTGATTTTATTTTGCTTTCTATAACTAAGTTTCTATTACTATTCAGTATTTATAATCTTCTTGAAGTTATTCATTGGAAAGTTGATAAACTGTGACCAGATGGATGTAACATAATGGATAGCGATTAAGTGTTGTCATAAAAACATGTTCAGTTGATTTTGTTAACCTCGGAGTAACCCAGACGCAACGCGGGCACAGTTGACATAGCCGCTACCGCAGACCTTCCTGCCAAAGTTGTAAACCTTGCCGATAGCGCCACGGATTTTCCGGAACCAGCCTCGTGTGACGCCCGAAGATTGGGAGGCCGTGTCTTTAATACACTGAACAACCTCGAGTAGCGCTTTGCCCAGACCCTCGGCGGAAGCTGCAACTACAGCCTGCTCGCACGTGGCTTTGTCTTGGTTCCCTGCGCGGCATTGTATGGCCGCGGCTTTGGCTTCACTCCACACCTGGATAAGAGAGACAGACAACCCTTATCACACTGTGCTGAGGGTTGGCTCTTACCTTCTTGAGGGGCCCGCGCTGGGCCGTGAGGCAGACAGAGTATTGGGGCCCGAGACTTCTCACAACTCTCATCACACTGTGCTGAGGGTTGGCTCTTACTAAGGGGCCCGCGCTGGGCCGTGAGGCAGACAGAGTATTGGGGCCCGAGACTTCTCACAACTCGCATCACACTGTGCTGAGGGTCGGCTCTTACCTTCCTAAGGGGCCCGCGCTGGGCCGTGAGGCAGACAGAGTATTGGGGCCCGAGACTTCTCTCAACTCTCATCACACTGTGCTGAGGGTTGGCTCTTACCTTCCTAAGGGGCCCACGCTGGGCCGTGAGGCAGACAGAGTATTGGGGCCCGAGACTTCTCACAACTCTCATCACACTGAGGGTTGGCTCTTACCTTCCTAAGGGGCCCGCGCTGGGCCGTGAGGCAGACAGAGTATTGGGGCCCGAGAGTTGTCACAACTCTCATCACACTGAGGGTTGGCTCTTACCTTCCTAAGGGGCCCGCGCTGGGCCGTGAGGCAGACAGAGTATTGGGGCCCGAGACTTCTCACAACTCTCATCACACTGTGCTGAAGGTTGGCTCTTACCTTCCTAAGGGGCCCGCGCTGGGCCGTGAGGCAGACAGAGTATTGGGGCCCGAGACTAGTCACAACTCTCATCACACTGTACTGAGGGTTGGCTCTTACCTTCCTAAGGGGCCCGCGCTGGGCCGTGAGGCAGACAGAGTATTGGGGCCCGAGACTTCTCACAACTCTCATCACACTGTGCTGAGGGTTGTCTCTTACCTTTCTAAGGGGCCCGCGATGGGCCGTGAGCCAGACAGAGTATTGGGGCCCGAGACTTCTCACAACTCTCATCACACTGAGGGTTGGCTCTTACCTTCCTAAGGGGCCCGCGCTGGGCCGTGAGGCAGACAGAGTATTGGGGCCCGAGAGTTGTCACAACTCTCATCACACTGAGGGTTGGCTCTTACCTTCCTAAGGGGCCCGCGCTGGGCCGTGAGGCAGACAGAGTATTGGGGCCCGAGACTTCTCACAACTCTCATCACACTGTGCTGAGGGTTGTCTCTTACCTTTCTAAGGGGCCCGCGATGGGCCGTGAGCCAGACAGAGTATTGGGGCCCGAGACTTCTCACAACTCTCATCACACTGAGGGTTGGCTCTTACCTTCCTAAGGGGCCCGCGCTGGGCCGTGAGGCAGACAGAGTATTGGGGCTCGAGACTTCTCACAACTTCATCACACTGTGCTGAGGGTTGGCTCTTACTTCCTAAGGGGCCCGCGCTGGGCCGTGAGGCAGACAGAGTATTGGGGCCCGAGACTTCTCACAACTCTCATCACACTGTGCTGAAGGTTGGCTCTTACCTTCCTAAGGGGCCCGCGCTGGGCCGTGAGGCAGACAGAGTATTGGGGCCCGAGACTAGTCACAACTCTCATCACACTGTACTGAGGGTTGGCTCTTACCTTCCTAAGGGGCCCGCGCTGGGCCGTGAGGCAGACAGAGTATTGGGGCCCGAGACTTCTCACAACTCTCATCACACTGTGCTGAGGGTTGTCTCTTACCTTTCTAAGGGGCCCGCGATGGGCCGTGAGCCAGACAGAGTATTGGGGCCCGAGACTTCTCACAACTCTCATCACACTGTGCTGAGGGTTGGCTCTTACCTTCCTAAGGGGCCCGCGCTGGGCCGTGAGGCAGACAGAGTATTGGGGCCCGAGACTTCTCACAACTCTCATCACACTGTGCTGAGGGGTGGCTCTTACCTTCCTAAGGGGCCCGCGCTGGGCTGTGAGGCAGACAGAGTATTGGGGACCGAGACTTCTCACAACTCTCATCACACTCATCATCTCGGCTCTTCTGTCCTTGATTGAAACTCTGACGTCTTCTTGGACGTCTGACTCGTCCATCGTGGGGAAGGGTTCGTCCAACGTGTCCTGGATCTCGTTCTGGGAGACTAGTTCGTCGTCCTGATCGTCCGGAGCAAATTCGTCCTGGTCGACTTCGTCCTGGGCTGGGTGCGCGTTTAACATCTGAAACAGAAGTGCTCTTTCAATGTCTGTCCAAGGGTCTGTACGCTTATAATTTCCATGTCACGCAGATTGCAACCTGGCTTGTGTTAACAGGATGGGCGGATTGCAGTAGTAGTTATAATATGAATCTTGTTTGCTTTAAGACACTTACCCATCGGTGTCTACTTTACAGCTTATACTGTTACTAGTAGGTTTATAACCAAGGTCTACTTGTTCTCCGCCTAGCGGTGGGTCGTTGAACTCCTACGACGAGTCTTCGCTAGGCGGAGACCTTAATTAAAAACCTATCCGACATCTTAGTCATAGACTGGGGTTATTTCCACACATTTAGTATTTTGATCCTTGACAAGTATAATCGTTACAGATTTACTATAATCGCTATCATTGGCTGGATTAATAAATGGTCACCTCTAATTGGCTGGGCTAATAATTTAAGAGATCACAAGTTGGAATTGCTCCAACTTGTGTCCTTGGTTTTAAATTTAAGGAAGTTATATGAGTGGTTTGAATATGATGCTACGGGCTTGATTTTAATCAGGCAACCCAAGACTCCCTTTCACATGCTTTTGTCACTGGCAACGGGTTCGTAGCCAATCAGCGATCATTATTTGCGCACTATTGTTTCGGACGGGTCGCTGGTTGGCTAAGAGTGTCTCGCCTGAGATGAAAGCATATGTAAGGTTGTCTTGGATTGCCTATAAACCTTAGATCTTAAATTTTATAATGTTGTGTAAACCTGGCTGAAGAAGTCGTACTCATCGTATTTATCACACATTGGTAGGGTCTTTATAATGGCTGACGAGGGGCTGGGTGGGGTAGTTGGGGGAGCCTTGGTTTGAGGGCGCTTGGGTGCAAAGAGGGCTGGCATGATTGAGATAGCCTTTAGATGATAACAGAGAAAGAGAGAGAACAAGAGAGCAACGTCATGATAAATGAAACATAGTAAAAATACCAGTGGCGGCTCGGGAGGTTTAAAATGGGTTTGGCGTAACCGAGTTTACTTTGTAAAATAACTTTAAAAACAACACACAATTGGAACTAATAATTAAGCGAGCGAAGCGAGCGTCTCCACGAGACTCTTATGGCACTTCGTTCTATTTGTTTTTTGTTTTGTTTTTATGTCTGTCGATAGCGGTCGAACGGAATATCCGATCAACTTGAAATTTGGAGCATCCACAAGCCTCGATGTGGATTGAAGGTGTATAGTTTTGAGGCAAAATCGTTCGAAAAGTTACCAAGTTACACTCAATAACTGTTAGTAACGGTGGCGGACCGCCGCGAAAACACTAGACACACAGTTACAGAATGACAACGAAAAGTCTTAGCAACGCAAATTGCTCTGCATTCAACAATATCGGGAAGTATAATAGCTATGGAAATTAGAAACAATTTTGAAATGCACATTCTTGAATTGTTGCTAATTGTTGTTTTTATTAGATTTGAGATCTTTTTGTCAGAACGTTCGTAGATATGGATGCGCTCGCTTATCAACGCGTCAAACGGAGCGTTTTCCTAGTGATACAAATCTGAGCTATAACTTGACACGAATTAAATGTTACCAGCAAATACCTTATTAGGAATTTGTTACCAGTGTTGAAGGCATCACGCTATTCGAAACTCATCACTTATTGGCCATATGCCGTGAATGAATGTTACAGACAAATATTTGGGTATAAGGTTTTAAAACTAGTATTCAAAACCCTCTTCCCGTGTATCGCTAGCTCTATATAGAATGTTTCATGCACTCACCCCCACCACGGACGCAGCCAATAGGAAGCAGAGAACTGTCTTTGAATACATCGCGTTGTCTTGTTCGGAGTCCTCTCAGTTCTCCCAGATGTTCTTCTCTGCAATGTGATCTCTGGTAGCGCCGCCCGGGCTTTATACCACATCCCAGCTGCCGTGCTCGTTCTGAACTACAAACAACTCAATATTGTTTACCAAAACCTTGTTTTTTAGGACATAAACCGCCACAGACGAAGCTTTAAACTAATTCAAAAGAATTAACAAATTACCATCAAGATTAGGGTTATGAATTGCCGTTACATTTAGTTTCTGCAGTGTAGGGAAATAATACTTGTTAAATAATTGAGTGAGAGTTAAATGCAAGATTAGTAGACCATAATGCGATACAATCAGCAGAATGTGAATTTCATCCCAATCTAGTTAATCCAAGATAGTTATACAGGAGTGCAAAGAATAATAATGTCATAAAGTTGTATGTTTGCCACCTGTGCCTCTGGGCTTGTTAGCGATCTGTGACGTCATAAATAGGGGTAAACACTGAAAGAAGTGGATGTCTGAGAGCTCTTAGTTTGACTCAATCCTAAAATTCGCTTTTTGACTGATGAAAACCTCGGAGGCCTGGTGGCCGTTATCAAACCGAGATCTCCCGAGTTACAGTTACGCGTCTTACCGGTGAGGTGAGGGTGAGGGTTGGGTGAGGGTGAGGTGAGGGTGGGGTGAGGGTGGGGTGAGGGTGGGGTGAGGGTGGGGTGAGGGTGGGGTGAGGGTGGGGTGAGGATGGTGTGAGGGTGAGGTGAGGGTGAGGTGAGGGTGAGGTGAGGGTGAGATGAGGGTGAGGTGAGGGTGGGGTGAGGGTGAGGTGAGGGTGGGGTGAGGGTTGGGTGAGGGTTGGGTGAGGGTGAGGTGAGGGTGGGGTGAGGGTGGGGTGAGGGTGAGGCGAGGGTGAGGTGAGGGTGAGTTGAGGGTGCGGTGAGTGTTGGGTGAGGGTGAGGTAAGAGTGAGTTGAGGGTCAGGTGAGGGTGGAGTGAGGGTGGGGTGAGGGTGGAGTGAGGGTGGGGTGAGGGTGAGGTGAGGGTCAAGGGTCAGGTGAGGGTGGAGTGAGGGTGGGGGGAGGGTCAAGTGAGGGTCAGGTGAGGGTGAGGTGAGGGTGGGGATGAAGGTGAGGTGAGGGTGGAGTGAGGGTGGAGTGAAGGTGAGGTGAGGGTGAGATGAGGGTGAGGTGAGGGTGAAGTCAGGGTGAGGTGAGGGAGGGGTTAGGGTGGGGTGAGGGTGAGGTCAGGGTGAGGTAAGGATGGGGTGAGGGTGAGGATGGAGTGAGAGTGGAGTGAGGGTGGAGTTACTACTCCACCCAGTTACTACTCCCATACAGCTACTCTTGTACTCCTATTTTACTACTCTTGTGCTACTTTTGTGCTCCTCTTATACAACTCTTGTACTACTCTTGTGCTCCTCTTGTACTACTCTTTTACTACTCTTGTGCTACTCTTGTACTACTCTTTTACTACTCTTGTGCTACTCTTGTACTACTCTTTTACTACTCTTGTGCTACTCTTGTACTACTCTTTTACTACTCTTGTGCTACTCTTGTACTACTCTTGTGCTCCTCTTGTACTACTCTTTTACTACTCTTGTGCTACTCTTGTGCTCCTCTTGTGCTTCTCATGTTCTACTCTTGTGCTCCTCTTGTACTACTCTTGTGCTCCTCTTGTACTACTCTTTTACTACTCTTGTGCTACTCTTGTACTTCTCTTGTGCTACTCTTGTACTACTCTTGTGCTACTCTTGTGCTACTCTTGTGCTCCTCTTGTGCTTCTCTTGTACTACTCTTGTACTACTCTTGTGCTACTCTTGTGCTCCTCTTGTGCTTCTCTTGTACTTCTCTTGTGATCCTCTTGTGCTATTCTTGTTCTACTCTTGTACTACTCTTGTGCTACTCTTGTGATCCTCTTGTGCTGCTCTTGTGCTACTCTTGTACTACTCTTGTGTTCCTCTTGTGCTTCTCTTGTACTAATATTGTGCTATTCTTGTACTACTCTTGTGCTACTCTTGTACTACTCTTGTACTACTCTTGTACTACTCTTGTACTACTCTTGTACTACTCTTGTGCTACTCTTGTACTACTCTTGTACTACTCTTGTACTACTCTTGTGCTACTCTTGTGCTACTCTTGTACTACTCTTGTGCTACTCTTGTGCTTCTCTTGTACTTCTCTTGTACTAATTTTGTGCTATTCTTGTACTACTCTTGTACTACTCTTGTGCTTCTCTTGTACTTATTTTGTGCTCCTCTTGTGCTACTCTTGTACTACTCTTGTGTTACGCTTGTGATTCTCTTGTAATACTCTTGTACTACTCTTGTACTACTCTTGTACTACTCTTGTACTACTCTTGTGCTACTCTTTTCTACTCTTGTACTTCTCTTGTACTTCTCTTGTGCTACTCCTTACTACTCTTCTTACGTGAGGGTGAGGTGAGGGTGAGGTGAGGGTGGAGTGAGGGTGAGGTGAGGGTGAGGTGAGGGTGAGATGAGGGTCAAGTGAGGGTCAGGTGAGGGTGGAGTGAGGGTGGGGTGAGGGTGAGTTGAGGGTGAGGTGAGGGTGAGGTGAGGGTGAGGTGATTGTGAGGTAAGGGTGAGGTGAGGGTGAGGTGAGGGTGAGGTGAGGGTGAGGTGAGGGTGAGGTGAGGGTGAGGTGAGGGTCAAGTGAGGGTCAGGTGAGGGTGGAGTGAGGGTGGGGTGAGGTGAGGGTCAAGGGTCAGGTGAGGGTGGAGTGAGGGTGGGGTGAGGGTGGGGTGAGGTGAGGGTGAGGTGAGGTTGAGGTGAGGGTAAGGCAGGGGCGGACTGGGAAGAAAATCCAGGCCGGGCAAACTTTTGGTCAGGCCAGGCACGGGGGGTTTGGGGCCGGCTGTGGGCCGGCTGTGGGCCCCCAACAACAGCGCCGCAGGAGAAATTTTTTAAAATCAGGTTTTTAGAAGGCATTTAGTGCGTTTGTGAAAAAAACATAGCAGGCTGAATGCACTACCAAACTACTGAAGTTTGTCCGGTTAAAAGTAGAAAAACACCAGCAATAATATTGGAACACTGTCTAACGCCTGATGAGAATGAGATAAAATAACAACGAAATGCAACGAACTTACAATGTAATTTAAACCTTGCAACATCGTGATGGAAGGGAGGGACTCGGATTTTAAGAAATTTGAATTTCAAACTTGAACATGTAAGCCCATTAATTTTTGAGTATATTATAGACAATGCAAAGCGAAAGTTTATCGTTAAATCTATATCTTCTTAACAGCAACACATACATAGTGTTATACATAAGGGCTGGTCCACACAGATTTTTTAGACATAATGCATAAGGTTTCAACAATGAAAACAACGTCTTAAAACTAAAAACAACGTCTTAAAACTAAAACTTGTGTGAACGCCAGTACGTGTTTCCTATGATCCAACTTTACGACTACGCGTTAAACCTTAAATCTTATGCTTAAAAAATCTGTGTGGACCATCCTTAATAGGGAAGTCTCATCAAAAATAAATATTCCTCAAAGCACCTAAAAATGGAAGATCATTATCTAAAAATACGGGCGGTATAATTTTTATATCTGAGAAGCCTATATTTCCAATTCTATTAGCATTTTAAGTTTGAAATTTGGAACTTCTTGTTCCGTAATTGAAAAACGGCTCTTGACGTCATATGTCATGTAAACAACTGCCTCCTTGAAGTATTCTTAATAATATCAACGATATTACCCAATATCTAGGATGCAGTGACTTTACAACAATGTCTTTTATACCACTGTTTTCTTCAGAAAATACATTTTGATACAGTATTTACCAAAACGTGTTTAGAATAATGCAATTATTTAACATATTGTTGTTAATTAATGTTGAGAAGTGTTCATTTACTAACTATAAATAAACGTTGGTTCAGTTAGAGTCTTATGAGAGCAATAATCTACTAAAGGGTGGGATTTCAGTACTATTTGTATGATATAAAATTATTGTTTACTGACATATGACGTCAGAACCTTGAAATCACGAGCAAGATGGCGCAGGTCCGTTTCTGAGCGTGTTTTGACAGCAATATCTTTGACTTGCTGTTAAAGCGATGTTAATGCACCTTTCGAGCCGAAACCAATTAGTTCCCGTTCATTTTAACTTAAGGTAACCAGTAAGCAAATAAAAAAAATGCGTGAGACTTCCCTATTGGTAAAGAATAAAAAATTGTCGTGGGCAGCGCCGCCAGCGCGGCAACTTACCGCCGGCGCCAGCAGTTTAGTTTATGCCTGTTCCAGTCGAACCAGGCCAAATTCGGGCTTAAACAGGCAGGCTACCGGGCATACGGTTTACTTTAGTACTACGATTAATTTTGGAATCTTTCTCTCCCTCTCTTCAAAACCACTGCTTCACCTTTAAAAGTGCCACTATGTCGTACTATTTAAATCAAATAAATAATGAAGCGATGGCAGCAGCCGTGACAGTTCAATTCGAACAAACGCTAAATTAGTTTCTGTGTTCGGAAACTGAATCCCATTATTTTCTTTCTTTCTTTTTAAATTAATGTATGGATGCAATGAATGAATGAGTTTAAAATAATATATCAAAATATAAACAAATTCGTTATTCCGTAAATTTTTCGTGAAATTTAATTTTATCATTTTTTTAATTAATCCAATTGAACATGTATTGTGTATCTTACATTTTGTATTTTGTATTTTATTTACCTTTTGTATTCTGCATTATAAATTTTGTTTCACGATTTATTATCTATAGTGTGGTTTGATGGAAGATAAGGCCTCACTGGCCTTAATCCCGTTATAAATCAAAATACCTTATTCAATCAATCAATCAATCAATCAATCAATCAATCAATCAATCAATCAATCAATCAATCAATCAATCAATCAATCAATCAATCAATCAATCAATCAATCAATCAATCAATCAATCAATCAATCAATCAATCAATCAATCAATCAATCAATCAATCAATCAATCAATCAATCAATCAATCAATCAATCAATCAATCAATCAAATCAATCAATCAATCAATCAATCAATCTCTCCAACGTCTACAATCTCCACCTAAAGGGCGATTTGTACCTTGTCTCCACCTAGCGGAGATCAAGTAGACCTTGCCTCCATGCGCGTACGGGCATTAAAAGGCGATGCGAATGAAGTATGTTTGAAATCACGCGGGCTTGCGGTGTTGGCTGCAGCTAGTTCCCGTGTCGTCCGCTAGCGCCACCGGACGGTGACCCTGCACTCCCTGCCAGGCCTCGCAACAAGTACTCTGGCATCGACTTTTTGTTAGTTATTGTTCTGAACAGATTCCAGTGAGAGATAATGATGTCATTTGTTTTATTATTATTATTATTATTATTATTATTATTATTATTATTATTATTATTATTATTCATATTATTACTATCATTATTATTATTATTATTATTATTATTATTATTATTATTATTATTATTATTATTATTATTATTATTATTATTATTATTTCAATTATTTTTATCTTTATTATTATTATAACTGCTATTACAATTATTTACCTATTTTTGTTCTTATGTTAATGTTTACATTACCTAATTGCCAATAGGGTGTATTCACGTATTGCGCACGGTGGCCATAATGGAGGCCACAATGGCATGTGATTGGTAGTTCATTGTTACTATGTTTTAGCTGGGTTCGGTTGAAGTTCAACTGTTCTCTAAATTTGCTTTGCTATTATTACTGAAAAGCGTCTAAAATAAATTCTCTATTATTTCGGCCAGTCTTTATTTTTTAATGGCACGCACAATCATTTCTGTAAACTTTATCGGGAGATATACGTGTTCTAACTCCCATATTTCCCTGTAAAACAATATTATTCGTTTTTTATTGACAGCTAAATGAAACATGAAATAGTTCTATAGAGTATAGGTGGCCTCCAATATGGCCGATGTGACGTCACGTGAATACTCCCTTTACTTCTAATTCTTTGCCATCTGATGTCGTATCCTTGGGTTAGTTATCAAATCACAATACCTCGTCGACCTTCCAGACTGACAATTCTGAAATGTTTATTTATTTATTTATTAATTATTCCCATTCATTACAAAAGTGAATAGGGGTTGGCAGAAAAGAGCACAGCTCCAAACACACAGAGTGACTGCCAACCCATACCTACTAAAACTAATTGCGCTACGGTGCTGAATAGTTTGTTAAAATTATCCTTGTTTGAAATATACCTTGATTTTTATATGTGTAATGCTTTATTATTTAGTGTTTGAAACATTTGTTTTACTAATATCGGTTGTTTTAGAGGAAATTTATGGGCGCTGATATCTTGAAATTTGACGCCATTGCGTCTGCAAATTAATTCCACACTCTACCATTGTTACCAGCATTGTTGAATATTGTTGGTAAAAATAACACTGCCAACTATATGACACGAACAATCCTACCAAGGTCTTCTTGATCTCCTGGGCCTGGATTCACAAATATGCCTAACTCCAGGTTGTTCTTATTTTGGAAAATACTAGTTAGATAAATCAAGATAAATCATCTCTGGGTATTACTACACATTGCAGACCGACATAATAAGAGAAATCACGCATAAGTATGTTGATTGATTGATTGACTGATTGTTAAGCCCGACTATCAATCAACATATGCGGCGTGATTTATATCACTAAGATTTGCCTAAACTAGGACGTCTTAGCACTTAGGCACCTTTGTGAATCTGGACCCTGGAGCTAAAACAACTCACATATTGCGCATGGTGGCCATACTGGAGGCCTCAATGTCTTGTGATTTGTAGTTCATTGTTACTATGTTTTAGGTGGCGTTTGATGAAGTTTAACTGTTACAGGCGCGTCAGAACGTTTTCGGTACAGGGGGCGGGGGAAGGGGGGGGGGGGGGCAGTAAAAGTACAAGACTCAATTCTAAAAATAGCCATGTGGCCATGTTTTGTTTCGGACAAACATTGAACATGCACCAATCAAAGAAAGATACAACAATGGAGTTTCCTAGCAACACACTGTTTGTACGCCTGTGATATCACAGCCCCCTCAATTGAGTCTTGTGCTTTTCCAGACTCTATAGACGGTAATGGTACACAAAAGGGGATAAAATAGTTGGTTTATGTATGTATCATACCTCAACAAATCTACTAGATTTCCACTCGCATAGTTCAATTTGTACTCGCAACGAGATGGACGATATGTGAGGCGTACAACAAACGACTACACTGCAGCGCTGCGAGCGTTCCGGCCACTGATCTCCATCTGCTAGAATTAACCGAAACCCCATTGAGGAGGCAGTGCAGTACTTATTATTGTAAAATTATCCAAAGATTCCAAAGAAGCCAAATAGTTTTGCAATGACTTATTGTGTGTCTCCAACATTTAGTGACTGTTAGCCGGATCGTCCGCAACGCTCTCTGTGCATTTGTTACGTCTCCCCATATGGGGCAAAGCCCTGTTGCCGCCAGAGGCAATTTCGCCGTAGGTGAAAAAACGTTTGCCTCTGCATTATGTTTGATTATGAAAACGCGTTTTGAGGTGATATCTTGTCTTAAAAACAATACAACGGATAAACATTCCTGCTATTGTTGGGTTGTTTCTTAATGGAAATGAATTGTTGAGAGTTGACACAATAATATCGACGTTATTTTACCAAAAAGTAGAAATCTTGATTTTTGGGGAACGCAGCCAAGGACCATATACATGTAATATTTGTTTTCAAGTCTAAAATATGCTCTCCTATGCCCCTATGTCATGAAAGTTAGGGGAGAGATCCCCCCCCCCCCCTCTTGCATTCCGCCCCCTGTTTCGACGCCACATGAACTGTTCTCTAAATTTTGTTTGCATGTTATTAAAAATAATCTCTTATTTCGGACACTCTTTTTGTGGTTTACAATGGCACACACACATAATCCTTTCCGTAAACGGTTTACACATTAATTTAAGATTTAAGGTCAAGCCAAAAGCATAATGGCATTTACACACTTTCCTATGGTTTAGGATTTAAGGAAACCATAGCAACGTTAGCTCTTATACCAAACATTCTTAGCCCAGCCAATGAGAGGCGACGTTTTATAAATCCGGCCAATGGTAGCGATCCTAAGTAAAACAGTTAGGAAAATAAAACCTTCAACCTTAAACTTTAAATTAGTGTGTAAACCGAGCTTTATATGCGTGTTCAAATTCCCATATTTCCCCGTAAACACATTCCTCTTCTAATGACAGCTAAAGCCAACGGTTTAGCCGCGGTCGCTTAGCCGGTTCCCATACGACCGAAGTTAATCAACCTCGGACTAGGTTAAGAGGTGGATGGGTGACCACTCTCCTCTGAAACACTAGTTACCGTTGGTAAGAGCAGATTGGAGGGTTTGAAAACTTATGTAACAGCTTCGTTCTTCTCGTCAACAGTCCAGGTTAGTGGAGGAACCTATATGACTGGTCAAAGTTACACCGTCCTTTCGGATGGGACGTAAAGCCGATGGTCCCCTTGGTACTTTTCGACAACAGTAGGCTACGTGCTGGTTCCTGGCTTCCCCTCCTCTCTTCCTCATTATCATTCATCAATCATCACTCATCAGGCTAAAGAGGGCATTGTGCCCTACACTGGCCTTAATTACAATAACTGCCCAGGGACTGCTACCTTATCGTGGTGGGCAGGTTTGCGTGCTTTTGTGATCCCGAGAGCTATGCCGGCGAAAGCGTATATGCTTCTGGTAGGGCCACCCTAGCCGGACTGGTCGCGGAGGAGAAGTCAGACGAAGTGCAGTCCACAC
The DNA here is from genome assembly GCA_945910005.1 of Isoperla grammatica. Lineage (NCBI taxonomy): Eukaryota > Metazoa > Arthropoda > Insecta > Plecoptera > Perlodidae > Isoperla > Isoperla grammatica. The sequence continues at coordinate 41,903,158 of OX246744.1, forward strand.
CCCAATCCCCTTTCGTCCCCTTTCCCCTTTCCACCCCGCCCTCCTATTTGCCCCTTTCCTCCAAACAGCCCCCTATTTCATCTTCATATATCACCCAGTCATTGTCTCGATTAGCCTCGTTGCAAAAATATGAGACGTTAAGCCCCAATAATCAATCAATCAATTACAATAAAATAAATAATAAATAAATATTGACAGCCAAAATGTCAACATAGTTTGCCAAAGATGTTGAAACTTGAAATAGTACTATAGGTGGTCTTCAAATTGGCTGATGTGACGTCACGTGAATACTCACTATATCAATGCAGTGCAAACAAATCCCTTATCAAATGACAAGATTTTGTTAAATTTAAATATTTGCATTTGTCTACAGGATATTTATTCTGATTCGAGACCTTCCATTTTCAGTATACATAACTAAAAAAAAAAGTATTGTAACCACATTTTGTGTGTCAACTTTAAGGTATCTGGACTGTATTGTCATCAGCAAGGTTGAATGTTTGCAGTTTGGCGGTTGAATGCTCGGTTGAATGGCCCCAGCTTCGCACGGCTGTGTTTGTAGCTCACACCCATGAAGCAATGTAAACCAATAGTGTGACAGTTCGTTCACCGATGTCCACAGATTTATATCACGCTGCCTTAGAACTAGAGGGGTTATCTCCACTTGAACAAAATGTTGAGGAAAGCAATTTTAAGAGGCAACCTGTATTCAATGTTGGAGTATGTGTGCATCTAAATGGTACGTTTACGTCAAAAACCTCAGCAAATTGTCATGTTTTAATAAAATCTCAAGAATGCATCTCATAATCGAAAATCTCAGTAATAAGTGGGCTGTGGTTTTGTTAGCCCTACAAACTGAAAATGATAAATGTACTTAACATTATAATCAGTTTGACTGTGATTTTTAATTCATTACATTACAAATTAAATAAGTATCACAGTCATTCTGATAACAATATTACATACATTTAGCATTCAATCTGTAGGGCTTACCAAACTACAGTGCTATGATTACTCAGATTTTCGATTTCAAGATGCATTCTTGAGATCTAATTATGAATACTTTTTGTATTTGACGTAGACCTACTTTTCCCTCGTAATCATGAACTTATGTTTAGAAAAACTGCTTTAAAGTTTTTTTTTTATTAATCTGTTATTAGTACTAAGGTATAAGGTTGTAAATGGAGTTGGAACATTTTTCTAGAAAATATATTTTAAAAAATAAAAAAACGTTCTATCTCCAAAATAAGGGATATTTTTGGGGACTGTTGGGAGTTAAACAATAAAGTGAATAAATTTATTGAATATTTATGGAATAGCTTTCATCTTAACGCGGGCAATACATGAAGTAATCATGAAACCTGATCATGATTGTGTGAATACATGTGTATAAAATATAAAAAAGTTATAAAAATTCTAAGAAATAGGTAAATAAATTGGAGATAGAACATTTTGGACCAAGAAGTAACTTTTAATGCAAAATGGAGTTCGAACATTCTAGTTCTAAGGCAGCGAGGTGAACCATTTGCAGCGTTGAGTGAGTAATATAGGGTAGAGCTCCCACGCCATCCGCAGTTTCTCTACCGCCTTTTACTGCCCAACACACTTTAGTAGAAGAAGTTCGCCAAGCGATGCGATGACGGAGCCTGATTGGTCGGCTACTTCACCGAAAATATACGAAGACAGCCGAAAACTCCGTCATCGCGTCGCTTGGCGAACTTCTACTACCCGACTAAAGTATGTTGGGCAGCATAAGGCGGTAGAAAAACTGCCGATTGCGTTGCGTCTCTACCCTATATTACTCACTCAACGCTGAAACTATTTCACATTCTCGCTGCCTTAGAACCACAGTGTTCTAACTCTGTTTTCATTAAAAGTTACTTCTTACTCCAAAATGTTCTATCTCTTTCATATTTACCTATTTCTCGGAATTTTGATAATTTTTTAATTTAATATATATTTACAGTATATTGATCATGTTACATCAATACGTCATGTATTGGCTGCATAGGAAAATATAAGAGCTATTCCATAAATTTATTCACTGTATTGTTTTACTCTCAACAGTCCCAAACAAATATCCTTTGTTTTGAAAATATAATTTTTTTATTTTTGGGCAGCATAAGGCGGTAGACAAACTGCCGATTGCGTTGCGCCTCTACCCTATATTACTCACTCAACGGTTACGGACTTGATCGACATAGCTACCACGAGATACTTGGGGAGACTCTTATCTCATCTTATCACTCAGAGGAAGTCAACGTCTTCCAACTCAGGAGACGCTTTTTCTTGCTATTTGTCTAGAAACCATGAGAAATACCGCGACCAAGGCTAATGTTTAACTACTAGATCCGTTTCGACATCTTTTATCTAAAGAAAACAGTGGTTAGTTTTCTACCAGAGGAATATTATTTATATCTGTTAATCAATGAGTAAATCTTCCGGCTTATCGTAGGACGCTCAGTCACTGACCTGGCCTAGAAACATTTTTGGATAATGATTTGACAGATGTGTAAGAGAAACGAAAAAATTAAAAATCAACTTGAGACGAACTAAGTATGTTGTGAACAGTTGGCTATTGTACATACAGACAGTTTGTCTGCCTGTCTGTATGTCTGTCCGTCTGTCTGTCTGTCTATCTCTCCATCTCAGTGTCTGTCTGTCTGTCTATCTCAGTGTCTGTCTGTCTGTCTCGGCTGTGTCGTAACATGAGAATACTTACGTTGGGGTAACTTTACCACATGAGGCTGTAATTCAGGAGGTCGTGGATTCGATACCGGACATCGACAATCATGATTGAAGCTTTATACTTAGGTTATCTCAGATGTAAATGCTGGGACTGATCAGCCCCTGGACATTCTTTCTCAACTATATTCAAAATACCTCAATACGTAAAATCAATATTGAAACAATCATATCGGCTTTATATCGACAAGGGAAAAAAAACGTAATACAATTTAATCTTTAAAAAATCAGAACGTGTTTCTATATTGATAACACTTTATCATAATTATTGTGTATTTAAGAAACAAGTTTTCATAAAAAACACATGCACAGTAGTTGCGATAGCTCAAGCATTGAGAAATAATATCTAACTTATCTAGTTTTTAGTTATATTTGTGTTCTTATCAGAATCTCCAGTGATTTATTAGAATCTTAAAACAAGTACAATTATGTGATTATCGTTTATGACAAGTAAATATTACAATGTTATCTTAATGAGTTGATAATGGGATAATAATATCATCATTATCTGCTCAGGTTTTGGTGTAAGAACGCAACATTATGATGGTAGACTTTATGTCCGTGCAAAAAGGGCGTTTATCACGTGAAAACATTTATAAAGCCATTCCAGACGCATTTTTGGAAGTATTTCGTTTATTATTGGTCAGTTACATGTATGAATAGGTTTTCATGTTAGTGACAATAAAAAATGAAAAAATGTCCCCATTTACGGGCGTACCGGCCGTTTAATATTCGCATTCCCGGTCTGAATTTACAAAGAAAACAATTAATCGGATTTTTTTAAATTTTTTGCCAGATTTAATCAATGTTTTATTAATCTATTAAAGAAGTATCGTGACTTTCTGTTCATTATTTTACCAGTTATGATTTTTTAATGTGCCGGTGCGTTGGACCCAGATTTTGATGTATTTGTGAAGTACCTAAACGGTTAGTATAATAAAGAAAATACTACTTTTAAGTGCGTTAGCATAATCGTACAGCATTCTTGTATATAATTCTGTTCACCAATTTTGATTTAAAAACATAGTTTGTGAGATAAACTTGAAATAGTAAGCCGTTGCAAATGTTCAAAACAATTCAAAACAAATATGATATTGTGCAGTTGGACACATTTATTGCGAAGCTGGGAATATCACTTGTGCAGCTGATAAATGCTTCCAAAGCCAGGATTTAAAATTTGAGTTTTCATTTCAACATGTTATTACTTACATCTTACTGTATTTGTGTGTATGTCAGAAAACTAAAAATAATTAAATTAATTAAATTAAACTTAAAATAATTAAATGAGTAAATAATAATAATTAATTAAAGTCCCCCACTGCAAATAAGTTAAGTTACTGAGTGGGTAGACTCTAAATGTGATTCTTTTAATTTTTTTATTTATTAAATACTTAAATTGAAAGTATTAATTTATGCTATGGATAACAACCACCATTGGATTAGGTATGTTTTTAAGTTTGCAAACTAGTTTGCGCAGTTGGAAAAAATCCTTAATTTAGGCTCTGGTTCAAAAACAGATACTAGATCGGATGCGGCGCGAGAGTAGTTTGCGTGACTGGTAGCGCTCTGCGGTTCTTTGTGCAACCGTTTCAACTGTGACCTTGGTTTTTGGGTTTGGGACTTACAGCAGCGCAGCTAGTGAGAAAACTTGTCCCTCCTGGCGCAGGATTAGCCTTAATACCACCACATCCGTTTCGAATAATATATCCTCATACATATTCCTGCAGAGTTTATTGAAGCCAAATGGTATAATTTAAATTCCTTCACAATTGCAAGACGTAACCTTGTAACCTTCACATTTAAATATAGTACTTGTCATAATATGAATTAATTTCTATCAATGCAAATTGCAAAGCAAACTATCTATTAAAATGTTTGTTGTGTTACTTGTTATGATAATGAACTTGAAAGTGGTTTAGATCAATCTGTTTAACTTTTAATCAAAGCATGATAGAAAGTTCACTCAATGTCATCGGGATGTATGATAGTTATAAGACAAGTAGAAACTACGTCGTGGGTTCTATTAATAAGAAGGAACAGTTGATAAGAATCTGCGATCGGTATGCGAATACTTACGATGTGTGTAGTAAAGTCTGTCCGCTCGTAGTAAAGTCCATTGCGGGTAAAGAACGATTCCAGGTATCGCGAAAAAAGTAAAAAAAAAAAGCAAAAAAAGATAAGAAGTAATGGAATTGAATACTTAATTGAAGTTTTTTAACTTCAGTTAAGTATTCAGTTCCATTACTTCTTGTCTTAGGAATAAGTAAACGGTGACTTTGGAGCCGTCCTAGCAACGAAGCACTCAATAAATTCAAAGTTGTTCTGAATCAGCCTTGTTGATTATGACATTTGTCCGCAGGTGTTCGCACTGTCCAATCACTGATTCATATGTTTCGTATTTGAAATATCGATATTTGATTGGTTATCGCTCACTCGTCGATGGTGTTCGGAGTCTACAGGGTTGGTTTAGTTGTTTTAAATTAAAGTCCCCCACTCAAAATCAGTTTCATTACTGAGTGAGTAGACTCTAAATGTGAATTTATTTTATTTATTTATTTATTTATTTATTTATTTATTTATCAAGAAATGTCCGCTCCTCGTTACCCCCACCACTCGGCACGGGTGAGAGTGCTCGCGAGGCGTTGGAATGCGGTAGGCCGCATCACCCATTCATCCAGGTGTCATTGTTAAGAAAGCAATTTTTTGATGTAGTTAAAATGATACAATTTCTCATTTATTTTGAAATATATGGAATAATCACGTAAAATTAATGTTTTAAATAGCTTAAAAACTACCGTAATTAAAGCAAGTTGTAACTTACTCTAAATACGGCAGTTTAAAGCTAGTTTAAAAATACAAAGTTTATTTTATATTAATTTCACGTGATTATTCCATATATTTGAAAATAAATGAGATATTATAATATTTTAACTACATAAAAAAAATTGCTTTCTTAACAATGACCTGGATGAATTGGGTCATGCGGCCTACCGCATTCCAACGCCTCGCGAGCACTCTCACCCGTGCCGAGTGGAGGTGGTAACGAGGAGGGGACATTTCTTGATACCTGGGATCGTCCTGCAATGGACTCTAGAAACGAAATGTTTAAAGCTAATGGCTCATAATTATGTATTAAACCATTATAATTGGCTTGTAAACTGATTTACTAGAAAAGCACGGTTGCCAATGTTATAATAACGGAAGTCTTAAGAATGTCACCCTTTGAAAGAATAAGAATTGCAAGGAAAGGACAACAGCGCGCTACCTGTTGGCCCTTTAAACCCTATTTCACGGTCTATTAGACAAAGATTGGTCATTAGCTCTAAACGTTTCGTTTCTTCTATGAGCGGACAGAAAAGTTTAATTTTTTAATTATATTTCAAGAATGCTACTCGAAATCGAAAATCTGAGTCAACAGCGCACTGTGTTTTGGTGAGCCCTACATACTGAATGAAATATTATAACCATTGGCGAAGTTATTTTGATTATTAAATTGAAAAATAGTAATAAAATTAATTATAAATAAAGACCACACTTATTATAATGTGACACATTTAGAGCATTCAGTATGTAGGGCTTACCAGACCACAGTACGCTGTTGAGAATCAGATTTTGGATTTCTAAGTCTATTCTTGAGATATAATTAAAAATGATATTATTTGTGGTTTTTGACCTAGAGGTACCCTTCACTTTTAAGAGCGTTCGAAAGTAGTAATTTTACCCCTTAAACATGCGTCTAAACTTACACTCCTCACGCCTAAACCGATTATGGTATTTCTTTCTCATTTTAAGTTTTAGTATAAAAGTGTCAAATTGATGACTTTCATAATGAAAACATAAGATATCAATCTTGAAAGGGTATATATAAAACAAATGATAAAATATGTCACACATTGAAACTACATTAAGTACAAAATGTACATATTTCATCATTTGTATATACTCTTTCAAGATTAATATCTTGTGTTTTCATGATGAAAGTCATCAATTTGACACTTATACTAGGACGTAAAATTAGAGATAAATCCTATTATCGGTTTAGGCGTGAGGAGTGTAAGTTAGATGCATGTTTTAGCGGTAAAATGACTACACTTCCAAAGCACGCAAACCTGCCCACCACGATAAGGTAGCATTCTCTGGGCAGGATACATATTTCATCATACCGGGAATCAGTCGTAAGTGTCACCATCTTAAATATCTGCGCATCCTCTTATTGCTAAATTACGTACTACTTCAAGGTTAAACTGTGCGAATTTAATTGCGAAAACGTGTAAAATTACTGACAAGTTAATTGTTTTAAGGTGATGGTTATGACTCACGCATATTGTTGTCTTGAATGTCAAGATGGTGCCCAAGCGCCGTGACGTATTATAGGCCTACATGTCACTCAGCGTGGCAGACAAGACACTTGCGTGGGCGGACTGGGCATAGTTATATAGATAGTTATTCACTTCCCACAATAAACCACACACTATTCTATATTATGCATATTTATTATTTATTCTGCCTATAATGTATAATAATAATATTTTTTGAAGGAATCCCTGTTATAGGGTGCACACTAGCTTTACCTGATGTGCCCCTCTTCAGGTGACTAACTAGGTAATTAAGGTGTTTGAAAAGCTGGGAAGGAATGTCCGAGGACTGATAGTAGGACTCAATCCCAGCATTCGCCTTTACGACTGAGGAAAACCTCGGAAAAAACCTTCAGTCAGAACTGCCGGTGGCCGGAATCGAACCGGCGACCTCCCGAATTAGAGTCTCGCGTCTTACCGCTGAGCCACCTCTATCGGTATGAAACAATATAAAGCAATAAAATAAAATTTTTATTTCTATTTCTATTTTATTTTCTTATTTATTATCTAACTTTTTTATATTTGTTATTATTTATTTCTAACAATATGACGTTTCGTCGGAATTACATTCAAGTTTTTCAAAACGATTTTTTAAAACGTAACAAAATATTACGTAACAATACAAAATCAAATAATTAGAGCAAAAAAACATATCCATTTAAATGAATATTTTTTCAAGAAAACTTGACTTCTTCATATATTATATATTATAGATGGAACGTTTACACGTGGGGGCAGCTGGTGTCCGTAATTATTATTATGATATTATAATAATATATATATATATATATATATATATATATATATATATATATATATATATATATATATATATATATAATGAAATAAATGAAATATATATAATTTCGTATGCATATATATACATAATTTCGTAATGAAATGAAATATAATTATATAATGAAATAATACATATATTATTTCAAAAAACGAAACTCCAGGGGGGCCATTCTGAGACGTATGTTTGTCTCTCTTGTCAGGCTACAAGTGGATTACGCGACGGTAATCTGGAATCCGAACTTCTCCCATGTGACCAACTCTAATCGGGTAGAATCTGTGCAGCGAAGTTTTATGAAACTAATGACTTTAAAAACAAATACGGTGTAGCATAGGTCTAACTATAGCAAGTTATGTCTTGACTTCTATCTGCAAAATCTTAAAACTAGGCGACAGTGCTCAGACCTTGTATTCCTCTACAAGATTGTTAAAAATTTCTATGACTCGGACCGCCTGTTCGATATCAACTTCTGTGTGCTAAGTAAATCCACCCGCTGTCTTGACACATTTAAAGTCCCTAGAACTCGTATTAATAGTCAAAGTTTTCATGTCTTAATCGTTTACAGTTCACGTTCAATTCACTGAGGCTGATATCCACAATGTGTCTCTAAATGAATATAAGAGATTAATTAGCATTAGTTGTTAGTATAAGTAAGTAAGTAGCATTAACTGTTGCTGGCATTTTAACTTGTTCTTATGTTTCTTTGTAGCTTCTCTAATTTAGTCCCTATGTGTCATTGATGTGTCTATTGTCCAATTTATTGTATTTTATTGTATTGCACTTGTGGGACCTCGGTCCTGTTGTCAATAAAGATAAATTCCTGCTTCTAGGTTAAACAATTAACTTGCAAGGTGTTGTCTTCACGGATTATGTAATAAGGAAGTGACGCGTGTGACAACTACCAACCTAAATCTAGTTGCATCTCGTTCTCCTGCCTCAGGTATTGTATAGTGATAATATCGCCCGACTGTTTGTCAGACGTGGTGGGGTCGCATTCCATTCACGGTCGGTGCAGTCAATACAGTGGACAATAACAATGCAGGTGTCGTGAATACCGTTGAAATAGACCGTGTGGAGCGACCGTCTCTTCTCAGAATTTTAGGGGACACCTCGCTTCTTACGGCGTGGCCAGTATAGCATTGTGTTTATAAACCCAATGGTTATATAGATAGTTATTCACTTTCCACAGTACACCATACATTTTTGTATTTGTATTAATTGCTCGGCAGTCCAGGTAAGTGGAGGAACCTATATGACTGGTCAAAGACAAAGTTACACCGTCCTTTCGGATGGGACGTAAAGCCGATGGTCCCCGTGGTACTTTTCGACAGGAGTAGGCTACGTGCCGGTACCAGGCTTCCCCTCCTCCTTTCCTCATTATCATTCATCAATCATCACTCATCAGGCTAAAGAGGGCATTGTGCCCTACACTGGCCTTAATTACAATAAAATAAATAAATACAAAAAATACGGTTTTTGGATACATTAAAATATTATTGAAAAATTGTAAAGGTTTACAAGCTTATATGTACCGTTCATGACATTTGGGAAAGACCTCAGTTCAGTATACAAAATTAATCATCACCATTAATAAGACCATACCTACAAAACAAAACTGAAAAAAGCCAGGAAAAAATAAATACAAATACAACATAAGATATCAAAAATGAAAAAAATGCTTCAATATATTTTATTTATTTTCATATTACTCATCGCTTCCACAAGAACCCTCGGACATCCCTTGTTAACTATTCAAAGTACCATGATACCTAGTACATTCAATGAAATGCTCGGAAAAAACTTTGAGTCAGGCTTCGAACCAACGACCTCCCTAAAAATTCCCACATATTACCGCTGAGTCATCTCCATCTATTAATAACGATCAATCAATCAATCACGGAGATCCCATTCGACAGTCGAAGGATGTGATTATCTGCGTTATCTATCGCCGACGTCACGGGAGGCGGGAGGGGGGGGGGGGGGAGAGGGGAAGGTACCACTCAGTTGTCGTTACAGTGACATTGAAGGTGCGAATATTAAAGCAGTGTTGCTGCAGACCGGGCGACAGTCAACTTGTTCACACCGCCATGGTTGCCAAGTCGTGCGTGTTGCTCGTCGCGTGTGCTCTGGCCGCGGTCTGGGCGAGGGAGATACCAGAAGTGCAACACCGGACTCAACAACTACAAAGTAAGGAATTATTTTTCTAAAATTGTTTGTGAATTAATTTTTAGTTTTTAATTAATTTTATATATGCCTCTAATTTCATTGTTCAGTTAAAGTGTTAAGTAAATTTAACAGTGTGTATTTCTATTGGCCGTTGTCATGGTGAAAACAATTTTACTGAAAAGTAGATTTTAACTGGACATTAAAATTATTTTAATTTAATTTTTTTAGTTTGATTAATTTTAGAGTTGTATGTACACCTATTTATTTATTTATTGTCTATCCTATTCAGTTATAAAAACTGATTTACAAAGGAGGACAATAAATAAAACGAGTCTATGCAAACAATTAATAATAATGAAATCATAAATAACAACAAAAACAAAACAAACTAGTGTACTATATAGAAATAAAAATCAAGATAAGAAAAAATAATTGAGAAATGAAATAAAATCAAATCAAGTGGAAATGTTTGTTGATTCCGGCATCTGTCCGCAGGTGTTCGCACTGTCCAATCACTGATTCATATGTTTCGTATTTAAAATATAGATCTTTGATTGGTTATCGCTCACTCGTCGATGGTGTTCGGAGCCTACAGGGCTGGTTCAGTCGCTATAAATTAAAGTCCCCCACTGAAAATCAGTTTCGTTACTGATTGGGTAGACTCTAAATGTGAATTTATTTATTTTTATTTTATTTAAAGTAGTTAAAAGGAATTGTTTGGTGTTGAAGAAAGTGGAGAATTAATTTTTAGTTATAATTTTAATGTCCTGTACTAGTAGCTCGTAAGGAGTTTAAATTTAAAGCCGTATGTTCACTTAGCTCTGTAAACCCCGATTCCTCTCTGTTAAATTGCTTTATAATAATTGTATCAAAGTAATAGAAATTAATGTGATCTCCGAAAGAATTTAGTGATCTTTCTAATAAATGTTTCTTGGTTATACAATAAAATATGTTCCTTTTTCAATCGCTCGTATTACATAGGAAAAATGTATTGAAAAGCGGTAAATGTTTACTGAAACAAAACAATATTAATAAGAAATAGCGATAGTATAGTAGTTAATTATCATCGATTATATTTCGTTTTTCCTTGTGACCATATATTTGCATTTAAAAGCAATTTTAATACACATAGGTCCCAACTCACCATTTCGTTAAGCTCCGATTTAGTAAGCTCCGTTTGGTCACCATGGTTTCAACAAACGTTGCATTCACAATGCATGGCAGTCGCCATCTTTGTTGGTAGAGAATCTCCGCTTATGCCAACATTACACGACTCAATACTTTCGTCAAACTAATTGAATTCAAGAACAAAAGCGAATCAAAAACAGTTGAGTAAAAAACTGCATCAATGTAGCTTCTATCAATTGATGCTTTTTTTGTCCTTGAATTCAATATAATAATAATAATAATAATAATAATAATAATAATAATAATAATAATAATAATAATAATAATAATAATAATAATAATAATAATAAAATAATAATAATAATAATAATAATAAAATAATAATAATAATAATAATAATAATAATAATAATAATAATAATAATAATAATACTAAAAGTATGAATAATAATGATAATAATACTAATATTAATAAAAACACTAATAATTAAATAAAGAATAATAATAATAATAATAATAATAATAATAATAATAATAATAATAATAATAATAATAATAATAATAAACATGGTTCGTAGGAATCCCTGTTATAGGGTGCACACCATCTTTACCTGATGTGCCCCTCATCAGGTGACTAACTAGGTTATTAGGGTGTTCGGATAGCTGGGAAGGAATGTCCGAGGGCTAATAGTAGGACTCAATCCCAGCATTCGCCTTTACGACTGAGGAAAACCTCGGAGAAAAAACCTTCAGTCAGGACTGCCGGTAGCCAGAATCGAACCGGCGACCTCCCGAATTAGAGTCTCGCGTCTTACCGCTGAGCAGCCTCTATCGGTCCAGGTTGAATGAAACGAAGCTATCAAACCATGAAAATCCACAGTGGTACAACTCTATAATCACATTTTTACGACTGGTCTACTAATCTATAATATTGATGCTGTGAACTATAATCTGAAAGCTGTTATCAGTGCCTGGAGAACCTTACACGGGTGATAAGCTAGGTAAACACATAGCGTGGTTTTTGCACGTGTATAGTGAGGCGGACTGATGTACACCCACGGACATGAGTAAATCACTGATCGCACAGAACATGCAAGCAGTGTTGGGTAGTTCCTACCTACGAACTAGTTCCTTTTCAATAATAATAGTGTCTTTATTTCTTTCCTTTTACATAAAAAATACAACCGCACTGGTACATGAAAAAATACATACGGAAATAATTTATTATGGAAAAAAAAATGGGTGAATCTACACGTCCATATGTAGGCCTACTTTTCTTACAATTAACCCTTCTTAAAATTACACAATATAAAGTACCTTTTAAACTGACATGATCATATGATTATTCAATCTTAAAAACTAGACATGTAAGAATGAAGTACACTATACAGTTTTTCTGTAAACCTTTAATCTAATTTTAAAATTAAGTTAAAGATAAACTATAAAAAGGAAAAAAGGAAGGTGAACACAATACAAAGTACATTAGAATGATGGCATAGAAACTAGATGTGATAATATTATAGTTATATTAAATCTTATACTAAGAAACTAAGGAACGCCACAGTTCCAAATTTCCTGGAAATGTGACTTATTTCTACAAGTTCTTTTTGTGTTAACTTGACTGTACACACTTGGAGCACTGCTTGGAGTGTGTAATGAAAAGTGAGTGAAGAAGAATCGCTATAGAAAATCGTGTTCTCACACAGCCTAACCGTTGAGTGAGTAATATAGGGTAGAGGCCCCACGCCATCGGTAGTTTGTCTACTGCCTTTTACTGCCCAAACACTTTAGTCCGGTAGTAGAAGTTCGCCAAGCGATGCGTTGACGGAGCCTGATTGGTCGGCTACTTCACCGAAGATATACGAAGACAGCCGACAACTCCGTCATCGCGTCGCTTGGCGAACTTTAACTACCCGACTGAAGTATGCTGGGCAGCATAAGGCGGTAGACAAACTGCCGATTGCGTTGTGCCTCTACCCTATATTACTCACTCAACGGTTTAACCTTGATTTACATGTGTTTTCTAGCAAACGCAATGCTCGAGCGGATACGAGTCATCTGTTTTTGAGAACTTGTCTTCGATACCATTATACATAATTATACCAAATTATACTACAATGAAACTTCTTTATAACGAACTGTTGAGGGTCATACTATTATTTTGTTATAAAGAACATTTCTGTATAAAGATGCTACCTTTAGGCCACATGCATAAGAAATGGGACCTACAAAACAGGTTATTTGGGCGCCCCTAGGGGTAAGGGACGACTGAATTCCAACCTTAGACAGGGAAGGTTATTAACAACACCAAAATACATCAGTGGAACAAAATAATTGAACCTATTTGTAAACAAAAAGCTCTCAAAAAATTAAATGTTCTGCCGCTGAAAAACAAACCTTCTATTTTCAGTCAATAGTGGACCTAACGGAGTCGAAGGAAGTGAACAGACCGAGGTAACCATGTGATCATATGTGACAGTGAACGAACACATAATACACTGGACACCGATAAGGGATTGCTCAGAGATAGCACACGATAAGTGGGGACAGTGGCGTATACGGGAGGGGGGGTTCTCGGGGGGGCTTGCCCCCTCCTCCCCTCCCCGAAATCCCACCTTTAATTATGGCTACTCTACAAAACATCTAAATTTATGTTACCAATTAAATACATTTATACTTATTGACTATTAAGACCAAGTGCAAAGTCGAGTGAAGTATGGCTTTTTTTAGGGTTGCTATGGAGTTTGGTTTTCTTACGAAAAATAGCAACTGACAAAACAACTCCATAGCAACAAATCCTGTACTTAACTTGGCATTTGACTGTGCATCTATTTCTCTATTTGCTTAGTCAGGAAACACTCCCGTAGGTGAAATTGTTGTTATAATATAGTTGTTTATTTGTGTGTGTAGTGTTTGTAATATATACCGTTAAAAAATGCAGATTCCCCCCATTGTGTCGATTGTGAAGCATTTTTCTACCAGTTACGTCCTATTCTGGGCAGCCCCCACCGAAATATTTTCCTGAATCCTGCGAACGCCGCTGTATATAGAGATCAGTGGAAATGCTGTTTTTTCGTGGAAATTTCGTTTATATTAAGTCAATCTGTTTCTCAGCTGTTTTATCGACGTTTCCTGTACGTTTTATTGCACGTATAAAGGCTGGTCCACACAGATTTTTTAGACATAATACATAAGGTTTTAAGACGTTGTTTTAAAAACAACAATGAAAACAACGTCTTAAAACTAAAACTCTGTGTGAAAGCCAGTACGTGTTTCCTATGATCCAACTTTACTCTTAAAAATCTGTGTGGACCAGCCATTACTTACTTAGGGCCGGTATTTCAATGTCTAGTTAAAATCTACTTTTCAGTTAAATTGTTTTCACCATAACAATGGCCAATAGAAATACACCAAACTGTGCTTACCTGACAGTTAAATTTACTTAACACTTAAACTGGACATTGAAATTAGGGGCATTAGTTAGTTTATTGTAATTAAGCCCAGTGTAGGGCACAATGCCCTCTTTACCCTGATGAGTGTTGATTAATGAATGATAACGAGGAAGGGAGGAGGGGAAGCCTGGTACCGGCACGTAGCCTACTCCTGTCAAAATGTGTCAAGGGGACCATCGGCTTTACGTCCCATCCGAAAGGACGGTGTAACTTTGACCAGTCATATAGGTTCCTCCACTAACCTGGACTGTTGACGAGAAGAACGAAGCTGTTACACAAGCTTTCGAACCCTCCAATCTGCTCTAACTAACGGTAACTAGTGTTTCAGAAGAGAGTGGTCACCCATCCACCTCCTGACCTAGCCCGAGGTTGCTTAACTTCGGTGTTCGTATGGGAACCGACTATGCGACCGCATGTTTTATGCACGTGAGTTGTCTACACGACTTAGGCCTTACCTGTGGCTATTTTAAGGTGGTTATGAACAGGCCCCATAGACACCAACTATCGTTAAATACCGATTAAGGAACCTCGGTTTTGGAAACGATGGTGTCAACAAATATTGCATTGCGGTCGCTGATTGTTTGGTCGTAAAGAATCTTCGATTTCCGCCTAATCGAAGTGTAACGGTTGGTAAAACCGGCCGGTGACTTAATGTCCTGACGTTGCTTCAAGATTTCTTCAGAACGCAGAATAAGGTTGGATTTCATAGTCGTCCCCAGGGGCGCCCGTAGTTGCTAAAATTGTTACGTAACAACGGGTGCCCTGTGGGTAGGAGATGCATATGAAACCTAGTCTAGCATAACATTATGGGTGTATAAATTATACCGGCCAAATAAAAAAAAATCAAGGTAAAAATAACAGTTTCCGACTTGTAATACTGTTACGTTATCTGAAACACGAATATGAATTTCATAAATATTCGAACTGATTTCGGTGTTTGACATTGACAGAATTTTGTCATTTTCTGGTTTAGAATTTATCATTTCGTTATGTGAAACGAAATTTGTGAAATAAAATAATTTCTACACATTTCCGCGAATTCCGCGTGGCTCTAAGAGACGTACGACGTACCACGCTGTCACGTGCGCCTGCAGTGACGTACCGTGCTGGTCACGTGCGCCTGCAGTGACGTACCGTGCTGGTCATGTGCGCCTGCAGTGACGTACCACGCTGTCACGTGCACGTGCAGTGACGTACCGTGCTGGTCACGTGCGCCTGCAGTGACGTACCGTGCTGGTCACGTGCACGTGCAGTGACGTACCGCACTGTCACGTGCGCCTGCAATGACGTACCGCGCTGTCACGTACGCCTGCAGTGACGTACCGCACTGTCACGTGCGCCTGCAGTTTCGTACCGCGCTGTCACGTACGCCTGCAGTTTCGTACCGCGCTGTCACGTACGCCTGCAGTGACGTACCGCACTGTCACGTGCGCCTGCAGTTTCGTACCGCGCTGTCACGTACGCCTGCAGTGACGTACCGCACTGTCACGTGCGCCTGCAGTTTCGTACCGCGCTGTCACGTACGCCTGCAGTGACGTACCGCACTGTCACGTGCGCCTGCAATGACGTACCGCGCTGTCACGTACGCCTGCAGTGACGTACCGCACTGTCACGTGCGTCTGCAGTGACGTACCGCGCTGTCACGTGCGCCTGCAGTGACGTACCGCGCTGTCACGTGCGCCTGCAGTGACGTACCGCGCTGTCACGTGCGCCTGCAGTGACGTACCGCGCTGTCACGTGCGCCTGTCAGTGACGTACCGCGCTGTCACGTGCACCTGCAGTGACGTACCGCGCTGTCACGTGCATATTGCAGTGACGTACCGTGCTGTCACGTGCACCCGCCAGTGACGTACCGTGCTACACGTGCACTCGCCAGTGACGTACCGCGCTGTCACGTGCTCCTGCAGTGACGTACCGCGCTGTCACGTGCATATTGCAGTGACGTACCGCGCTGTCACGTGCACCCGCCAGTGACGTACCGCACTGTCACGTGCATATTGCAGTGACGTACCGCGCTGTCACGTGCGCCTGCCAGTGACGTCACTATGTCCGTGGGCAGCAACAAGTGAACCATGAATGAAACGAGCCGCAAGGTCGCCCAATCGATCAACTCGGCCGTGTCGACTCTCAAGGTCAAACATACTACTGTAGTATTCTACAGGTGCGCGCGCAGCTGTTGGGTCACGTGGTCGCCACGTCATGTTGCAATGTTGCAACGATGTCATGTTATGTTATGCATTCTATATCTGCAGCAGGACCGGCGTCCCACTGGAGCAAATTTAATGTACTGTAAAATAATTATTGATGATCGGATGATAATGAGGAAGGGAGGAGGGGAAGCCTGGTACCGGCACGTAGCCTACTCCTGTCGAAAAGTACCAAGTGGACCATCGGCTTTACGTCCCATCCGAAAGGACGGTGTAACTTTGACCAGTCATATAGGTTCCTCCACTAACCTAGACTGTCTAAATTACAGAGCAACGGGTACATGATTATGTATACACGGCTTTTGTGTTATAGACATAGGCTTACTGTGGTTTATTTTGTGTTTAGTGATTTCTTGTAGATAATATAATTTGCTTTCAACGAAGCTGTTACACAAGCTTTCGAACCCTCCAATCTGCTCTAACCAACGGTAACTAGTGTTTCAGAGGAGAGTGGTCACCCATCCACCTCCTGACCTAGCCCGATGTCATGTTGCTTGTATGGGAACTGGGTAAGCGACCGCGGCTAAACCGTTCGCACTATCTGGATAGAGAACTGTGGGGATAGAGAACTTTTGGAAGCAAGGATGGGAGGCCACGGGGATCGATTTTTCTGATACACATAAAAGACAAACTAATCAATTTTAAAATTGATATGTTTTTTGAGAAAAAACTGTTTCAAATTCAAATTTTATTTGCAGTTTTATTAATTCATTCTTTATTTATTTTTTATTTTATTGTAGAAGTTCTCCTTTTCACTTAATCAGTGTAGATTACAGGGATTTTAAAGAACTCCCTATAGTTGCTAACAAAGCCTGGAATTCAGAGTCATCGCTTACCCCTAGAGGCGCCCGTGATTTCTAAAGTTTGTTTTCAATATGGGAAACAATATGCATGAAACTGGTACTTGAGAACCACGGGCGCCCCTACGTGTAAGGGACGAGTATGAGATCCAGCCAATCATAACAATTACAATTTTTGAAATGTTTTAAATTAATTGTTTAACCGATATAACATGAAATCCCAACGAACAGGTCGCCAGTTAGTTAAACCCGCTTTACCGACAATGCAGACTGAATATTTGAATTGAGCTAAAGCTGGGATTAAACACAGCCCACGGACTTTCCTTAAATCCCGCTTCAGTCATAAGTTTATAACGTCTGATATGGATTAAATTCCATCACTTCTTATCTTAGGAATAAGTAAACGGTGACTTTGGAGCCGTCCTAGCAACGAAGCACTCAATAAATTCATAGTGTTTCTGAATCGGCCTTGTTGATTCTGACATTTGTCCGCAGGTGTTCGCACTGTCCAATCACTGATTCATATGTTTCATATTAATTGACATGTGGATCTTTGATTGGTTATCACTCACTCGTCGATGGTGTTCGGAGCCCTCAGGGTTGGTTTAGTCATTTTATATTAAAGTCTTCCACTGAAAATATATTTCGTTACTGAGTGGGTAGACTCTAAACGTGAATAAATCTATTTATTGTATTCCTTCCCAACCATCCAAATACCCTAATACCTTTAGTTATAGTTCTCTTACAACAACTTCGGTAATGCTTTTGTCATCAATCAATGACGTGTTTACGGTCTCGGCCAACCGAGCTGTTATTTGAATTAGCCACGGCCGCTGGTTGGCTGCCGCTCACCCACCCGTGACGGAAGCATTACCGAAGATGTTGTACGGCGATATTGTCACTAACAGATAACAGATAACAGACAGATGCTAAAGCTCGTTTTTATTCTACCACAAAGGTTCCTACCAACAAAAACTATAACTTTATCGAAAGATCTTAATACAATCTATAATATTCCGTTTTTAGCTTTTATAAAGATAAGATTCTCAATTGTTGGTCAACACTAAAAAATCACAGATTTTCTTTTCTTGATCCATAACGTTGATAGTCTGTCCATAATGAGTGTTTATAATGAGTGATAAATAAGTGCCATGATTGTCAATCAGTCGATTGCTACAAGATTGCAGTACACTTATGTGTGATGGTTCTAGAGAGCGCCAGGTACGTTATCTGTAGCCTTAGATAAACAACTCACTGATCAATAACATAGACAACTGAACCGCAACTGATCATGGTACAAGGTAATACCGTTGAGTGAGTAATGTAGGGTAGAGTCGCAACGCAATCGGCAGTTTGTCTACCGCCTTTAGAGCGTTCGGGAGTGGGAGTTTTACAGATGTATGTATTGGGACTGC
Organism: Isoperla grammatica; assembly: GCA_945910005.1. Lineage (NCBI taxonomy): Eukaryota > Metazoa > Arthropoda > Insecta > Plecoptera > Perlodidae > Isoperla > Isoperla grammatica. The sequence goes on from OX246744.1 coordinate 41,922,221, forward strand.
GGCTAAACCGTTGGCTTACAGACAATAAGATAATAATAATAATAATAATAATAATAATAATAATAATAATAATAATAATAATAATAATAATAATAATAATAATAATAATAATAATAATAATAATAATAATAATAATAATAATAATAATAATAATAATAATAATAATAATAAAGCAATTATTTTGAACACGTGTAGGATAGTGCGAAAATTTTTGAACTAAGAAGAATGAAGACTTCAAGAAGTTCTCCATCCCGATGGTGGTTTTCGTGGTTTCCACCGTACAAAGAGCGAATGCTGGGATGAGTACAAATCGGCCACGACCGTACATAGCATCCACAGTTCGGTTTGGAAAAAATAATGTGGACAATGATATATTAAGTAGTATAGCCAAATGTGGGCATTTGAGAAGCAGAAGAAGAAGAAGAAGAAGAAGAAGAAGATATATTAAGTAGTTCTAAGTAGATTTTAATAAGGTAAACACATGGAAATACTTGACATTTGTGTCCGTACAACATGTTTATGCCGGTTTTGACCGAGTTTGTATGTATTGCAACAATAAAATAATAATAATAAAATGGTCTTTATTTTTAACTTGGCGAAGCTTAAGGCCATAAGGCCTTTTCTTCTGCTTGACCAAGATAGATAGATATAGGCTTCACTGTGCAATGAAGTGAAGGACGAAAAGATATAAACGTACGATTAATTGGTAATGGATGAATGAGAATAATTATAGTGTTAACAATATATTTTCCTTCTATGTGACCTCCCCCACACCCCCTTTCATCTTCAACCCTCCCCCAACCATCATGTTCTTACGCGAATAGAAACGCAAACAAAACAATAAAAAAAGGGCAAGTAAAAATAAAATAAAAAATAAAATAAAAAATAAATATTTTAAATAAAACTAAAATAAAAAATAAAAAAAAAAAAAAAATAGAAATAAAAATAATGTGCTTTTTCGTACAAGCTACAAAGCCTTCAGGGTGCGCATGCGCACACAAAGAAAGCTGACTACCCGCTTACTGGTAACCGGCGCGCGAAAACGGGTTTATTTCATTTTAGGAATACGGAACGCTGACAAGCTAGAACCTGCTTCTATTGTGCATAGCTGCACCTGAAAGCATGTTAATATTTATGACGTAGTTCAGCGCTGGCAACCAGCGCAGATAGCCAACTTTCTTTGTGCGCGCACCCTAATATTCGCATATACCGACCTCACATCTTTACCTACTGCCCCTATCAACTGCGCTAATTCTATGAAAATCAAAACATTTCTGATGTTCTTTCACACATGCACACGCCTGTTTGGCCACGCCCACCGTTACAGTTAACCATAACCAACTGGAAGTGTAGACAGTGTTGAATTCAGAGCCCCGGGGGGGCTATTTCAAATCCCGGGGGTGTAGACAGCGAATGAGCGGGGTTGGGGGGGGGGGGGGGGGCAAATTTTCAAAACCACTGCTGCTTCCACATCACTTTAACTATAATAAACTGTCCAAGTGTTCTGATACAAACACACTACTTAAAACACTATTTAAACAAAATATATGTTCAACAAACCACTTGATGCACAGTTGAATTTGAGACGGAGATTAGATAATCCTGGCCCTTCTCTGCTTTTTTCTGCTTGTTTCAGCTCTCTTGTCACATACTTTTGTGACACACAGAAAAATGTATTTACTTATTAAACCTTCAAAGCAATATTTCCGTGCCATTTCAAAATTAAGTAATATATAGAGCTTGTAGCTAGTTCATTCCCGAGGGGGCTTCGCCCCCCCCCCCCCCCCCCCCGGGATCATAGCTGAATTCAACACTGAGTGTAGATTACCCTTATTGGACCCGTTTCATTTAGATGGTAGGAACTAGAGAAGTAGAAAGTCAAGTTGGTATTATTGGACTCGGCTGTGACGTAAGCATGAGAATACTTACGTTGGGGCAACTATAGTTACAACTTCGATATATACAAGACAATAAAACCCTAGATCATAACGCTAGATACTCCCCGGAGATGCTCAGACGAGTAAATGACGTCATATAACAATAACAGCACCGGCCAAAGACAAGGTCGGCTGAGATTCAATACTGTGCGCTTCCGTTGTTGTATACAAGGCTAATAATTTAGCCATCATTCGCATCGCACGCGTAGTAGGCTACATACATCGCCCATATCTCAAGCCACTTACGTTTACCCCACCAGAGCAATCTGTCAGTCCACAAACCAAACCCGATCAGTAGCAGGTCACTCCGGTGCGTTCGGCAACTTTGCCAGAGTAACCCGGTTTTGTGACCCGATCACCAAAAAAGTGACCTGTCTCGGAAGCAGGGTAAGTTAGGTTTTGGCGGAAAATACAAAATGTTATGATTTTGATGGTGGTGTTAAAGTGGCTGTGGATGATGCATGTGGATATTTGGGCGCAAACCGTGTTTTTGAGTAGGCTATTAATGAATTTCACGTAGAAAGTAAGTACATCAGGCATTACAAAAAATTCAAAACAATTTGAAGGTTGGGTTTAGCTATGCAAGCGCACGGCATCCATTTGCAAAGAAACCCTACTCCAAAACGCTTTCGTTTACTCGGATTGAAAACTCTGACCCGGTGAAGTAAAGTCACGTGACATTACTGATCTGACGGGTTACTCTGGCGAGGTAAACGAAAGCGGCTTTTATGTGATCTCAAAGCGTTCGGAAGTACTTAATAGTCATTTTACCGCTACAACATGCGTCTAAACTTACACTCCTCACGGCTAAACCGATAACAGGATTTCTCTATAATTTTACGTCCTACTATGAAAGTGTCAAATTGTTGACATTCATTACGAAACACACAAGATATTTATCTTGAAAGAGTATATACAAAATGATAAAGTATAATATAAATTTGTACACATTGAAATAGCATTGTGTACCAATTTACATTTTTCATATATTCTTTCAAGATAAATATCTTGTGTTTTTGTTAAATGAAAGTCATCAATTTTACACTTTTATTCTCGGACGTAAAATTAGAGAGAAATCCTATTGTCGGTTTAGGCGTGAGGAGTGTAAGTTTAGACGCATGTTGTAGCGGTAAAATGACTACTGCCTTACATAACCGCGCGTAGCGCATAGCTGCCTCACTGTAACGTACAAGGTGTTGTCGTCACAGGTTTTGTAATAATTTCCCCTCCCCCTTTCCACCGCCACTCGGTACCGGCTGAGCGCTTGCGAGCAAGGCATGCGGGGAGGGTTGCGGTCAACAAGCCAGGTGTCATGGTTTAAAATAGCAATCTGTTGAAGTTGTTTAATGTTACAATATCCCAATTAATTTTTAGGTATATGGAATAACCACAAAAAATTGATATCAAGTTAATTTTGAATTTTAAAAATAGCTTCAATATTAACAATGTTGGCGTAGTCTGAAAATTGTAATGATGTCGACAACACTGCTATATAATTGACAGTTTCCAAGTTATTTTTCAAATTCAAAGTTAATTTTATATTCATTTTTCTTTATTATTAAATACATCTGTAAAGTAATTGAGAAATTGTAACATTTAAACCTGGCTTGTTGACCGCAACCCTCCCCGCATAAAGTTGTCGTACAACAACTTCGGTAATGCTTCCGTCACGGGTGGGTGAGCGGCAGCCAACCAGCGGCCGTGGCTAATTCAAATACCTGCTCGGGTTGGCCGAGACCGTAAACACGTCATTGATTGATGACGAAAGCGTTCCCGTAGTTGCTGTACGACTACTATACCTTTCGCTCGAGCGCTCAGCCGGTACCGAGTGTAGGTGAAAAGGGGGAGGGGAAATTATTACATAATCCGTGACGACAACACCTTGTACGTTACAGCGAGAGCAGTATACCAGCTAAGCGCTCAGCTGGTACCGAGTGGAGGTGGAAAGAGGGAGGGGAATAATCCATGACGACAACACCTTGTACGTTACAGCGAGAGCAGTATACCAGCTAAGCGCTCAGCCGGTACCGAGTGTAGGTGGAAAGGGGGAGGGGCTATTATTACATAATCCGTGACGACAACACCTTGTACGTTACAGCGAGAGCAGTATACCAGCTAAGCGCTCAGCCGGTACCGGGTGGAGGTGGAAAGGGGTAGGGGAAATTATTACATAATCCGTGACGACAACACCTTGTGTGTTACACTGATTGCTCTGTAGCATCCCAGCTGATGAAACCATTACCCGGCTGCGACTGTTACGGTCTTGTGACTACAGTGATAGTGATAACAATAAGCACGTGACGTGGACCGGATAAACAAGGCGAGATCTCAGACAGACAAGTGATTATAGCCCACTGTCTCTATCACTTAGGCGTGTTGTGTGACCTTGAGACCTGGATGCGCAATTCGCTCATATTATGGATTTTATGTCATAAGTTGAGATACGGTTTTAGCGTTTTATAGGTTTAGATGCCGAATCGGTGAACACGTATGTGTGAAAACGCTATATACAAGATACAATGAGTTGTTACCATACCTATTGATATTCAGTTAAGCGTTTAATTATAAGCCTTAAAATAGTAGCAACTAAATTAATTTTAAAAAGCAGCACGTCATTTTCCATTAGAGTGCAAAAATCCACCCTCATATTTTAAGGTTTTGATATAAAGAAAAATATAGATGCTACAAAATGGCAAAGCTTTCCCAGTCGTATGAAGAACTTATATCATTCGCTATATGTGACAATCTTTTGAAATGTCTTGTCCGAACCCAATATTGTCCAACCAACTTTGAAATTAAATACAATAAATAAACAGTACACATTTTAAATATTATAATATAATACATTTAAATACAAATTTGAATGATACACATAACACTAAAACATTGGTTTTACAACTCCTTGATACATATATAACATCTCCGTGGCGCAAAATGATCTAACTGGTTTACGAGCCCGTAAACCAAATAAATTTCTAAACTTTTTAGATTGAAAATAAGGATATTTAAGCTATGAAGACACATTTCTAGATAAAGCGAATACATCATAATAATCATGATTATAAAGTCTTGCTGTGCTCTGAATGGTTGTCAGTGGAGTGAGCCAAGTAGGTCTAGGCCTCAACGTGTGGGCGTGTATTAAGTAACAATACAAGGAACTCACACTTGGACTTGGACTTGTGACCACTGGCGATAAAACACTTTCACTTTGTCCTCGCGATAAACCTTGTCGCCTGGGCGCACTTGTTGCACTGGTGACCTTGGCAGTTTCGCCTCCACCGCAGCCTCGAGTCCAACGATACTGATGAAATAATTGTATTGCTCCAATAAACAGAAATTGTACGCCTATACAATAAATATACACTGAAACATCTTTATAACAAAATGATATATACAACAAACAGTTTTTGTGGTCCCAAAAATGTTCTAATGCATCATTATAAAGAAATAAAAAATCATTATAAAAAATATATACAAAAAATATATAACAAATATACAAAAAATTATAAAAAATAAAAGAATCATGAAGAATGGTTCTTTATGACAAAATAATAATCTGGCCTCCAAGAGTCTGTTATAAAGAAGTTTAATAATAATAATTTATATAACAATAACAATTCAATAACATAATAACAATTTGTAAGCCTATAAAAAAATATATTTTTTATTTATTAGATGAGCGCAGCGAAGCGGAGTGAATCTCTCCATACAACTCGATCGGCGCTTTGTCTGTGTGTGTGTGTGTCTGTATGTGCGCTAAATTTTGTTCGTCGCGCACAGGTCAAACGGCTTGACGGATTTGGCTGAAATTGTCGGTCAACATTTTTGACCACTAAACTAGATGCTGTTAACATAATCAGTAAAATCCGTCAAGATGCCAACCTGCAAAAAATTAATTAGTGAAAAAAATACAGTTTTATTTTTGTTTTATTGAAACTTATGAACAGATTTAAATAATGTTTTAAATAAATATTTACACTAACAATGTCAACACCGGATAAAAGTTTTGGAACTATTACTTTAACCGCCATTTAGTAAAAAAATATTTAGTTTCTATTTACGGGAACTTACATTGGTTTCTTTACAGTGCTCCACTTATACGATTCTCATTTGAGGACCATTAAAGCTAGATGCACATACTATGCATGGCGAATGGCGTGTACAAAGAGACCTTTCTAAAACTACTTTTGGAATTTCCATAACGTTAATAGAATGGCAACAATGGCGTGTTATGTTTTATGACTTTCACGGCAAAAATGCAAATGTAAACAACGAACTTTGTAGACAAATTAAAAAGCTTTTATTATGATTTAAATGCGGTTATTGTATAATTAAACACCATCACATTTTAGATCTAGCCTGTATCTACATTGTGGAGTTTTCTATACACAGATAACTTTAATAGTTTATGAATTAGAGCCTTTTGAGTAGACCACGGTCGAATGAAATTATGCGGAAATCCATTGAAAAATCAACTTGGAGGTTTTAATTTATTTAAAGAAAAATTTTAAACGTATTTAAATAATATTTCGTGTAATTATTAGCAACATATCAAGAAATAATATACACAAATTCTAAGATTGTAACTTAAACCGCCATCTTGTAAAAAAATCATATGTTTGTTATAAAAGTATATTTTTTAAGCGGTGTATGATATGCAAAATATTTATTTAATTTACTTAAAAAAAAAATCGCTCATCTGGCAACGCGGAGCGTTTTCCTAGTTTATTAATTATTCCCATTCATTACAAAAGTGAATACAAAATTGAAACATCTTTATAACAAAATGATCTATATAACAAATTGTTTTTGAGGTCCCAAAAGGTTCTTATGCATGTAAAAGTACTATATTATAAAGAATTGTTCTTTGTAAGAAAATAATGATCTGGTCCCAAGAGTTTGTTATAAAGAAGTTTTACTGTCCTAAGATATATTTGATAACTATAATAACGATAAGGTAATGTGTGTAATGTAAAGTTTGTGTAACCAAACAAAATTAATTGCTCCCTGTTCCCATGTCTATTGCCGCGTGGCAAGAAGATTATGCGCGATGATTGAAGTTTGTATCTATTGCAACAATAAAATTATAATAATAAAGATAATAATTACATAATTATAATAATTATAATAAAAATGATAGTTCAAATATTACTAATAATAATAATAATAATAATAATAATAATAATAATAATAATAATAATAATAATAATAATTATAATTATAATTATAATTATAATTATAATAATGATGAATAAAAAATAATAAATCATAACAATAATAAAAATAATAAAAATCGTAGTTAAAAAAAAAAAATTATAATAATAATAATAATAATAATAATAGAAATAATAATAATAATAATAATAATAATAATAATAATCATCATCATAAGGCTTGGTTACTATTTATCAAGTTGTGTATTCACCCTCCTCTGTGCTTCCTTGTTCCAGATGAGCGGGCGATGCACCCGGGCGTCACATCGAGGAGAACGAAGCGAGCAGTGAAGTACGAGGAAGAAGAGACTGGTGAGTTATTTAATTGAATAATATCTTTGTTCATATTCATCAGAATTGATCTAGGACGCTTAGAAAGAAGTAATCACGGCCCTCTAAATCTGTAATAATAATAACAATAACAACAATGCACAACAGTGAAAAATGCACCATCAAATAACATTTGAAAACTAGTTGTTATTGTTGAGCATTATTGTCTTTGATCTATCAAGGACCCTTAGATAGAAGTAGTCGCGGCCCTCTAGATCAATTCTAGGGTGTATTCACATAATGCGCATGGCGGCCATGCTGGAGGTCACCATGGCTGTGACTGGTAGTTCATTGGAAGTATGTTTCAGCTGGCGTTAGGTTGAACTTCAACTGTTCTCCAACTTTTGTTTGCTATTATTACTGACAAGCAACTTAAATACATTCTCTCTTATTTTGGCCATTCTTTTTGTGGTTTACAACGGCACACATAAACATTTCAGTAAACTTTATCGGGGGATATACGTGTTCAAACTCTCATATTTCCCCGTAAACAATATGATTCGTTTTCTATTGACAGCTAAATGAAACTTGAAATAGTACTATAGGTGGCCTCCAATATGGCCGATGTGACGTCACGTGAATACTTCCTATTGGCCACGTGGTGTTAATGTTAGAACAGTTCATGGATTAAAGGTTCGCGCACACTTGTCGGAAACGAAGCGCCGGCAGCCACCATTACATATATTCCTGCTGAAGCTTCCGGCGTAGGCCGACTCCTATGGTCGGTATACATGTGCGCGGAATTTTAGACTCTGTAAAACATACATCAAATAAACAACTAAATAACGAGCAACAAATACGGAAACTTTAAAATAAATATAAACCGAAAATACATATTGCTAAATAAAATGGTATTTCCTTCAAAACACGTGAAATATTAAAAAAAAAAAATTCACAACAAAAATCACTTCTTTATGTTAGCTGTATGTCCATTGCCCACCCAGGCGGCGGAGCTCTTAATTTATGTCTGATAAATTGCTTTAAAATGACTAAGTTGTCCAAATTTAAATCAAAATATGTCATCCTGTAGAGAGTTTCGTGATCTTTCTTATATGAATGTTTCTTTGTTCCAATCGACATTTCCCTTTTTCAGATGTCCTTATTACCTTTTGTAATGCGATGTTGCTGGACACCTTTCACACCTAAATAAGAACATATGCAAAACAGAAATAAAAACGGTATGGTAACAATGAATTTTCTAATATCACCCTCCAAGTGATGACTTAACTCATTTATAATGTTTGTTTTGTAATAAAAAACCATTCATAAGAAAGAGCATTACATTTTCCATAGGATATCAGAGATATTTTGATTTTTTTTTTTGGACAATTGAAAAGCATTTTAAAACAATTTTAACAGACAGAAATATGAGCCTGGATTCACAAAGACGACTAATTCTAAGAGTTTTCCTGAGTTAGGCAAATCCTAGCTAGATAAATCAAGATAAATCATCTCTGGATATTACTACACATTCACAAATAAAACATCATTTGTTAAATTGTTAATATTTGTTTATAATTTATCTTTACGACATTGCAGGACGACATATGCGCGTTTTATTTAACTAAGGTCCAGTCTTACAATGTCCCAATAACTACTTATTCATCGAATAGCTTGTTTTCTCCATGGCAACCACCAATCAAAACCCTTGAAATCCTCCAAATAGCTTATTTGCTACAAATAACTTCTTTATTAAGAGATTTTAAGACCGGCCCTAAGATTTGCCTAAACTAGGACGTCTTAGCACTTAGGCACCTTTGTAAATCTTGGCCCTCGTGTTCCGCAAAGTCGGTAACCACACAGTCTTAAACAACAAACAATCGAATATTATTGTCGTTGTGTGAGCAATATAGGGTAGAGTCGCAACGCAATCGGCAGTTTGTCTACCGCCTTTTACTGCCCAACATACTTTAGTCGGGTAGTAGAAGTTCGCCAAGCGACGCGATGACGGAGTTTTCGTCTGTCTTCGTATATCTTCGGTGAAGTAGCCGACCAATCAGGTTCCGTCATCGCGTCGCTTGGCGAACTCCTACTACCCGACTATAGTATGTTGGTAGTATAAGTTCGCCAAGCGACGCGATGACGGAGTTTTCGGCTGTCTTTGGTGAAGTAGCCGACAAATCAGGCTCCGTCATCGCGTCGCTTGGCGAACTTTTACTACCCGACTAAAGTATGTTGGTCAGTAAAAGGCGGTAGACAGACTGCCGATGGCGTGGGGCCTCTACCCTATATTACTCACTCAATGGTGTTGTTCTCTCCCGGTAGAGGCGCCGTTCTGGCGGGAGGGAGCGCGCAAGACCCTGCGGGACCACCTGGCCGTGGAGAGGATAGAGTCCCAGGCTCAGAACGTGATCCTGTTCCTGGGAGACGGGATGTCCATCCCGACCCTGGCAGCCGCCCGGATGAGGATGGGACAGAAGGCGGGGCTGGATGGGGAGGAGTCACAACTCAGCTTCGAGAAGTTTCCCTTCACAGGACTGTCCAAGGTAACAACTCTCTTAGTCTCAACTCAGCTTCGAGAAGTTTCCCTTCACGGGGCTGTCCAAGGTAACAATTCTCTTAGTCACAACTCAGCTTCGAGAAGTTTCCCTTCACGGGGCTGTCCAAGGTAACAATTCTCTTAGTCACAACTCAGCTTCGAGAAGTTTCCCTTCACGGGGCTGTCCAAGGTAACAACAACTCTCTTAGTCACAACTCAGCTTTGAGAAGTTTCCCTTCACGGGGCTGTCCAAGGTAACAACAACTCTCTTAGTCACAACTCAGCTACGAGAAGTTTCCCTTCACGGGGCTGTCCAAGGTAACAACAACTCTCTTAGTCACAACTCAGCTACGAGAAGTTTCCCTTCACAGGGCTGTCCAAGGTAACAACAACTCTCTTAGTCACAACTCAGCTACGAGAAGTTTCCCTTCACAGGGCTGTCCAAGGTAACAACAACTCTCTTAGTCACAACTCAGCTACGAGAAGTTTCCCTTCACGGGGCTGTCCAAGGTAACAACAACTCTCTTAGTCACAACTTAGCTTTGAGAAGTTTCCCTTCACAGGGCTGTCCAAGGTAACAACAACTCTCTTAGTCACAACTCAGCTTCGAGAAGTTTCCCTTCACGGGGCTGTCCAAGGTAACAACAACTCTCTTAGTCACAACTCAGTTACGAGAAGTTTCCCTTCACAGGGCTGTCCAAGGTAACAACAACTCTCTTAGTCACAACTCAGCTACGAGAAGTTTCCCTTCACGGGGCTGTCCAAGGTAGCAACAACTCTCTTAGTCACAACTCAGCTTTGAGAAGTTTCCCTTCACAGGGCTGTCCAAGGTAACAACAACTCTCTTAGTCACAACTCAGCTTTGAGAAGTTTCCCTTCACAGGGCTGTCCAAGGTAACAACAACTCTCTTAGTCACAACTCAGCTTTGAGAAGTTTCCCTTCACAGGGCTGTCCAAGGTAACAACAACTCTCTTAGTCACAACTCAGCTTTGAGAAGTTTCCCTTCACAGGGCTGTCCAAGGTAACAACAACTCTCTTAGTCACAACTCAGCTTTGAGAAGTTTGCCTTCACAGGGCTGTCCAAGGTAGGCCCCTTTCTTCCCCCAACGCCCACTGGCTGCATGTGCTTCCTCTAGAATTGATTTGACTTTCGTAAAAGATAACAATTGTTTATAAATTCTTAATAAATAGATTATTACCATTTCTCACTTTGTCTCTTTCTTCTTTCCTTTCCCCTTCGTCCTCCTCGAAAGTCTGCAGCTCTCAATGTCTTTGCATGTGCCTCATCTTCTCTCTATCCGCCTGTATGTCTGTCTGCCTCTCTCTCTCTCCCGTTCTTCTTCCTACAAGTTATCCAGCTACCATTGTCTCTGCATCTGCATCATCTTCTCTTTACATCTGCCTATCTCTGTCTGCATTTCATTATCTCTCCCTGAGTCTCTCTTCCTTTCTTCTTCCTACAATCTCTAAATACCACTGTCTTTGGATGTGTCCCATCCTCTCTATAAATCTTTGTTTTTGCCTCTGTTCTTCATTTTCTTCCTCTTTCCCTTCCTCTTCCTCTCGCTCAACTTCTCCATCTTCCACTGCCTTTGCATGTGTCTCGTTTTCTCTCTCTCTCTCTCTCTCTCTCTCTCTCTCTCTCTCTCTTTCTCTCTCTCTCTCTTTCTCTACAGAGTTTCCTTGTACACTAGAGCATTTTCGCCGACTAGAAGATTTGCGCAGTCAACTGTCCGCTTGTTACAGACGTACTGCGTAGACTCCCAGGTCTCAACTGTTCGCTTGTTACAGACGTACTGCGTAGACTCCCAGGTCGCCGACTCAGCCTGTACGGCCACGGCCTACCTGACCGGGGTCAAGAACAACGAGGGCACCATAGGGGTCAACGCGAAGGTCAAGAAGGGGGACTGCGCCGCCATGAACCAGGCCGAGAACCATCTGGACTCTATAGTCACGTGGGCACAGGTGAGTCTAGGGGCTACACTAACGCTATCTAGGGGCTACACTTACGCTATCTATGGGCTACACTAACGCTATCTATGGGCTACACTAGCGCTATCTATGGGCTACACTAGCGCTATCTATGGGCGACACTAACGCTATCTATGGGCTACACTAGCGCTATCTATGGGCGACACTAACGCTATCTATGGGCGACACTAGCGCTATCTAGCGTAGACTTCGGGCACAGCCCTCCGCTACTCGTAGGGTCTTTAATAATTAATTCGGATGCATTTTAGGCTCAAGCTGGTTGGAAAATAGTGGAGAAATAGTACTGGAGCTGATGAAATGCACTTTTTATAATATACAATGCAGAATGAATATCTAATGGTTGTCAATTTAATAGCGTTAATTACGATTATAAAATCGCCGTACAACAACTTCGGTAATGCTTTCGTCATCAATCAATGACGTGTTTACGGTCTCGGCCAACCCGAGCAGGTATTTGAATTAGCCACGGCCGCTGGTTGGCTGCCGCTCACCCACCCGTGACGGATGCATTACCGAAGTTGTTGTACGACGACTATAACTGTTGTCATGTGGCAGTTGTTTTTTGCAGCCAAAAATTGAATGTTCATCAATCAATGAAAACTACAACAGTGGAGTTGGCTAGCAACAAATAGTATTATTTATTTTATTACTAAATCAAATCAAATAACTAAGGGCTTATTAAAGCACAGTGCGCTGTTAATTTAGATTTTCATTTTTTGTTGTAATCTTGAGATATAATTAAAAAATGAAAATGTTCTGCGGTTTTTGACTTAGAGGTACCCTGCGATGTAAGCGTGTTGCGACGTGTTACAGGAAGCCGGCAAGCGCACGGGTATCGTGACGACGACTAGGATCACCCACGCGTCGCCCGCGGGCACGTACGCCCACACTGCCCACCGGGACTGGGAGTCCGACCATAACATAGTGGAGGACGGAGAAGACCCAGACGTCTGCATCGACATCGCGAGACAACTCATCAACCAGGCGCCCGGCAACCAACTGAACGTGAGGACACTTGTTGCTTAAGTGACGTACTTAGCTTAGACGATCGCACGTACTTAAACATATACAAAGTGAATAGTGTAGAGATAGTATTACGTGCCTACTTAACCTTGAACTACCTAGTACCTTGTACTTAAGTAAAAGGTACTTAAGTGATAGATACTTACGTAAAAGGTACTTAAGTGCTTAAGTAGATACTTAAGTACAAGATTTTTTAAGTAGAAGATACTTAAGTGCAAAGTGTAGAGATAGTATTACGTACCTACTTAAATGCAAGGTACTTAAGTGATAGATACTTAATAACAAGGTACTTTAGTGCAAGATACTTAAGTACAAGGTACTTTAGTGCTTTAGTAGATACTTAAGTAGAAGATACTTAAGTGCAAAGTGTAGAGATAGTATAACGTACCTACTTATCCATAAGTGACGTACTTAGCTGAGACGATCTTGTGTACTTAAGTTAAACATGTATTGAAGTACAATATACTTAAGTGCATATTGTAGAGATAGTATTAGGTACCTACTTATCGACGTACGTACGTGATCTTCTAATGCGATGTACTAAGCTGAGACACCTACAAGATACTTAAGTGCATCTTGTAGAGTCTCTACAATATGCACTTAAGTATCTTGTAGGCGTCCCTTATCGACATACATACGTTATCTAATTACGTGATGTACTTAGCTGAGACGAGACGACCGCGCGTATTTAGGTTTAACCATTGAGTTTATTGTAAGTGTAGGGTAGAGTCCCAGCGACCATTGGTGCCTGTCTACCAATAAATCGCCCGTGTACGCTAGTAGTACTGGGGGGAGCCGCTAGGTGCCGCCACATCAGCGCGGCCTAATCAGTGGGTACGTGTGGCGGCACCAAGCGACTCCCCCCAGTACTACTAGCGTACACGGGCGATTTATGGATTGACAGCTGTCGCCAATGGCTGTTGAGGTTCTACCCTACACTAAACTCAATGGTTGGACGGTAAGTCGCAGTAGACAAACTGCCGATGGGGTAGCGCCTCTACCCCATATTACTCACTCAAAGGCATGATTACTTTACTTACTTTATTGTAGTTAAGACCAGTGTAGGGCACAATGCCCGCTTTTGCCTGATGAGTGATGATTGATGAATGATAATGCGGAAGGAGGGGAAGCCCGGTACCGGCACGTAGCCTACTCCTGTCGAAAAGTACCAAGGGGACCATCGGCTTTACATCCCATCCGAAAGGACGGTGAAACTTTGACCAGTCATATAGGTTCCTCCACCAACCTGGACTGTTGACGAGAAGAACGAAGCTGTTACACTAGCTTTCGAACCCTCCAATCTACTCCAACCAACGGTAACTAGTGTTCCAGAGGAGAGTGGTCACCCATCCACCTCCTGACCTAGCCGAGGCTACTTAAATAAATAAATAAAATTAATTGACATTTAGAGTCTACCCACTCAGTAATGAAACTGATTTTCAGTGGGGGACTTTAGTTTAAAGCGACTAAACCAACCCTGTAGGCTTCGAACACCATCGACGAGTGAGCGATAACGAATCAAAGATCTATATTTCAAATACGAAACATGTGAATCAGTGATTGGACAGTGCGAACACCTGCGGACAGATGTCAGGATCAACAAGGCTGATTCAGAACAACTTTGTAATTTATTGAGTGCTTCGTTGCTAGAACGGCTCCAAAGTCACCGTTTACTTATTCCTTAGTCAAAAAGTAATGGAACTGAATCCCTTTAGAAGTAAAGTGATGTTAATAAGTTATGTTTTTTTCACAAAAACTTCTGCCTGAACCGGGATTTGAACTCGGGTCCTTCTGTATTGGAAGCAGGGATGCTGACCACTGGACCAATGAGCCAACAGCATGATTGTAGGCCTATGTAATCTTTATTCACAACAGGGCATACGCCCCACAAGTGGAATACAATAAAATACTTATAATCATGTCATAATAATACAAACTTATTACAATTTACAGTTTACACTCATCTAATCACTCACACAACAATCCCATGCATACTCTCGCACCCTCACAGATACACTCACTTCCAGTCTACATAGCATACTATCCACCATACACGCTCAAACACACTTGCTGTTACACAAGTAGGTTGGTGCTACCTGAATAGAGAAAGATTTAAAAAAGCCTTGAAAGTTGTCATGTTTACACTCAACTGTTGTCTTGCATCCTGTTAACACATGAATGTTTCAACAAGTTTAAACGACTTTTGTTAGGCCTGAAAATTACATGATTGCGTGTATTCTTTTGCGGAACAAGAAAGTTAATATTAGCAAGAAGAGAACTGGCGTCAACCACACAGTGAATAACTTTAACTTTTCACTTTGTGGCTTCCAGGTTATCCTCGGCGGTGGCCGTAGCGAGTTCCGCTCCAACGCTGTCCTGGACGAGGAAGGTACCCGAGGTTACCGCATGGACCACCTCGACCTCATCAAACAGTGGGAGGACAACCAGAAGTCGCAGAACAGGAAGTCAAAGTAAGATCGGAGATCACATTGAAACTATTGGTGTGTCCAAAAACAATCATTCAGTCTTTATCTGGGGGCGATTCTAAATGGGCGACGATCAGTGGCGTAACTAAGGGACCGCCGGGGCCCATCGCTCTAGGGGGCCCAAAAAATATTTATAAGTGACGTATATATATATTATCATCAATTTTTGAATTAAAACAAATATATTAGAAAATATATTGACCGGATCGCAATTTTAAAATCTCGCAAGAAGGCTCTGCATTGAAGGTAAGTAAAATATGACAACAATTAGTTGTCGATGGAAAAGGGGGAGGGGGGCCCTGGAGTTGAAGTCCCGCCAATGGCGACGATAAGTTTAACACAGCTTTCCGTCCTTACAAAACGCGAATGCAAGGCGCTGATTGGCTCATGGCCTTCTTGTAACGATATAAAGCTGCGTTAAAGTTAACGTCGCCCATTCATAATCGCACTGCAGCACCGAGGTCCCACTAGTGCAAATTTAATATTCTATTTTATTGATTTTAATTTATTATCCCCTGTCGCTGTGTTATACCAAGAACGATGTCGGTGGGAACAGAATCTCCTGATAGGGTCAACCCAGCTGGACACGTCGAGGGGGAGAAAGCAGATGAAATACAATCCACGTCCCCCCCCAATTCTTTTCCTCCTCTTTATCTCCACCTATTTCTCCTATCCTGTCATTCCCTTTCTTCCTTCAAACACCTCCTGACCTCGTAAGATTCATTGAGATTATTGCGACTAGAATTAACCAAAAAAGGAACTGTTATTGAACAATTTGATAAAAACATTCTTGGTTTTTGATAGCAATAGTTTTGTTCTGTGGGTTGTGCTATAATATTGTCATCATTTTCATGATAAGGTGACAATATTATAACCAATAACCTTATTCCATTTTACTGAAGAGTAAATATTGACAAGAAAAGATAAAATTACGTCGTTAAACACCCAATAAACAAGTTATACTCTCTTTTAGGTATGTGTGGAACAGGCAGGACCTGTTGAGTGTGAAGCCCGGGGACACTGACTACCTGTTGGGACTCTTTGAGGGAGACCACACCCCCTATCATATGGACATTGACGAGGACCTAGACCCGACCCTCGCGGAGATGACGGCCAAGGCCATTGAGCTGCTTCAGAACGAAGACAAGGGATACTTCCTCTTCGTCGAAGGTACTGTGACAATACTTCCCTTAATAATGTCAATGGAAAATAAATAGAGTCCTACTGGATGGATGAATGAGACGTTGATTTTTGTTAGTGTATAAGTTGAAAGTTTTAAGCTTATCATATTTATTTTTAATCAATTTATATCAATTTGTACTTAATTAATTAACGTATTTGTATTTCTTCTTAGTAATAGTTAGGTTGGATGTAAGAGATTCCAACTGGCCTTAATCACGCCTGAAAATAAAAACATATCTATCTAACTATCTATATTTACTTCACTTTACTGTAATTAAGGCCAGTGTAGGGCACAATGCCCTCTTTAGCCTGATGAGTGATGAATGATAATGAGGAAGGGAGGAGGGGAAGCCTGGTACCGGCACGTAGCCTACTCCTGTCGGAAAGTACCAAGGGGTCCATCGGCTTCACGTCCCATCCGAAAGGACGGTGTAACTTTGACCAGTCATATAGGTTCCTCCACTAACCTGGACTGTTGACGAGAAGAACGAAGCTGTTACACAAGCTTTCGAGCCCACCAATCTGCTCTAGCCAACGGTTACTAGGTAATCATTGCAACACGAGTGAAGAAGTTTGCGATGTAGAATTGTGTTGTGTTTTGCCCTGATGGAGATTTCCGATGAATCATTCCAATCATCTCTATTTATAGGTTGGTACAGCAAGAAATAAGATTGTATCAGGTCCAACTTAACAAGCGCGAATCACTAACGTTTTTCCAGATTATTTAGTACAATTTGAATGCGGTACGTTTTTTGGCGGTAACGTGGAAGCAGGTTTCCGTCAAAAACCTTAACGTAACCAAATTGTACTAGATAATAATAATTTGCGCTTTTTTAGTTGGAAACTAATTGTGGGCGGTCCTGATGCTATCTTACTTCTTGGTGTGAGAGACCTTTACCTTGTGTGGTGTGGATATCGACATACTCGGTGTGGTAAACATAATTTCTGTCTGATAAAACATCTCATTTCTTAGAGAATTTAATGCTCATTCGTTAAAGTATTTTTTCTCTCGGTTTTTCTTTACTCCTAAACATATCCGCTTTTCTTTTTTAGTAAATTTTTTGATTGCCAAATGCGAGTTGAGACAACACAATACAACAGTTCCATGAGTTTATTTGAAAAACGGAAATATTTCTTTTGAAACAATTAAAAAATACACAACAGAGCAATCAGTTTACATCAGTTTAAATCAGTTTAATTACTGAGTGGGTAGACTCTAAATGTGAATTTATTTGTTTTATTTATTTATTTATATTATCTAGGGAAACACATATTTTGGTTTGCTTTGACAATTTGAAGGTTCTTTAAAGCAATTTGTAAAAAAGAAATCGGGGTTCCCGCATGGTAGGTCTACATATCAGCATTCTACACAATTTATATAACAGTCGAATCAAACAAAAGGTTATTCATGTAGGCTAATTAATAATATTGTTTTTAATATTCACAAAAACATAACGTTTATAAATACTATATAAAATTCCTGTTTTGCATGATAGAAATGGACAAATAAAGTTTATTAAAAATAAGATATGAATAATGAATATTCTAATTAATTCAAATATACATTACATTTCATTTGTCTATTACAGCAAGTCATTCAATTCAATTTCTTGCAGTTTACCTGTTCCATATAAAACAGGATGGCCAATGTGGGTTAATGGGGGACCAACTTAGACATATTAACATAAAAAAAGAAGTCTGCTTCCTTCTGTTATCACATGCCTACATTTTGCTTGTCAGGAAAGAAGTTATACGTTGACATTGGTTGCTAATGGATATTTAAAATAGTTTCTATTATTTAATCAACAGGCGGTCGCATCGACCACGCCCACCACGCAACTCTTGCCCAGAAGGCCTTGGACGAGACGATCCAGCTGTCTCTGGCCGTAGAAACAGCCGTCAACATGACCGACCGGAAGAAGACACTGATCGTCGTTACCTCTGACCACGCCCACACTATGAGCATAGCGGGTTATCCTGACAGAGGCAGCGATATCCTGGGCGTGTACGGTGAGTATTGTGCCACGCCCCCTCTGACCACGCCCACACGATGAGCATAGCGGGGTATCCAGACAGGGGCAGCGACATCCTAGACGTGTACGGTGAGTATTGTGCCACGCCCCCTCTGACCACGCCCACACGATGAGCATAGCGGGGTATCCTGACAGGGGCAGCGATATCCTGGGCGTGTACGGTGAGTATTGTGCCACGCCCCTTCTCTGACCACGCCCACACGATGAGCATAGCGGGGTATCCTGACAGGGGCAGCGAAATCCTGGGCGTGTACGGTGAGTATTGTGCCACGCCCCCTTTGACCACGCTCACACGATGAGCATAGCGGGGTATCCGGACAGGGGAAGCGATATCCTGGGCGTGTACGGTGAGTAATGTGCCACGCCCCCTCAGATTACGCCTACACTATGAGCATAGCGGGGTATCCTGACAGGGGCAGCGATATCCTAGGCGTGTACGGTGAGTATTGTGCCACGCCCCCTCTGACCACGCCCACACGATAAGCATAGCGGGGTATGCCACGCCTACAAGTATGTTAGCCCACCCTAGGGGGTCGTGTCTTGTGGCACGCCCACAGTCTGTTGACTCCGCCCCTTAAGCAGACAAAGAGACAGTTAGGACGTACTATAGATGGACCAGCACCACTTAATATCCCTTGGCCAAAACGGACGAGTCCAAGTTGCTTTGAATGTAGATGTGTGCATACTATTTACGCTAGAGCAATAAATATGCTAGCCGCAACGTAAGTATTCGCATACCGACCTCAGATCCTTTTCTACTGTCCCATTTATGCGCGGTCATTCCATGAAAATCAAAACATTTTCGAAGTTCTTCGACACATTCTGAGAAGTAGAATGTCTAGGGCTCAACCATCCAGGGCCTAGGGCCCTTTTTATAGACTAGGATGGATCACGGCATTCGCCTTTTCTTTGATCTTAGGGGAAGACGATCTGGGGGACGTTTGGGAACCCTCAAGAGACGAGCAGATGGCCGCTTAGGTCGCTTCGGTTGCTTAGGTACCCTTCTTGGATGAACGGGGGTCGCTTGGGTATTCTCTTGTACTTGTTCATGATCACACAGAGCCGCAAAGACGTCGTCGGGTAAACAATAAACGTGTAATAGAGTATATTAGTGTGACGTCACGATTCCCCTTTCAACTAATTTCAAACCGTATTTGTGACTCCAAACAATCATGACAGTTGACAGTTGACAGATAGTTCTGTTTTTGCAAACATTGTAGCGAGGGTTATCCGTTCAGATATTTCGTTTTCCTAAACACGAAACAGTGAAAAAGAAGAATTGTTAGTCAAGTATTGTAATGATACAATTGTATCATACTACTGTGTACTACTTTAAATAATAACTTCGTTTCAGAAAGTTGTTTGGAGTCAGATAGCTCGTCCACCATTCTGACGTCAGCACTAATAAAGTCTATTGTTCTGCAGGAAAGTCTTCGGATAAGAAGCCGTACTCGACTCTCGCCTACTCTAACGGGCCCGGCTACAAGATGGGCAGAGACGGGGCCAGATATGACATGACAGATGATGATACAGGTGAGATATCACGCATCCACTAGATTATATAAACAAAAACTTATAGGATTTGTTTATAGCACAAGACTGAATTTCAAAAATAGTCATGTGGCCGTGTTTTGTTTCGGACAAACATTAAATTTGCATCAATCAAAGAAAGATACAACAATGGAGTTGCCTAGCAACACATTGTTTGTCCGCCTGTGATGTCACAGCTACCTCAATTGAGTCTTGTGCTAGATTGATGTTGACCCTGTTCTGTTTTAGAAGTACACTTACCTCTTTGCTTTGATATCCTCCCTCGGTAACTTCTTTGCCTTGATATCGTTAGATTAACTTGCTAACCTTTTTACTTGCTCACCTCTCTGCTTTGATATCGTTACAGTAACTCAAAAACATCATTGCATTGCTATTGTCAGTGTTACTCGGCGCTAAACTCTTTGCATAATATCGTTGGAAGCCGTATGTAATACTAAGTTACTTTTATAAGTCCATCCAGTGGCGTAACTAGGAATTATTTCGGGGAGGGGGTTGATTAGGGAAAAGTGAGATGAGGGGACTGAAAGGGGTCTGGGGCGAAGCCCCAGCCGCCGGAGGCCATTTCGCCGAAGGCGAAATTTTTTTTTACTTATATAATTATTCCGCGCCTTTTAGACTCAAAGAATACTACTCGAACCATTACCCGTTCGTTTGTATTATATTGAAATAACAGTGTTACAGTAGGCATTAATCATAGTTCTAAATAAGAATTGTATAGAAATTCTGTTTTTAATGTTTTATGGTTGCTCAATATAATCTCAACATAAAGTAAAACATTGTGGTCACGTCACATACATTTAAATTTTAATCCACAGAACGTGATATTGTAATATTAGATTAATGCTTTTTTATTTATAGGTACCCTCATTTTTACTGGTTCGAGTGAAAGGTATATTGGTTGTAGATGAACACAAATATAATTGAATTATTGAAAGAAATCATATTAATAACAGTTATTATTATCTTATCTAAGGGAAGTGTATAAATATTATGAAAATGTTATTTGTTGCGATTGTTATACACTGAAGTGGTTTAAGGATCTTACAATATAGTATTAAGTAAATGTAGTATTATTGGTAAAATCATTCACGATATAGTTTCGGGGGGGTTTAAACCCCCCAAACCCCCCCCCCCCCCCCTTAGTTACGCCACTGAGTCCATCGTTGGACAAACTCACTATATAAAGCTTAGTTTCAATGCCTGCGTAACTCCAACGCAACCCACTGCGTTAACGCAGATTCTTTCTATGTTCTGTAACTTTCAACACATCAGGAGAATCGTCCAATTTTAACGTACATGATGCGTTGAGGTTACAGAAAACTAGGTCAACGCAGTGGGAACTAAACGTAAATTATTTTTAATTAGTTTTGTTTTTAAGTTAAAATTAACTTTTTTTGTTTGTAATGTAAAGATAACCTGTCTGCCCGCAGCGGACAAGGAGTACAAGTTCCCCAGCCTCGCCCCCCTGAGCAGCGAGACCCATGGGGGTGATGACGTGGCGGTGTTTGCCCTGGGGCCCTGGGCCCACCTGCTCACGGGGATGTATGAGCAGAACGTGATACCCCACGTGATGGCCTACGCTGCCTGTATCGGCCACGGAGACCGGTTCTGTGACGCCCCGCCCACCGGACCATCTCATAACGCCCCGCCCACCAGACCAGCTGTGTAACGCCCCGCCCATCGGACCAGCTCTGTGACGCCCCGCCCACCGGACCAGCTCTGTGACGCCCCGCCCACCGGACCAGCTCTGTGACGCCACGCCCACCGGACCAGCTCTGTGACGCCCCGCCCACCGGACCAGCTCTGTGACGCCCCGCCCACCGGACCAGCTCTGTGACGCCACGCCCACCGGACTAGTTCTGTAACGCCCCGCCCACCGGACCAGCTCTGTAACGCCCCGCCCACTGGACTAGTTCTGTGACGCCACGCCCACCGGACCAGCTCTGTGACGCCCCGCCCACCGGACCAGCTCTGTGACGCCCCGCCCACCGGACCAGCTCTGTGACGCCCCGCCCACTGGACCAGCTCTGTGACGCCACGCCCACCGGACTAGTTCTGTAACGCCCCGCCTACCGGACCAGCTCTGTGACGCCACGGCCACCGGACCAGCTCTGTAACGCCCCGCCCACTGGACTAGTTCTGTGACGCCACGCCCACTGGACCAGTTCTGTGACGCCCCGCCCACCGGACCAGTTCTGTGACGCCACGCCCACCGGACCAGTTCTGTAACGCCACGCCCACCGGACCAGTTCTGTGACGCCCAACCCACCGCCGCCGCCTGGAAGACAGGCGCTCGATGAAGCCTCGAACACAGACGCCCAACGAAGCCTCGGATACCAACGATATGTAACACCTATAGTAGGCTAGATCACCAGTCCCCCAACCTTCCACTCAGTAGCGAGCGTAGCAAATTGAAGCCATGTTGAATTGGGCAGTGGACAGGCTACGTTGGACCTTTCAGTACTGCTAGCGCTGCGAGTGGCAGAAAGTCGCGTTTGAGACACCCATTCCCGCCTGTAGTAGTTGCCCAATTCAAGATGGCTGCTAATTGACACGCCTGTGGCTGCTAGGCTGCGCATCTAGCCTACTATATGTGTTACATATCATTGTCGGATAAGACACTCGATGAAGCATCGAACACAGACGCCCAACGAAGCCTCGAACACAGACGCCGAACGAAGTCTCGAACACAGACGCTGAACGAAGCCTCGAACACAGACGCCGAACGAAGTCTCGAACACAGACCACTAGACACGCCTTGTGATAGATACCAAAGTATTCTTACATCTAAGCTTTACCGCACACGTTATGTTGTAAGTATTGTAATTGTAATACATAAAAAAAACTGTATTGATATGTAATAAGAAAACATGTTTTTGGGTTAACCAATTCAACTTTTTTTTTCCAAAATTATAATCAACGTTTCAATTCGTTTCGAAATTTTACAACCAAAAAATTTAAAAAATCATGTGTAATATAATATGTTTGAAATTCTCACTGCTATAATAATATGTTAAAAATTTATGAGTGATTGGGGTATTATCAAGTAAATAACAGATTTAGGGTTTAAACTTACCCCGTACATCCTGACGTTTCGATGCGATATATCACGCATCATCCTCAGGAGTTCTACCGAGGCTGCTAACCTCCTCTCGTCTGGTCGAACCTCCACTGAGGAGAGAAGATTGGAGATTCGACCAGCCGAGATAGAAGAGAGGAGGGAAGCATAACCTCTGAGGATGATGCGTAATCAGTAGTGTATTCGAGCTTAGGCGGGCTTAGGCGCCGCCTAGGGTCTTTTTATTTGGAGGCTAGGCTAGCCTAGGCGCTTTTATTTGGAAGCTAGGCTAGCCTAAGTGCTTTTATTTGGAGAATAGGCTAGCCAAGGCACTTTTATTTGGAGGATAGGCTAGCCTAGGCACTTTTATTTGGAGGCTAGGCTAGCCTAGGCGCTTTTCCACAGAACTGTTGTTTAAATGTCAAGAATCCATGAAGTATTCACAATATTTATAATTGAGATAAAATATCTTCATGTATTCAGGTTTAGTTTCAGTAAAATCTTTTTCCGGCCACTTAAAACAATCGCCATCGCCCCACCGCCCCTTAATTTAAATTAAGTTGCTACCATTGGACTAGGCTAATTTGTAAGCATGAGAAGACTTACATTGGGCCAACTTTAGTATCAATTTGTGTCTGTTGTACAATA
This sequence comes from Isoperla grammatica, assembly GCA_945910005.1. Lineage (NCBI taxonomy): Eukaryota > Metazoa > Arthropoda > Insecta > Plecoptera > Perlodidae > Isoperla > Isoperla grammatica. Next base: position 41,946,154 of record OX246744.1, read on the forward strand.
TGATGAATTTAAACATATAACTAAGGTAGCAACCTGTGAAGTTACATTTGGGCGACTGATAATTCAAGCAATCTTATTCTTTAAAACATAATTACAATGTCAATTGCATAATGTAACAATTAGTGCTCTCCAGTTTAAAAGTGAACACAAGTTTTCAGCCATATTTAACAAACAGCACCGTAGAGTATTATTCTTTAAAATAAAATACTAACTCGTCATCTGTGATGATAAATGTAACAATTCACATAACACACACATTGTTTCCTACATTAAAACTGTTTTATGAAATAATATTTTGTATTTTGATTAACCTTCCTTAGAAAAAGAGAAGACTTGTCCTTATCTACACAAAATGAGACATGTTATTTTCCAATATGCCTCATTTTCCTAAACTAAGCGAAATGATAATACGCTTATATAATCAATAATTCTTAAACAAAATTGAATGTTAAAAGGTAGTCGAGTGCACAGGCGGTTTGGCCACACCCACCGTTACAGGTAACCAACGGAAGGTCTTTAATTATCCCCAATGGACATGTATAGTATAGATAGTAGGAATTAGCGAAGTAGAAAATTAAGTTGTCAACTTGGACTCGGCTGTGTCGTAAGCATCAGAATACTTTCGTTGCAGGAAACTTTACTTCCAGCCTCAACGTAAGTGTTCGCATGCCGACCTCAGATCGATATCTAATGCCCCTTTCACGCGCGCTTTTTAAATTTTTCAGGTAATACATGTTACCAACGGCAGGTCGTAAATTATCCCTTAAATCCGTGTTTCAATTAGGCCCGTATGCATAGTCCAGACTCAAACCCTCCTCAACTCAGACTCTCCTCAGCCTCACCTAGCCACCAATCACAGAGCTGTCCGCATGGCAATGCTGTTCCGTGATTGGTGGTTGGGCGAGACTGAGGAGAGGCTGAGTTGAGGAAGGCTGAGTCGGGACTATGCATACGGGCCTAGATGGTGGAAAATGGAGAATTAGAACACTAAGTTGGTACGAATACTATCAGCTATGTCGTAAGCATAAGATTACTAAAAATCAGTTCTTGTAACTGAATGGCTAAACTATAAATGCACACTTATTTATTTTTAAGATAATCCACTGATTTCTGTCGTTCTTCCACATATTCGTAAATGCAGTTTTCCGCTGAGTAGAGTGCACACGCTTGTTTGGCCACGCCCACCGTTCTAGGTTACCAACGGAAGGTGTATAAATTATCCCGTATAGACATGTTTCAAATAGATGGTAGGAACTAGAGAAGTAAAAATTAAGTTCAACTCAGCTATGTCTTAAGATAAAAATATACCCTAACGTCAAAAACCGCAGCAAATTGCCATGTGTAATTATATCTAAAGAATATACCTCGAAATCGAAAATCTGAGAAATCAGCGTGCTGTAGTTTGGTAAGCCCTACAAACTAAATTTTAAATGTACCTTAAAATCTAATCAGTATGACTGTGATACCTATTTTATTAAATTATTATTAAAATATGAATCACAGTCATACTGGTTAAAATTTAAGATACATTTATCGTTCAGTTTGTAGGGCTTACCAAACCACAGCGCTATGATTTCTCAGATTTTCGATTTCGAGGTACATTCTGACAATTTTCTGAGGTTTTTGACGTAAAGGATGACAATACTTACGGACGGTGGGCCGACTCTGCGCGAGGTAACATATATCGGGATACATCGTGAGTAATCGGTTTCGGTCGGGCGAGATGTGACATCATAGTAACATTAACGAGTCCATTAACAACAGATTCCATCAGAAGTTGATGATGTGGTTTAATACATGAGTCGTTCACGTGCGTCACTCAATAGACACGCTACCGCACACGCACACGCACATGCACACGCACACGCACACGCACACGCACACGCACACGCACACGCACACGCACACGCACACGCACACGCACACGCACACGCACACGCACACGCACACGCACACGCACACGCACACGCACACGCACACGCACACGCACACGCACACGCACACGCACACGCACACGCACACGCACACGCACACGCACACGCACACGCACACGCACACGCACACGCACACGCACACGCACACGCACACGCACACGCACACGCACACGCACACGCACACGCACACGCAAACGCACACGCACATGCACACCCACACGCACACGCACACGCACACGCACACGCACACGCACACGCACACGCACACGCACACGCACACGCACACGCACACGCACACGCGAGGTCTACATCCGCCTAGCGGAGGCTCGTCGAACACCCAGGTCAGGTCGTCACAGTCCGTTCCACATTGTTAAATATCATGTGTTTTTTTGGTGAAATGGAAGAAACATACGAAAATCAAATTATTAGATCCGTCAAGATGACCTAAAAAAGCAAAATTGCATTTTTTGGTATTTTCATTATGTCTGTATTTATTTCATAATGAAATGTAATCCCCAAAAAAATGAATATATTGGTAGCGTTCTTTCACATATTCGGAAATGCAGTCTTCCGCCGAGTAGAGTGCACACGCCTGTTTGGCCACGCCCACCGTTCCAGGTAACCAACGGAAGGCAAGGTTTTATCCCTATTGGACCGGTTTCAATTATATGGCAGGAAGTATGAGAGTATGTTCGGCGGGTCAACTTTAACACAATTAATATTATAAGCCAATGATTAAACCACGCTAATTTAACGGTAATTTATTGTTATTTTGAGAACGCGTCAAGATACTGAAAAAGTGACCCAGAACAGCCTTATTATGTTTTTGTATCGTCTTAAATGAATTTTATCTTATTCCATACGATTATTATTTCTTTAGGCCTACTATTTAATTTTTAAATTAATTAATTCAATAATTTTCATTAATGACTAAATTTCAATATTTGAAAGTCTTTATAAGGTTCGTTTATGGGGTATATATGAGGAAACACCAAGCATGTAATCGTTACCTGGCAACAAAGGGCGTCCCTCGGAGTAGGGGACGACTATGAACTCCAGCCTAAACCAATTGATAAGTTAAACACTCACGTAGACTTTAAATAAATAAATAAATAAATTCACATTTAGAGTCTACCCACTCAGTAACTAAACTGATTTTCAGTGGGGGACTTTAATTGAAAGTGACTGAACCAACCCTGTAGGCTCCGAACCCCATCGACGAGTGAGCGATAACCAATCAAAGATCGATATTTCAAATACGAAACATATGGATCAGTGATTGGACAGTGCGAACACCTGCGGACAAATACCAGAATCAACAAGGCCGATTCAGAACAACATTGAATTTATTGAGTGCTTCGTTGCTAGGACGGCTCCAAAGTCACCGTTTACTTATTCCTAAGCCAAGAAGTAATAGAATTGAATCCACATTAGAAGTTAAAAAACTTCTGCCTGAATCGGGATTTGAACCCGGGACCTTCTGCATTGGAAGCAGGGATGCTAACCACTGGACCAACGAGCCACATTTCCTTTCACCTTTCGCGGCCCGAGTCAATCAATATACTTGAACTTGGCATTCGGGTATAGCCTCGTTGATTATCGTTAAAAGCTGACGTTTCGGGCAGGTTACACTACCCATCTTCAGAGCTAGAACTTGAAGAAGTCGAAGAATGAATCCTACTCGGTCCAGCTCCACTCTGTGACTATGAAGCGGAGTTCACACACATTAGCTAACGATAAGGAATAGTGACTAGACTAACGCCTAGACGTTTCGGTTCACACGCAGGAACTAGAATAACGAATGTCTATGATATTCAAGAAAAGAATAGGCCTACGGGAAAGCCTAACTTATTAATAATGATAATTAATAATATTAATAAATTAGTTAATAATAACTTTAGCTTATATTACATCAGTAGTTTCTATTAGATTGGTTATCGCAAAAAGACATCCTAGCTTCTGATTGGATGGTCCTGATTCTGGAAAAGGATATGGCTGGAAGTTAAAAGTTAGTTAACTTTTCTTAGCCATAGCGCTAGTCGTTAGCGATGTCGTGTTGTGTGAACGCCTACACGCATTTCGTTATGTTCAACTTCCAGCCGTAATCCTTACCAAAGTGTCTGAACCGGCCTTTCGACGAGCCCTATTGTTTCCCGCGTATCGTTCTCACTCGTGATCCACCCCGCGCCTGTTCTACCGGTTCGACTCCGTCGTCATCTCCTGACGTCATCTCAGATAGCGCTCGCCGTGTTTCCCGCGCGTTGTTGATGCGATGTATAGGAGGCCTCCAAATGCGGTTCAACTTCAGTCCATCTTCCCGACTGAAATTATTTGGGTGCTTTTCAATTTCAATTGCTTCCCGGACAAGACAGGACCGATAATGCATTGTTACAGCTAAAGCTCTTGTATCTTCGAAATTAATGCGATGACCTTCGTTGAAGCTATGTTCTGCTATTGCCGTCCAGTGGTTAAAGAGGACCCAGAAAAGTAACGGTATGCACTACTGCTGTGTACAGTAGACAAAAGGGGGGGAGGGGGGGGGGGGGGGGCTAGGAAGCGTTTCCCCTCATTTTTGCCCCGCAAAGTATTTTGTTTAGGTATTTTGTCATGAACACGTTTAAACGGCTACGGAGAGGGGTCGTGGGGTTGAGAACTCTTGCTAATAACATTATTTTGTGGGGAAAAAACAAAATTTGAAACATTTACTTTAGAAAAACATTGGATGAGCAAATATAAATACAAAATACAACAAAACGTTCAACAAAATTAGGCAATATGCCAACAACCGATACAAGTTAGTGCCGGTATGGCATACCGTTGGTATTTTTAGTAACGGTATGCATACCGGCTCATACCGCCCCACTTTAACCACTGTTGCCGACTTATCTATGTGGCCCAGTTCTGTGTGGCTAATGTGTTCTTTCAATCTCGCTGAAATTGAACGAGTTGAGTTGAGTTGAAGTTGATACAAAACGAAATCCTGGATAACGTTCACTTTACAAACTCGGTTAACAAACTTAATTTAAGGTTTAACAAAATCAAATCAAGCCAAAAGTATTATGGCGTTTACACACTTTTCTTAGGTTTAAGATTTAAGGAAACCATAGCAGTGTACCATTCATTCTTTGTGGCTTGATATTGGCAGCTATCCACTGGCGTCGTGATATCGTTTCCTTTCAAAGTTTCATCAACTTAGCTTCTTCAACTTCATTAAACAATCTTCGAAATGCATTTTGTTCCCCGTCCTACAGAGCAGAAAACAATATACGAAACGTTCTCGGGTCGATATGAACTTAAAACCTGTTTACTTCCATATGCGCAGCACAGCGGGTTGTAAAATATAGTTGCCCCAACGAAAGTATTCTGATGTTCACGACACAGCCGAGTCCAAGGTGACAACTTTATATTCTACTTCGCTAGTTCCTACCTTCTAATATAAACATGTCCATTGGGGATAATTTAAAACCTTCCGTTGGTTACCTGTGACGGTGGGTGTGGCCAAACCACATGTGCACTTGACTCGACCATGCATTTACGAATGTGTGAAAGAACGCCAGGTAAAGTCGCGGTATCCAAAGAAGTCAGATAGTTACTTTTTTGTTCTCAACTTAACAAGCGCGAATCACTAACGTTTTCCCGATTATCTAGTACAATTTGGTTGCGGTAAGTTTGACAGCAGAAAGGGATCTAATGGAGGGGAAAAAGATAGCAAGGAGGAAATATGTGGCAAACCTTTATTGGGCAACTAGGCAGAGAATGGCATAAGTTCCAACTCTGGGTGTTCGAAAGAAGAAGAAGAAGTTTTTTGACGATAACGTACAAGAAAACGTGCAAGCAGGTTGGCTATTCCAGCCCACTATCAAAGATGCAAACTGTTCATTATCATTATCAGCTGTTGATATATGACGCAATGTGACCACACTAACATCCCCTTACCCCGCCGAGCCGAGGTATCAGCAGGCAGCCGAGTTACTTTACTGGGCAATCGAGTTACAGACACTGTGGGAGCAAGTTTGTGTCGCTCGCTCCTCTAGCGTCACCTAATACGTACTTCTTCGCTCTCAGACATTTTGATGAGTAACAGTGCTGGAGGCTTCAAGTCAATTCTCAATTATACGTAAAGGATGCCTTATAATGACTAAAAAGTTTAAGGCATGGGTTTCAGTTCTTTCCGCATACATTGTTAATCGAAAAATTTCCAATTTTTACTCGTTTATTTATAGGTACACAAAAATTGTTGTAGTTTAGTCCCTGTTTATGCTACAGCCATTTTATTTCATAGTCATAATTTCATAAGTATTTAAAATCGAGAAAAATATTTAAAACGTCACATTTAGTATTTTGTAACCGTGGAGCCAGCACCGTTAAGTTGGAAGTGTATACGGCCGGTACGCGTAGAAACATGTTTTTTTTCTTTTTTCTTCTGGTCAAACTCGGGGTGACTCGGGTAAAGATATTTTGTTGTTGTAGCTTGTAAAAAAAATGTTTCAAGACTGTGTACGAAGGGGAGGAATAGCCTTAACGCAACCAAATTGTACTAGATAATCGGGAAAGATTCGCACTTGTAAAGTTGGAAACTATTTCTGGGCGGTCCTGACTCCCCTGACACTATCTTACTTCTTGGTGTGAAAGACCTTTATCTGTTGGTTTTCTTTCAATTGGCGCGGTTGAAAGAGGCAGTAGACAATGACCTGGGATCGGTGTGCGAATACTTTCGTTGGGACTAGTATATCTGTTGGTTTTCTTTCAATTGGCGCGGTTGAAAGAGGCAGTAGACAATGACCTGGGATCGGTGTGCGAATACTTTCGTTGGGACTAGTATATCTGTTGATTTTCTTTCAATTGGCGCGGTTGAAAGGGGCAGTAGACAATGACCTGAGATCGGTATGCGAATACTTTCGTTGGGACTAGTATATCTGTAAATTTTCTTTCAATTGGCGCGGTTGAAAGGAGCAGTAGACAATGATCTGAGATCGGTATGCGAATACTTTCGTTGGGACTAGTATATCTGTTGATTTTCTTTCAATTGGCGTGGTTGAAAGGGGCAGTAGACAATGACCTGAGATCGGTTAGCGAATACTTGCGTTGGGACTACTTTACTTCCAAAAGTGAACCACAACGGGCTGTAAAATATATCGACAGCGAAATATGCGGGGACTTATTCTATGAAATAACAGCTGACAAATTGAATATAAACAATGAGAGATATTATCATCATGAGATGGGTTTCGTGATGGATTTAACCTCAATACAGCGCCACGTTTCAATAAACGACAAGTATTCGCACTTTATGAGCTGGGGGGGGGGGGGGGGGGGGGGAGGGGGGCGCGTAATCAACAGGGCAACGGAAAAAAAAGAAAACCATGAGATTGTATAGTTAAATCAATCTGGCGAAATTGAAGTCGAATACTAACATATAATTGAATGAAACAGATAATTTTAGACCGTTCATTTGAAGTATGACAACTCCAAACACAGCGGACGTGAGTTATGAGGCTTGTGCACACTACTAACTGGAAAACCGGCTAGGAATGTATCGTGGCACGGTCTAATATTGTAGAACGTGATCGTGGGCTTACAATCAAAAGTCAATAACTCCGTTTTTGTAGTCCTGAGCAAAATGGCTTTCAAGTTTAAGTTAGCACTGTGACTTTTGGCATAAATACAAATTTGGCAAATCAGGTATAGCATTCTTTTATAGGTTTGGTGTTTTAAAGCACCCAACACGTTCTTTATCTAGTGATATAAGACTACGTTTTTCATTATCATGAGCAAAGTGATTGAAATTACATAAATAAATCATTTTGAGACAGCAAAAAATAACAAAGTGCATTTAGTGACTTTTGCATGTCAACAATTACTTAAGAAAATACTTTTGAATGGAGTTAGTGAAGAATTGTAAGCCGTTGTTACACAAATATGAGCAAAGACTGTACTCAAGAACATTTGACACTCAACAGAGGATTTTTGTGTGGATTTAATGACATTCTTAACTCAGTTTTACCAAAAATTGAGTTGGTGGCTTTTGGCGGTAAGCCCACGGTATGAAAGAAGACCAAGAATGTGTTGATGTAAATTTTGTTTTAACGGTTTGCATTAAAAGGGATGAGACCAGATATTATCCGTAGTTCCCACGTGACGTCACAGCGGCCATGATTGCGACACAGGCATATCCTGGATCTTTGGCGGATATAAGTAAAAAGTAAGCAATATTTGGAATTTAAAAAGTAAACGTAAGTAATAAACAGTCCCAAATTACGATACGAGTTTTTAAGCGAGCGAAGCGAGCGTTTCCACTTGACTCTTATGGCACTTCGTTCTGTTTTTTTGTTTGTTTTTTTTTTTTTTTGTTTTTGTTTTTATGTCCGTCGATAGCGGTCGAACGGAAAGTCCGACCAACTTGAAATTTGGACCATCCACAAGCCTCGATGTGGATTGAAGGTGTATAGTTTTGAGGCAAAATCGTTTCAAAAGTTACAAAGTTACACCATAGTTACTGCAAAATATTTTTTCGAAACAAAATGGCGGCAAAATGTGAGATAGCCATGTTTTTCTACAGATTTTTCCGATCACGAATATGTTAATGTAATGGCGATCTGATAAATATTGGCAAAGTTACACGAAAGTTACTCGAAAATATTTTTCTAAAACGCAGTAACGGCAAAATGTGAGGTGGCTATCTGATAGTAAATTTTTGACCGGTCACGAATATACTAATGTAAACGCGATCCAATACGTATTAGAGGCAGAAATTACATTTCTATTGCTGTCAATAAGTGTTAGTAACGGTGGCGGACCGTATTGAAAATATGACCACGAAAATTCTTAGCAACGCACATTGCACTGCATACAACAATGTCGGAAAGTATAATAGCCATGGAAATAAGAACAATTTTTGCAATGCGCATTCTTGAATTGTTGTTAATTGTTGTTCGTATTAGTATTGAAAACTTTTCGCCAGAAAGTTCGTAGATATTGACGCGCTCGCTTATCAACGCGTCAAACAGAGCGTTTTCCTAGTATTTAAAAACGAGGCTGAATTTTAAAGAACTAAGTGTTTCTGTGTTCTACCACAACGGGCTTCAATTGTTCCTCCATGGCAACGTCAAAGTTTGGTTACAAATGTGGCCGCCACGCGCAAAGATGTGACGTACGTGCAACCTATGAATAGTGGATACTCAATAAATGGATGTGTTTATGGTGAATTTAATAATACCATACAACATAGTAATATGCTACAATATAACATACATGTCGATGCTTCCTGCAACGCTGATAGAAGCAACGCACGTTTGTCTGCACAACAATGCGAGGGATCAAAAGGTTACGCGACAATCCGGCCACCTACATAGTATTACATAACATAATATATATTTATTACTTTATTTAATGTCTATCCTATTCAGTTATAAAAACTGATTTACTAAGGAGGACAATAAATAGAACTAGGCTATGCAAACAATTAATAATAATCAAATCATAAATAGCTATAACATCAAAACAAAAGCAACTACTGTAGGCCTGCTATAGGCACCGAGATTGGCCACTGATGGCGCTAGTGAAAACGAATGAAGCGCTCCAAGTGGCAAAGTCGCGCAACAACCTGCTGAAGCAGCGTCGTTCTTCCTACGTCAATAAAGGGAAATTGTGAAAATTGTTTAATTAAATATGGGTTTTAAAATTTTCGCGCAGATTATGAATCCCATCAGTAAATCTTAAAAAGGCAAGCCACCATTTTAATCAGGACACGTTTTAGACGTAAAAACAACAAATAACACACAACAAACACAAACAAAACAAGACAATAAAAGCCAAAACAAAAACACAAAACAAAACAACAATACAAAATAAATACACATCAACAATAAAAACGAAACAAACGCCAAACAAAAAACAAGATATATCACAATAATATCCAGCACTATTTTCAACCGCGGAATGAAATCTTCAGCAGTTTGTTGCTAAATTTGGCCACATACAGCGCTGTATGTACTAACACACGGTGCCTATAACAAACAATTAAGAACAAGAAAAATTAATTGAGATATTAAATAAAATAAAATAAAGTAAAAATGTATTATATTAAAGAGAAATGAGGAAAAAAATACGTGTCCATACTTCCTGCAACCCTGATACAAGCAACGCATGCTGTCCGCAGAGATTGTGGTCGCACAACAATGCCAGAGGTCAAAAGGTCACGCGACTATGCGCTGACCACAGAGCGCCAGTAAACTTTATAACGATGAACATAGTTTCACTGGGATTACAATGCTCTCTAGTCCCTATTCCCCATGTACTGAGCAGAGGGCAAACTTCAACATTTGCATCGAATGACGACACACATTGTCCGTGTGTAATCATTGAAGTGAAACAAGGAGAATTTTCATAATAAACACAAAGTTTGTCAACCAATGGTACAGGTTCTAATTTATATACAGGACTTTTCGATAACCAATCAGTAGAGCCAAGTAAAGTTCGCGTTACGAAATAAAACGAATTGTGGAATTGTGGACAAGAAGTCATGTCAGCTGCTAATTATACAAAGTTTGAATCACGAAATAACGCGATTTGGAGCTTTAATTACAAAATCCACGAAATATCCGTGTTTCAGGAAATAAGACCAAAATAACGAAAATGTGTTAAATATTGGTCAAAACATAAGTGTTAATGTATCATTGCACCTACTTAGTGCATCTTAAATGGCAAGGAGCCATTTACATCAGAACAAACAACACATAAATAGAAAAAACAAACAAAAAACTATAAACAAGATGTTCACAATAATACACGGCACTATTTTCAACCGCGGAAAGCAATGTTCACCAATAAGTTGCTAAATAAGGCCTCATATTATAAAGCTGTATGTACTAATACACGGTGCCTATATGAGGCCAAATGTAGCAGTTAATTGATGGAGATTGCATTCTGTGGTTGAAAATTGTACCGGATATTATTGTGATGTATCTTGTTATGTGTTTTTTGTTTGTTTGCTTTTGTCTTGTTGTGTTATTGTTTTGTTGTTTTTTTTGTTCGTTTTTGTTGTCTGTAAGTCGCCTGATTTAAATAGCGCCTTGCCTTTTAGAATTCATAATCTGCCCAACATGTTTACAATGCGTATCTAATGAAACATTTTTTCCTAATTTGCCATTATCGACGTAGGAAGAACGACGCTGCTTCATCGTAAAGTTGCGTGACATTGCCACTTGAGCGCTTCATTCGTTTTCACTAGCGCCCTCAGTGGCCAAACTCGGTGCCTATAGTACTGTTATACTATATCAATAATTATGGAGCCCAATACAAAGAAAATGGCCGCATTGATTGTTAATCGATATTACTAAATGAGAAGGATGTTTTTATATCGTCCCCCAGTCTTATAGCGGGATCACCTTAATTAACCCCAGCAATCTCACCCCTAAGAAGGGGATGAACACTTTGAGTTGGTCAGACATCTAATCCCAGCAAAGTCACCCCTAAAGGCTGGTCCACACAGATTTTAAAGACATAATACATAAGGTTTTAAGACGTTGTTTTTAGGACTCTGGTTCACATAGTTTCGTTTCGTTTAAGATAGGTCTAGTAAAGTGAAGTACTCTGTAACGTTTTATCCTCACTTAAAACATCATTGTGATACCATACAAATTAACTGAAATTCGTATTATCCATAATAAATTATAATGGCCTTGTTTAAAACAATTCCTGCACATCTTTCAATTAATTCCTAAACATTATTAGAGAAGATGGTCCATTAACTTGAGATTTTAGTAACTTGTTTTAAGATATAATATGACAATGACTAACGCATAAAAAAAACGTCTTAAAACTAAAACTTTGTTTGAACGCAAGTACGTGTTTCCTATGATCTAACTTTACGACTACGCGTTAAACCTTAAATCTTATGTCTAACAAATCTGTGTGAATCAGCCTTATGAAGGGGATGAACACCTTGAGTTGGTCAGACATCTAATCCCAGCAGACCAGCCCACTAATCTCATCCCCCGATTAACCACGATATGATCGTATTGCTCGTTAGTCCAGTGGTTAACATCCCTGCTTCCAATACAGAAGGTCCCGGGTTCAAATCTCGCTTCAGGCAGAAGTTTTTTAACTTCTATTAAGGATTCAATTCCATTACTTCTTGGCTTAGGAATAAGTAAACGGTGACTTTGGAGCCGTCCTAGCAACGAGGCACTCAATAAATTCAAAGTTTTTCGGAATCGGCCTTGTTGATTTTGGCATTTGTCCGCAGGTGTTCGCACTGTCCAATCACTGAGACATATGTTTCGTATTTGAAATGTAGATCTTTGATTGGCTATCGTTCACTCGTCGATGGTGTTTGGAGCCTACAGGGTTGGTTTAGTCGCTTTAAATTAAAGTCCCCCACTGAAAATTCGTCATGTACTGAGTGGGTAGACTCTTAATGTGAATTTATTTATTTTATTTATCGGACAAAATAAGTATTCACATGACGCCACAACGGCCATTTTGAGTATTTTAAGTTTCAACAACTTTTGGAATGCATATTTACATTTTAGCTGTCAATAGCTAGCACTCAAATTAGACTAGATGCATTCTGGTGGCAAGAAAATAAACTTCTATTAGGAGTGGTCTATCTGTCAATTTTCATTGTTGTTTTATTGTTATTTTTCATCAATGGCGCTGAAAGGAGGTTGCTTAGCAGCGCTATCTATGTTAGTTTTGAGTCCTTATATGTTTACGGGGAAATATGAGAGTTTGAACAAATAGACTTTAGATTTATTGGTTTGACGCTCCCCTGCTGCTCCCCTCCATCGCTATGTGACCACCCCTTACCCCCGTGACAGCCCGACAATCATATCATGTTTTATGCATATTATTTATAATGTCATATTTGTTATGGTCACATAACTGGGGGGTGGAGCTTCAAACTATGTCAGTTTAAAAATATATGCACTATATAACGTGATAAAGGTCACTGTAAACCACAAATAGAGTGGCCGAAATAAGAGAGTTCTATGTTGCTTTTCAGTAATAATAGCAAACCAAAGTTCAAGAACAGTTTAATTTGTATCAAACGCCAGCTGAAACATAGTAACAATGAACTACCAATTACAGCCATTGTGGCCTCCAGTATGGCCACCATGCGCATTATGTGAATACACCATACTATATATATTGATTATCTAGTGTAAACGACGTTTTCGGCAGCTTAGGTCATATGACGTCTTCCAAATCAGATCCATTATATATCACGGGGGTCGTCATAAGGGGAGTCCAGCAAGGGAGGGTAGGGCCAAGTGGGAGGAGAAATCTTAGGTGGGACAGAGTAAGAGGAAAGGGACGGAGTCTCGTTTTGTTTCTTCTCACGACTGGCAGAGTCACCCTGGGCCTATTTTATCCCTGGACACAATCAGTGGTGTACTTGGGAATACATTCAGATAATATTACGGACAACCAATCAAAGATCAATATTTAAAATATGAAACATGTGAATCAGTGATTGAACAGTGCGAACACCTGCGGACAAATGTCAGAATCAACAAGGCCGATTCAGAGCAACTCTGAATTTATTGAGTGCTTTGTTGCTAGAACGGCTGCAAAGTCACCGTTTACATATTCCTAAGCCCAGAAATGATGGAATTGAATCCATATTAGAAGATCAAATACTTCTGCCTGAAGCGGGATTTGTACCCGGGACCTTCTGCATTGGAAGCAGGGATGCTAACCACTGGACCAGAGAATGCGACAGCTTAAAGTTTATTGACGAGTGTTTAGGTATAGTAGGGGGGGGGGGGGGGGGGAGACGGGTGGAAGTGTATGTTTATTACCCATCCTCACTCAACAAAGAGTGAAAGATATTGACGTTTGTCACAGTCGTTGTGTCTTTATAGGCCACATGCGGCAAGTTGACGAACTAAGTGATTTAGCTTCAGGGGGATGATTTAGCCCCCCCCCTCCTCACCCCATCCCCCACCCCCTCTCCACTGCCATGTGATGCTCTTTGTTAGAGTCAGACTTTAAAGTGTATTCAAGTAATGCGCATGGTGCATACCGGGTGCCATTTAATTTATTGCGTAAAATTAGATAATGTGAGGTGCCGAGATCGGCCACCGAGCGCGCTAGTGAAAACGAACGTAGCGCTCAAGTGGCAATGTCACGCAACTTTACGATGAAGAAGCCTCGTTCTTCTTATGTCGATAATGGCAAAATAGTGAAAATTGTTTCATTAGACACGGTTTTTAAAAATATTGGGCAGATTATGAATGCCATAAGTCCATCTTTAAATGCAAAACGCCATTTAAATCAGGACACGTTTTTGACTTGCGAACAACAAACAACACAAAACAAACGCAAACAAAACCAGACAATAAAAATCACAAACACAAAACAAAAAACAAGATCTTTCACAAAAATATCTTGCACTATTTTCAACCGCAGAATGAAATCTTAGCCAATATGTTGCTAAATTTGGCCATATATAGCGCTGTATGTAAAGCTTGGATTTCGGTGGGGGGGCTCCAGCCCACTAGCCCCCTCTGTATACGCCACTGGGCCCAGGTTACTAACTACTAACAATAGGTATGTTAGGGTGTTTGGATAGTCGGGAAGGAATGTCCGAGGTGGGTTCATATAGAACTCAATGCAAGCATTCGTATGAAAAGATATCAATAAAAATGTCCACCTGGCCTGCGGAACTTCTGATTTCCGTGTTAAAATTGCTTCAAAATGTGTTTAAATTGTTCCAAATGTAAATCAAAATATGCCATCCTGTAGAGAATTTAATGCTCTTTTTTACGAATGTTTCTTTGTTCCAATCAATATTTTCTTTTGGGACAATTTAAAACCATCTTAAAGCAATTCTAAGGTCCGTATTCACCAAACTTTTTAACCAGCATATTTACTAATATCAGATTGGTTACCATCGTTCCCACTAACATTACATACAAAATGCATGATGGCTTCTACTGGGCCCCATTTTTGATCTCCGATTAACAGAAAATAGCCGGATTAAATTTGTACTTATAAAAACTGGTTAACAAAGGAGGACCTTAAATAAAACTTGGCTATGCAAACAATTGACAATAATGAAATCATAAATAACAATAATAACAAAAACAAAAGAAACTACATGTACTATATAAAAATTAAAAAATAAAGAACAAGAAAATGTAATTGAGAAATGAAATAAAACAAATCAAGTGGAAATGCAACATATTAAATAATACAAATTAAGATATGTTAATAAGAAAGAACATAAAGAAAAAAACTTTGGTGAAACTGGCCCTTACAGACCGAAATCGGGTGTTCCGCAAGGTTGGTAGTACAACTGCTGCCATCTAGCGGCCAACACAGCCAACTACTCGACACGTGTCTGCCACTAGTACCGATATTCACCGCTGCGACGACAGCGCCGCGTATCTGTAAGTGGATTCTATGACGTCACTGCAGCTGCTGCCATCTCGTGGCCAACACAGCCAACTACTCGACACGTGTCTGCCACTAGTACCGATATTCACCGCTGCGACGACAGCGCCGCGTATCTGTAAGTGGATTCTATGACGTCACTGCACCTGCTGCCATCTAGCGGCCAACACAGCCAACTACCCGACACGTGTCTGCAACTAGTACCGATATCTACCGCGGCGACGACAACGCCGCGTATTTACGTATTTCCGTCCGTCTGTAAGTGGATTCTAGTGACGTCACTGCAACTGCTGCCATCTCGCGGCCAACACAGCCAACTACCCGACACGTGTCTGCCACTAGTACCGATATCTACCGCAGCGACGACAACGCCGCACGTATTTCCGTCCGTCTGTTAAGTGGATTCTAATGACGTCACTGCTACTGCTGCCATCTAGCGGCCAACACAGCAAACTACCCGACACGTGTCTGCAACTAGTACCGATATCTACCGCAGCGCGTATTTACGTATTTCCGTCCGTCTGTAAGTGGATTCTAGTGACGTCACTGCAACTGCTGCCATCTCGCGGCCAACACAGCCAACTACCCGACACGTGTCTGCAACTAGTACCGATATCTACCGCAGCGACGACAACGCCGCGTATTTACGTATTCCCGTCCGTCTGTAAGTGGATTCTAGTGACGTCACTGCAATGAAAAGATAATTACCAGTCGTTCATAACTACTCTCGAACCTGTCAGCCGCTGCGGGGGTGTAAATAACACGGGAGTCAACAGTCATTAGGGGATGGTAAACAACAATGGTGAGAGTCATAACTGTATATGCGGCCGCAGAGTTATTGTGGAGGAGTTTGGAGCGAGCGTCGGATTATGAAGAGGGGGTGGGGGGGGGGGGGGAGAGGTCGACAAAACTCCTGTGCAACAAAAGAAAATTTCCAGGTATAGTTGTCCCAACGAAAGTAGTAGTAACGAAGCACTCAATAAATTCAAAATAATTGTTCTGAATCGGCCTTGTCGATTGTGTGAACCAGCCTTTGGCACGATGACACGCGTAGCATACTTCAGCTGCAAAGTGTGTGAACCAGCCTTAAGCACGATGACACGCGTAGCATACTTCAGCAGCAAAGTGTGTGAACCGGCCTTTAGCATGATAACACGCGTAGCATACTTCAGCAGCAAAGTGTGTGAATCAGCATTTAGCACGATGACACGCGTAGCATACTTCAGCAGCGAAGTGTGTGAACCAGCCTTTAGCACGATGACACGCGTAGCATACTTCAGCAGCAAAGTGTGTGTTCCAGCCTTTAGCATGATACACGCGTAGCATACTTCAGCTGCAAAGTGTGTAAACCAGCCTTTAGCACGATGACACGCGTAGCATACTTCAGCAGCAAAGTGTGTGAATCAGCATTTAGCACGATGACACGCGTAGCATACTTCAGCAGCGAAGTGTGTGAACCAGCCTTTAGCACGATGACACGCGTAGCATACTTCAGCAGCAAAGTGTGTGAACCAGCCTTTAGCATGATACACGCGTAGCATACTTCAGCTGCAAAGTGTGTAAACCAGCCTTTAGCATGATGACACGCGTAGCATACTTCAGCAGCAAAGTGTGTGAACCAGCCTTTAGCACGATACACGCGTAGCATACTTCAGCTGCAAAGTGTGTGAACCAGCCTTTAGCACGATGACACGCGTAGCATACTTCAGCTGCAAAGTGTGAACCAGCCTTTAGCACGATGACACGCGTAGCATACTTCAGCAGCAAAGTGTGTGAACCAGCCTTTAGCACGATACACGCGTAGCATACTTCAGCTGCAAAGTGTGTGAACCAGCCTTTAGCATGATACACGCGTAGCATACTTCAGCTGCAAAGTGTGTGAACCAGCCTTTAGCACGATGACACGCGTAGCATACTTCAGCTGCAAAGTGTGTGAACCAGCCTTTAGCACGGTGACACGCGTAGCATACTTCAGCTGCAAAGTGTGTGTTCCAGCCTTTAGCATGATACACGCGTAGCATACTTCAGCTGCAAAGTGTGTGAACCAGCCTTTAGCACGATGACACGCGTAGCATACTTCAGCAGCAAAGTGTGTGAACCAGCCTTTAGCACGGTGACACGCGTAGCATACTTCAGCTGCAAAGTGTGTGAACCAGCCTTTAGCACGATGACACGCGTAGCATACTTCAGCTGCAAAGTGTGTGAACCAGCCTTTAGCACGATGACACGCGTAGCATACTTCAGCAGCAAAGTGTGTGAACCAGCCTTTAGCACGATGACACGCGTAGCATACTTCAGCAGCAAAGTGTGTGAACCAGCCTTTAGCACGATGACACGCGTAGCATACTTCAGCAGCAAAGTGTGTGAACCAGCCTTTAGCACGATGACACGCGTAGCATACTTCAGCTGCAAAGTGTGTGAACCAGCCTTTAGCATGATGACACGCGTAGCATACTTCAGCAGCGAAGTGTGTGAACCAGCCTTTAGCACGGTGACACGCGTAGCATACTTCAGCAGCAAAGTGTGTGAACCAGCCTTTAGCACGATGACTCTCGTAGCATACTTCAGCTGCAAAGTGTGTGAACCAGCCTTTAGCACGATGACTCTCGTAACATACTTCAGCAGCAAAGTGTGTGAACCAGCCTTTAGCACGATAGCACGCGTAGCATGATAAGTCTCGCGTAACAACTCCCCAGTCTCGCCCGACGCGAGACTTTCATTTCTCTCGACTTTCACGAGATCTCGTCACCAAGGACTATTAAATCTTCACGAAATACTATATTATATGTGCATACGAAATGTGCGGCTTTAAGTTTAAAGCGGATGTGTTGAGATATCTTATTCAATCGCTGAGATGATCTTGTTAACATATGATAGGATAGCCAGACGTCCCGGTTTTCACGCACCTGTCCCGTTGTCCCGAGAGACACCACCCGGGACGTCTAACTGTCCCGGTTTTCCATTCTAGAACGTTTTTTTAATTTGATATCGATCAATCCAATGTAGACAATTTGTCTCCAAATAACATCTTAATTTATTTAGTAAATATGCACGTAATAAGTTACGGCACATATGAAATTTTTAACACCATTCCTGCCCAGGGACTGCTACCTTATCGTGGTAGGCAGGTTTGCGTGCTAGGTTGATCCCGAGAGCTATGCCGGCCGGCGGAAGCGTATGCTTCTAGTAGGGCCACCCTAGCCGGACAGGTCGAGGAGGAGAAGTCAGACGAAGTGTGGTCCACACTCCAATACCCTTGCCTCCCCTTCCCCCTTTCCTCACTTGCCTTTTTCCTCCAAAGAGCCCCAATTTCATCTTCATTATCACCCACTCATCGTCTTGATTAGCCAAGTTGCAAAAATATAAGACGATAAGCCCAAATATCAATCAATCAATTTTTAACACCATTGATTCGATTCTGCTTACATTGTGATGTAAAAAGTATGGAGTTGTAAATAGATAAAGTATCCCGGGATCAGTTGGATCATGATACGAGTGGTCCACATTCAGACCAGGGTTAGTAGGATTACTTTTAAGATCTTGGCGCCAATTTGAATCAAAATGGCGGACTCAAATGGAAGCGTAGGCCTATACTGGCCACGCCGTAAAAAGCGAGGTGTCCCCTTAAATTCTGAGAAGAGACGGTCGCTCCACACGGTCTATTTCAACGGTATTCAACTCGAGATTTCCCGATACCTGTATTGTTATTGTCTACTGTATTGACTGCACCGACTGTGAATGGAATGCGACCCCACCACGTCTGACAACATGCGGGCGATATCATTATTACAATACCATAGGCAAGAGAACGGGATGCAACTAGATTTAGGTTGGGAGTTGTCACACGCGTCACTTCACTATTACATAATCCGTGACGACAACACCTTGCAATTTAATTTGACGGGACTATACCAGAGAGGCCAGACGGAATGCCATGCTAATGTTTAAACAATCGGGCTGCTGAAATCCTCATCGTTGTCTCGAACGAAGAAGTAAAGAGGATTGGAAAGGTAAAGTTAAGTTGGTTTTATCTTGTCGTAGGCTTTCGCGGCCGGAGTCATTATTAAAACTTGGCTGTCGGGTTTCGCCGCGTCCATGGATAAAAAAGTCCTGACGTTTCGGGCCGATTGCACGGTCCATCTTCAGAGGATTAAAAACTCTAGAAGAGTACACACACGGAACAAACCTACTCAATCCAGCCCGTCCGTGTGTGTCAACCCAAACCAGTCGTGCAGTTAGTTTTATTCGTTAGCTGGCGTCTGCGCACTGTCTTCCCGCCCAGCTATTGACGTCACTCTGTTCAAATCCCGTTTGAGCCGCTCTATGGTCGGTTTCCACGTTCTACTAAGTTTCAAACCATCTTCACGGTTGAAATTATCCGGGTGCTTTTCAATTTCCACCGCCTCCCGGACAAGACGAGGCCTGTAGTTCTGAATAGCCGCCAATACCCGGGTTTCTTCAAAGTTGATGCGATGACACTTAGTAACGCTATGCTCCGCCAACGCCGACTTGTCAGTATGCCCTAATCTTGTGTGGCTCATATGTTCTTTAAGGCGAGTGGATATTTTTCTGCCCGTTTGTCCTATGTATACCTCATCACAAGCGCCACATGGTATTTCATATACCCCCGGTACATCTAAACGTGGGAGCTCATCCTTAACTTTCTGTTAGTACTGTAAACAGTATGACTACCTTGTTTTCGTAACAGTTTGCCAATACGATCTGTCGTATTCTCAACGTACGGCAAGAAAGCACGAGAAACACGTTCCGGCTGTACTAGTGGCGAAGCTAGAGGTAGGGCTGGTGCACACGGTCTCTTTCGAAATGCCTGTGAAACCTCACTATTCGTATAGCCATTCTGTAGAAGCATTCCACGAAGTGTACGGCATTCATCGGCTAGATGTTCTTTGTCTGAGATTCTTCCTGCCCTACACGCTAACGTGTTCAAAACAGCGCGTTTCTGCCCAGGATGATGGTGCGAGTCGGCGTTTAGATATCGCCCCGTGTGTGTAGCCTTTCTATATACAGAATGACTAAGCGTGCCATCACACTTGCGCCTCAGTAACACATCGAGGAATGGGAGCTCTCCATTTACCTCAACTTCCATAGTGAACTTGATGTTATTGTTTAAACTATTGAGATAATTGAGGAAATTCGTTAACTCTTCCCTTCCATGGGGCCATACAGCAAACGTGTCGTCTACGTATCGAAAGTAATGCGAAGGTTTCAGTAATGCGAATTTCCTCAATTATCTCAATAGTTTAAACAATAACATCAAGTTCACTATGGAAGTTGAGGTAAATGGAGAGCTCCCATTCCTCGATGTGTTACTGAGGCGCAAGTGTGATGGCACGCTTAGTCATTCTGTATATAGAAAGGCTACACACACGGGGCGATATCTAAACGCCGACTCGCACCATCATCCTGGGCAGAAACGCGCTGTTTTGAACACGTTAGCGTGTAGGGCAGGAAGAATCTCAGACAAAGAACATCTAGCCGATGAATGCCGTACACTTCGTGGAATGCTTCTACAGAATGGCTATACGAATAGTGAGGTTTCACAGGCATTTCGAAAGAGACCGTGTGCACCAGCCCTACCTCTAGCTTCGCCACTAGTACAGCCGGAACGTGTTTCTCGTGCTTTCTTGCCGTACGTTGAGAATACGACAGATCGTATTGGCAAACTGTTACGAAAACAAGGTAGTCATACTGTTTACAGTACTAACAGAAAGTTAAGGATGAGCTCCCACGTTTAGATGTACCGGGGGTATATGAAATACCATGTGGCGCTTGTGATGAGGTATACATAGGACAAACGGGCAGAAAAATATCCACTCGCCTTAAAGAACATATGAGCCACACAAGATTAGGGCATACTGACAAGTCGGCGTTGGCGGAGCATAGCGTTACTAAGTGTCATCGCATCAACTTTGAAGAAACCCGGGTATTGGCGGCTATTCAGAACTACAGGCCTCGTCTTGTCCGGGAGGCGGTGGAAATTGAAAAGCACCCGGATAATTTCAACCGTGAAGATGGTTTGAAACTTAGTAGAACGTGGAAACCGACCATAGAGCGGCTCAAACGGGATTTGAACAGAGTGACGTCAATAGCTGGGCGGGAAGACAGTGCGCAGACGCCAGCTAACGAATAAAACTAACTGCACGACTGGTTTGGGTTGACACACACGGACGGGCTGGATTGAGTAGGTTTGTTCCGTGTGTGTACTCTTCTAGAGTTTTTAATCCTCTGAAGATGGACCGTGCAATCGGCCCGAAACGTCAGGACTTTTTTATCCATGGACGCGGCGAAACCCGACAGCCAAGTTTTAATAAGTTGGTTTTATGTTTATGCTAGACCTATGAAAGTGAGGTTAGGTCGCTACAAAATAATGCAAGCCCCTATGACTCCATAGCAGTAAGCGGTAAAAATCTATTGCAAATTGAATGCCGCCATTGTTATGGCATTCACGCTCTGTTATTTGAAATGATCAATTTTAAAAGAAAGTAACGTACTAAGCTTAAAACAAACTTAACACTTAAGTTTTTGAACAGTATCTGGTATAAATACACTATTCTATTGAAGCAGTTTCAATTATTAAAAACACCAATTATGAAATTTTGAATGTTGACCCACGTAGTCTCTGGATTACAAAAACCATGTAAATTCTAAGCTTATAATAATGGCAGCCTTCATTAATCAATATGCAATAACGACCGCAGCGCCAGTGCGTCATCTAGACCTACTATAGTACTATTCCAACACCTTTGAAATAATGTAAAGTCTGTCCCCTCATAGTAGACACGACTCATTCGCTCGCTTTGCACGGCCTTATCTAGTGTGTAGGCGGGCTGTGAGTCTGAGAGGACAGTTGCCAACCGACAGCCAATCAGAGCACACGGGCCTCTCAGGTAGCTATGTGACGTCACTCTTTGCACGGCCTTGTCTACTGCGCAGGCGGGCAGTGAGTCTGAGAGGACAGTTGCCAACCGACAGCCAATCAGAGCACACGGGCCTCTCAGGTAGCTATGTGACGTCACTCTTTGCACGGCCTTGTCTACTGCGCAGGCGGGCAGTGAGTCTGAGAGGACAGTTGCCAACCGACAGCCAATCAGAGCACACGGGCCTCTCAGGTAGCTATGTGGCGTCACTCTTTGCACGGCCTTGTCTAGTACGCAGGCGGGTAGTGAGTCTGAGAGGACAGTTGCCAACCGACAGCCAATCAGAGCACACGGGCCTCTCAGGTAGCTATGTGACGTCACTCTTTGCACGGCCTTGTCTAGTACGCAGGCGGGCAGTGAGTCTGAGAGGACAGTTGCCAACCGACAGCCAATCAGAGCACACGGGCCTCTCAGGTAGCTATGTGACGACACTCTTTGCACGGCCTTGTCTACTGCGCAGGCGGGCAGTGAGTCTGAGAGGACAGTTGCCAACCGACAGCCAATCAGAGCACACGGGCCTCTCAGGTAGCTATGTGACGTCACTCTTTGCACGGCCTTGTCTAGTACGCAGGCGGGCAGTGAGTCTGAGAGGACAGTTGCCAACCGACAGCCAATCAGAGCACACGGGCCTCTCAGGTAGCTATGTGACGTCACTCTTTGCACGGCCTTGTCTACTGCGCAGGCGCGCAGTGAGTCTGAGAAGACAGTTGCCAACCGACAGCCAATCAGAGCACACGGGCCTCTCAGGTAGCTATGTGACGTCACTCTTTGCACGGCCTTGTCTAGTACGCAGGCGGGCAGTGAGTCTGAGAGGACAGTTGCCAACCGACAGCCAATCAGAGCACACGGGCCTCTCAGGTAGCTATGTGACGTCACTCTTTGCACGGCCTTGTCTACTGCGCAGGCGGGCTGTGAGTCTGAGAGGACAGTTGCCAACCGACAGCCAATCAGAGCACACGGGCCTCTCAGGTAGCTATGTGACGTCACTCTTTGCACGGCCTTGTCTAGTACGCAGGCGGGCAGTGAGTCTGAGAGGACAGTTGCCAACCGACAGCCAATCAGAGCACACGGGCCTCTCAGGTAGCTATGTGACGTCACTCTTTGCACGGCCTTGTCTAGTACGCAGGCGGGCAGTGAGTCTGAGAGGACAGTTGCCAACCGACAGCCAATCAGAGCACACGGGCCTCTCAGGTAGCTATGTGACGTAACTCTTTGCACGGCCTTGTCTACTGCGCAGCGCGCTGTGAGTCTGAGAGGACAGTTGCCAACCGACAGCCAATCAGAGCACACGGGCCTCTCAGGTAGCTATGTGACGTAACTCTTTGCACGGCCTTGTCTACTGCGCAGCGCGCTGTGAGTCTGAGAGGACAGTCGCCAACCGACAGCCAATCAGAGCACACGGGCCTCTCAGGTAGCTATGTGACGTCACTCTTTGCACGGCCTTGTCTAGTACGCAGGCGGGCAGTGAGTCTGAGAGGACAGTTGCCAACCGACAGCCAATCAGAGCACACGGGCCTCTCAGGTAGCTATGTGACGTCACTCTTTGCACGGCCTTGTCTAGTACGCAGGCGGGCAGTGAGTCTGAGAGGACAGTTGCCAACCGACAGCCAATCAGAGCACACGGGCCACTCAGGTAGCTATGTGGCGTCACTCTTTGCACGGCCTTGTCTAGTACGCAGGCGGGCAGTGAGTCTGAGAGGACAGTTGCCAACCGACAGCCAATCAGAGCACACGGGCCTCTCAGGTAGCTATGTGACGTCACTCTTTGCACGGCCTTGTCTAGTACGCAGGCGGGCAGTGAGTCTGAGAGGACAGTTGCCAACCGACAGCCAATCAGAGCACACGGGCCTCTCAGGTAGCTATGTGACGTCACTCTTTGCACGGCCTTGTCCAGTACGCAGGCGGGCAGTGAGTCTGAGAGGACAGTTGCCAACCGACAGCCAATCAGAGCACACGGGCCTCTCAGGTAGCTATGTGACGTCACTCTTTGCACGGCCTTGTCTAGTACGCAGGCGGGCAGTGAGTCTGAGAGGACAGTTGCCAACCGACAGCCAATCAGAGCACACGGGCCTCTCAGGTAGCTATGTGTCGTCACTCTTTGCACGGCCTTGTCTAGTACGCAGGCGGGCAGTGAGTCTGAGAGGACAGTTGCCAACCGACAGCCAATCAGAGCACACGGGCCTCTCAGGTAGCTATGTGACGTCACTCTTTGCACGGCCTTGTCTAGTGCGCAGGCGGGCAGTGAGTCTGAGAGGACAGTTGCCAACCGACAGCCAATCAGAGCACACGGGCCTCTCAGGTAGCTATGTGACGTCACTCTTTGCACGGCCTTGTCTAGTACGCAGGCGGGCAGTGAGTCTGAGAGGACAGTTGCCAACCGACAGCCAATCAGAGCACACGGGCCTCTCAGGTAGCTATGTGACGTCACTCTTTGCACGGCCTTGTCTACTGCGCAGGCGGGCAGTGAGTCCAGCGGGCGGTGAGGCTGAGAGGATCCCCCGACAGTTGCCAGCCGACAGCCAATCAGAGCGGACGTAACGTGGCGAGACGCTTACTCTCAGGTATTTTACGACAATCTTTGCATGGCCTTGACGCGTGAACACATGTTTATGTATTGTTTATGTTGATAGCATTATAATCAATAATTAATTCATTTGTTAATCGATAATTAATTAGGTGTTTGAAAAGTAAAACTTTCGTAATTTTTATACGAAATATTTTTATGTGAACACAAATTTTATATACCAAGTATCGATTATTATGCGCTTGTTATTCACGAGTTATAATCAATAACGATAGACTTTATTCAGAATAGATAGAGGGCCGTGATATTTCTGTCTAACGGTGCTTGATAGATCAATGACAACAATGTTCAACAATAACAACAGGTTTTCAAATTTTATAGTTAAGAGAATTTTTCATTGTTGTGCATTGTTGTCATTGAAGATCTAGAGGGCCTAGGGTGCCGTGATTAATTCTATCTAAGGGTTCTTGACAGATCAATGACAGGAATGCTCAACATTTAGTTATCAAATGTTATGTTATGGTGCATTTTTCACTCTTGTGCATTGTTGCCATTGAAGATCTAGAGGGGCCTGATAAGCTCTAAGGGTTCTTTAGATAAAGGGTCCTCTTATTAAGAAAGAGTTATTTTTATTATGATTATTTTTTTAACGATACTTACGAGATATATAGTGAATTGTTTTGAGTATTCATGGAAATAATATATATCTGCACGATTTTTTTTTTTTTTAATTGAGGTTGGCATATCATTGCACATTTGCAATGTGTTGGAAACTAGATTTAAGCTCTAACCACTATAGTCGGCATCGTGTTCGTAATCGGGATTGGTATCGAAATCGTAGTTCTTCCCATTACAAATCATTACGATATAAGGATTTAGTTCATAACAGCACCATAAGAAACGTGTTAATTAACGATTTCCGGTTTGCGATCCCGATCCCGATACCACCAATTTTGGGTACTACGTTTTTTTCAACGGTCTTCAGTTTTCTTAAATATGCACAACATACAAAAGTTTAGCTTTGAAATTGAAACATTGTTCTGAAAGTTGCACAGATATTTATTTCTTAATTTTCTTACGGCTGTAACCGTCGATGTTACTATTTTACCCTGTTTAATACCAAAACATCTTAGCCTAGAAAAATGCACTGCTGATAAAAATTTGTATTGTGGTTAAAGAACATACTTTTTCTAGGATTTAACGAATTTTCAGTTCATTATCTGTTATGGTATTTTTGTAATGATTTTTTTCATCTTCCGGTACGAATGCACTCGTCGTACCGATAAACAGTGATTGACCAGAATGTATTGATTTTATTTAGTTTCCGTTACAAATTTGTTACAAATGTTGTAGAAAACGTCAGATGTACATCATTGTAATGATCAAAAGACATACACTTACAAAGTACAAAGTACTGCATACGTACAATACAGTTCACAACACAAATTATTAGAATCTAATTTCCTTTTGTACCTTTATATAGATATCTCACAGCAAGAAGTAAGATAGTATCAGGACCACCCACATTTAGTTTCCAGCTTAACAAGCGCGAATCACTAACGTTTTTCCCGATTATCCAGTACAATTTGGTTGCGGTAAGTTTTTTGACGGTAACGCACAAGAAAACGCGCAAGCAGGTTTCCGTCAAAAAATTTAACGCAACCAAATTGTACTAGATAATCGGGAAAAACGTCAGTGATTCGCACTTGTTAAGCTGGAAACTAATTGTGGGCGGTCCTGACTCCCCTGACACTTCTTACTTCTTGGTGTGAGATAACTCTTATATGTTCGTTTATCAGAAGTGTGTTTCTCTAGACCAAGTTATGTTTGGTATTAAGCAGGGTAAAGTAGCAATGCCAATATCGACGGAATTAGAGCCATAGGAAAAGTTAATAAATGAATAATTTTGTAACTTTAAGAAGCCAATGTTACAATTTTAAACTAAAACTAGCTTTTGTATGTTGTGCATATTTAATAAAAGTGAAAACCGTGCCTATATAGTCTAAAGTTTGATCCCTCGGGAGAAAAACAGGAAATCAGACTTCTACCTGCTAATGTGTTGTATTGCTGACTTGACTTGTCTTTTGATTTGGTCGTTATATGAGGCATGATACACTGTTTAATCCCTGAGCTTTCCACTTGGTTATAAGCCTTAACCGAATATTGGTGAGATCGTGTTGGTAATCCGGAAATCGTGAAACTAACTTGGTTCTTATGCCGCTGTTCACAACTAAATCGTTATGTCGCAATCCGGATTGAATCGTAAAATGTTTTCATATTTCTATGACTGCGATCCCAATGACAATTGATAAAGACTAAATCAATTAAATATATTGATTTTTGAATCTTTCAGTACATACACTAGGTCGTGATCGGAAACATTAGCAAATTGGCTATTCTTCTACGACTACGATTGCGATCCCGATGCTGACAGTTGTGGTTATGGTTTAAGGCTGTAAACAATACTTACTACTCGGAAACATGAAGCAACGTGTGACTTCTAATAGTCCGCATAATCTTTTGTAGTCGATGGTAACAATTACTGCCATATTTCTCACAACTGAGTTCTATACACAACCCATTGCGCATACTTTGGAGCTGAAATAGGACGAATACTCATAACTATGAGGAACCGTAATCAGGAATTTTCGGAAAAAAAGAAATTACTAAATAACTAGTTTAAAAATGTGCTACATAAGTTTTTTTGTTTGGCATCTTTAAAATGGTATTTAATACCAAAATGTTGATGATGATGATTATGATATTTGGGTTTCGTTTTTGCAACGATGCTAATCGAGACGATGAGTGGGTGGTTATGATTAATTAATAACGCCACACAACATCCATGCCCAGGCCAGGATTCGAACCTGGAACGCAGAGAGAGCGGTTTACTATAGACAAACGCCTAAACGACCGCGACCAACTTCTCTAGCTTAAAAATGCCGCAAATTAGCTAGAATATTATCAACATCTACGAATATTTCCCCAAACACAAGGTATTATTGTAGTGTTCGGATAAAATAAGAAAATTTTAATAATAATATCTCAAAATATAGACTCGTTTTTACAAAACACAATTAATGCTGGATACTTTTTTAGATAACCTGTGGGTGGATATTGATAATATCTATAGTCCCGCATCACCCCACACAATGTTTAAAGATAGCAACTAAAAAATTTTCATCACTCATGTGTGTGTTTTTTTTTACTATTTATCTCGATCAGACTAAATGAGAAAAGTTAAAACTTCAATCAACTATTTATTACAAATCGTACCTAGAGAAAGTTCACAAAAATGTAATTAAAATTGCCGTTCTTATCAAGATATTAATCAAAAAGAATTTTAATTAAGTTCGCCAGGAAGATATTGTAGTAAAACTCGTCGTAATAGGGATGGGTAAACACGTTTAATAGCCTAAACGTTTAACTGTTTTTAAAATTCGCGTTGAAAAGTTTAAACGTTTAGTCGCTCGCTTCTTCCCCTGTCGTGAGATGAAAAAAATGACCGATGCAGTAAATAATCGAAAAGTTCCGGAACCTAGGGTAAAATTAAAATTCGTGGTGAGAAAAAACTCTAATATGAGAGTATTGGAGACTCAAACTAACACATAGATAGCGCTGCTAAGCAACACCCTTATCTGCGCCATTGATGATTTAACAATAAAGCAACAATGAACAATTGACGATAAACTCATCCTTATAGTAGTTTATTTTCTTGCCACCAGAATGCGTCTAGTCTATTTTGAGGGGCCAATAGTAGACTCCGTTGTAATTAAGATTTGCTTGTTTCTATCATATTTATGAACACTTATGTACAAACGTTTAAAAGTGGTGTAGAAAATATAAACGTTTACATCTACTCTCAGATTTAAACGTTTAAACGTGTTGCCATAGAAAATGTAAACGTTTACAGCCATTTCCACATTTAAACGTTTAAACGTCCCATCCCTAATTTTTACTATTTCAATGCCGAGACCAGAGTAAAAAGACAAAAAAAATGACTTCAAAAGAACTGCATAGAAAGGTACGAAGAGGTAAAACTACATTTTGATTGATTTATTTTTTGTGTATATTTTTTGTTTATATTTTTTATTATTTACTTCACAGCTAAAGTGTCACCGCGTTAACTTGCAAGGTAGTGTCTTATTGTCCTATGGATTATGTACAATAGAATACAATACAATACAATACATCTTTATTTTTCAAAAACAAAAATTACGAAGTTCAATTACAAATCGTTCTTCGACCTATAACCACATACACATCATACATAAGTAAATAATAAGTATTAATAAAAGTAAGAAATAAGTAAGAAGTATCTACACCAAGAACTCATTTATACTGTTGAAACGGTTTCTAGGAGGAACTGCTTTATTCTGGCTTTTAAGGTCGGTATACAAACTTATTTAAGGTTTAGCAAAATCAAATAAAACCAAAATCATTATGGCAATTACCGAAAACGATTACCGTTAACTTAAGTACTCTGTGTAACAAGGTAACACAGTTTCTGCTCACAAACGAGAGAGACAGTTTTGAATTCGGAGTTGTCCCCGGGGGTGTAGATATACAATGAAGGGGGGGGGGGTGGGGGGGGGGGGGCAGGTTAAAATTTGTAAACCCACCACTGCGTCCACATTACTTTTACTAATAAACTGTCAAGTGTTCTAACTTATAGCAAAATACATTTAAAATTATATTTAAGCAGAAATATATGTTCAAGAAATGTGAAAGTTCAAGCACAGATAAGGGATTGTTGTCTGTGGTTCAAGTATTCCATGTTCACATGTTTATTCGCAGCTGGCCACTTGATGTCCAGTTGATTTTGTGAAGTTGCGGAGTTTAGATAAGCCTGGCCCATCTCTGCTTGTTTCAGCTCTCTTGTCACGTACTTTTGTGAGTCACAGAAAGCTTTTTTATTTTTTAATTAAACCTTCAAAACAATATCTCCGTGCCATTTCAAAATTAAATAGTATATAGAGAGTTGGTAGGCAATGTATTCCCAGGGGATGAAGGGGGGGGCGAATGACAATTCTCGAGGGGTGCTTCGCCCCCCCCCCCCCCCCCCGGGATCATAGCTGAATTCAACACTAAAGATGAGAATGACTCGACTCTCTGATGAGATGGCTTTATGCATTGAAATACTCCCCCTGAAAACAACCAACCCTCTCCCCCCCCCTCCCCCTTCTTTCAGCTAACAATGAGACCTGGCATCATAGAGTTACTTCTTATAGTGAAGATGGCGAAGTAAATTCTTGTAAGTACGTTTTCGCAAACATTTTAGTCTCCGAGAACTGCTCCCAACAAAACGACAGCAAACGTCTCGAAATGGCGTTATGGAATTCGAAAACTACATAGCGTTTTTTTTATACCATCGCGAATGTCTCAATTCGTGGTTTAGAATAAGGTCCGTATTCATAGTCATCCCGGCTCTATGTCTGGTGAATGTGAGATTTCGCGCAGCAGAGCATTCGCTCACTACACCCTTCGCGGACTAGAGTTTTCGCTCAGTAGAATATTCGCGCATTAGAGCATTCGCGCAGTAGAACATTAGCGCACTAGAGCATACGCGCACTAGAACATTCGCGCAGTAGAGTTTTCACGCACTAGAGCATTCGCGCATTAGAACATTCGCACACTACAGTATTCGCGCACTAGAGTTTTCGCGCAGTAAAACATTCGCGCACTTAAAATTTCGCTCACTAGACCCGTTCCCGTCATCCCCTACCCCTAGGGGGCGCCCGTTGAAGCAAAGGATTTGTTTTCTATGGGAAATAACATGTATTGCATGAAACAGTTACGTCTAAAAATGACACCACCGATAGAGGTGGCTCAGCGGTAAGACGCGATACTCTAATTCGGGAGGTCGCCACTTCGATTCCGGCCACCGGCAGTCCTGACTGAAGGTTTTTCCGAGGTGTTCCTCAGTCGTAAAGGCAAATGCTGGGATTGAGTCATACTATCAGCCCTCGGACATTCCTTCCCAGCTATCCAAACACCCTAATATACCTAGTTAGTCACCTGAAGAGGGGCACATCAGGTGTGCACCCTACAACTGGTATTCCTACGAAAGATTATTATTGCCGTTATTACTATTGACAACTCAACAATTTCTCTCACTATTATGACCGCTGTGGCGTCACGAGATGTATGCAGTACTTTATTTCATTGTAATTA
Source organism: Isoperla grammatica (assembly GCA_945910005.1). NCBI lineage: Eukaryota > Metazoa > Arthropoda > Insecta > Plecoptera > Perlodidae > Isoperla > Isoperla grammatica. Next base: position 41,977,125 of record OX246744.1, read on the forward strand.
AGGTCAGTGTAGGGCATAATACCCTCTTTAGCCTGATGAGTGACGATTGATGAATGATAATGAGGAAGGGAGGAGAGGAAGCCTAGGACCGGCACGTAGCCTACTCCTGTCGAAAAGTACCAAGGTGACCATCGGCTTTACGTCCCATCCGAAAGGACGGTGTAACTTTGACCAGTCACATAGGTTCCTCCACTAACCTGGACTGTTGACGAGAATAACGAAGCTGTTACACAAGCTTTCGAACCCTCCAATCTACAACGGTAACTATTGTTCAGAGGTGAGTGGTCACCCATCTACCTCCTGACCTAGCCCGAGGTTGTTTAACTTCGGTGTTCGTATGGGAACCGGCTAAGCGACCGCGGCTAAACCTTGGCTGCTGTATACAGTGTGTTACAGTGTGTTACAGTGTGTAACAGTGTGTTTCAGTGTGTTACAGTGTGTTACAGTGTGTTACAGTGTGTTTCAGTGTGTTTCAGTGTGTTACAGTGTGTAACAGTGTGTCACAGTGTGTCACAGTGTACGTTACAGTGTGTGTTACAGTGTATGTTACAGTGTGTTACAGTGTGCTGCAGTGTGTTACAGTGAAGTAGTGTGTAACAGTGTATTGCAATGTGTTACAGTGTATTACAATGTGTTACAGTGTGTTACAGTGTGGTTCGGTGTGTTACAGTGTATTACAGTGTTTTGCAGTGTGTTACAGTGTGTTACAGTGTGTTACAGTGTGTTACACTTTGTGTCAGTGTGTTACACTTTGTTACAGTGTGTTTCACTTTGTTACAGTGTGTAACAGTGTTACAGTGTGTTACAGTGTGTTACACTGTGTTAGAGTGTGTTATAGTGTATTACAGTGTGTGACAGTTTGTTACAGTGTGTTACAGTGTGTTACAGTGTGTACAGTGTGTACAGTGTTTTACAGTGTGTTACAGTGTGTTACACTGTGTTAGAGTGTGTTAGAGTGTGTTACAGTGTGTGACAGTTTGTTACAGTGTGTTACAGTGTGTACAGTGTGTACAGTGTTTTACAGTGTGTTACAGTGTGTTACAGTGTGGTACAGTGCGTTCTGTCTCGCTAACCGAATACCATTGATCACCCCCAAAGTAACCAAGGTCATTAATCCATCGTTCAGACGCCCAGATCACATATCACATAAAATCAACGCGGGCTATAAAATTACAAGTTTACGATTCTGCTTTTAGTGAAATCGATAGAGAACATCTTTAGAGGCAATTAACTCTGACGGAGGGGTAGGGTTACAGGGTTAATATACTCCCCCCCCTTCCCCTCCCCTTAAACGCTCCGCTGGGTCGAGAATACGCGCCTGCTGTAATTACTATAGGCTGTAAACGACCACTAAACCATCTTGAGTGGATGGTTTAATGGTTTGATGGTTTGGGCATGAATATTGGTAAAGTGGGCCCAACTTTAAGGGGTATTCAAGCAAGAAAATAAAAATACATATGTGTGCCCATCTATGAGAAATAATGATATATAAGAGTCAAAATAAGTTCCTATAGCTCTTACCAACAACTCTTAGCCCAGCCAATGAAAGGCGACGATTTATAAATCCGGCCAATGGTAGCAATCCTAAGTAAAACAGTAAGGGAAATAAAACCGTAAACCTTAAATCCTAAATGTGTGTAAACAGAACTTAAACCGTACCGTAAACCGGGCCAGGGGTAGAATTTGGCCAAGGTGACTCTGCCAGTCGTAAGAGGCCACAAAGCAAATTCCAACAATTTTCGTTTCCACCCATTAACCCCTATTTCCCATCCTTGTGTCCCCCATCACCAAGTTATTGAATAAGTTTTAAGCTAAGTATTAAGTATAGGTCTCTCACAGCAAGAAGTAAGTAGTATCAGGACCGCCCACGTTTAGTTTCCAACTTAACAAGCGCGAATCACTAACGTTTTTCTCAATTATCTAGTACAATTTGGTTGCGGTAAGTTTTTTGACGGTTACGCACAAGAAAACGTGCAAGCAGGTTTCCGTCAAAAAACTTAACGCAACCAAATTGTACTAGATAATCGGTAAAAACCTTAGTGATTCGCGCTTGTTAAGTTGGAAACTAATTGTGGGCGGTCCTGACTCCCCCGACACTATCTTACTTCTTGCTGAGTGTATGTTACGAGTTAGGTGTTGTTGCGGCTCACAGTCACCACTAAGGGTTACACGCGTCCCCGAGCAGAACGATGAAAATCAATGTTCTTATTTATCCTCGGCTTGTTTGCTCTTCTGATAGAGACGACAAGAGACGCAGCTCTCTGTCAATACACTCGACTCTTGTCTCCCCCCCCCCCTCTCCCCCCCCCCCCTCCACCCCCTCGTCACGACACAGTCAGCCGTCTCGGCAACTGTTGCGGAGTGAGAGTAGAATGGAGACGATCGCTGCGCTCGCTCATAGTAACTTGCGCGAACTGGTTTCTAAATAATCCCAGTCTGGCCCAGGGGTAGAATTTTGCCAGGGTGACTCTGCCTATCGTAAGAGGCAACAAAACAAGGTCCACCACTTTTCGTTTCCACCCAGAACCCTATTTCCCATCTTTGTGTTCTCCGTCGCTAAACGACCTACTTGGCGAGTACGTCTTTAAACAAAAAATGCAATTTAAAAATAATAAAAACATCGTCGCCCTATATAGTGTATTGCAATGAATCTGTGGTCCTAGGATCCCGCCTTCCCCTACTTCACTCCATACCTCGAATCGCCGGCTCGAGCCAGCCGCGAGGGGTACCCATGGCTCGAGCCGGCGATTCGAGGTATGGAGTGAGGTAGGGGAAGGTGGGCGGGATTCTTGGACCACAGATTCATTGCAATACACTATAGGCTAGCTGCTTGAGTTAGCGTGTGGTCGGTTTGGGAGGGCGCCAGGAGTTCACACTGCCTTGATGGGTATAGGATCGGGGAACTGCCTACCGCAATTGTATACCATAATTTTTCGTAGGAATACCCGTTATATAGGGTGCACACCAGCTTTACCTGATGTGCCCCTCTTCAGGTGACTAACTAGGTTATTAGGGTGTTGGATGGCTGGGAAGTAATGTCCGAGGGCTGTAAGTAGGACTCAATCCGAGCATTCACCTTTACGACTGAGGAAAACCTCGGAAAAAACCTTCAGTCAGGACTGCCGGTGGCCGGAATCGAACCGGCGACCTTCCGAATTAGTCTCGCGTCTTACCGCTGAGCCACCTCTATCGGTTATAGGGCTATCTTTACTACAATTAGGTACGGAACGTGCTTTCTTAAATCTACGTACACACACTTGTAGATGGAATAAACACCAAGTTATCATGAACAATGTTTATTTGTCCATATACGCACATAAAACAATACATTAATGTACAGTACGCTTTCCCAGTAAATATACCACAATATGTTACATAAAAGTAAAACCTAGAAATAATGTCCTCAGCCAGGTAGATCAGATTTTGCCGGCTTACGTTGTCACTTGGTCAACAACTTAAACAAAAGTCACATATGAAAACAAAAGTCATATGATCGCAATACCGCGTGCTGTTATCAACGTCCGACGACTCACCGACTCGGCAGGTCGCGAGAGCGAGTGACGCGTATTCCACCGATCAATAAAGTTCAATATTATAAATAAGATTACTTAATAAATTGAGGTAGATAGTTCTGTAGCGTTCTTTAGTCTGAACGTATACTTAATAATTAGCGGTAGCCTGAATAATTAATGGCAATAAATAGGCCTGTGAACTTCTTGACCGTGATTAACAGTTCAATAGTGCAACGAATAAATAAAACTATGATTGTCTGTACTCATCCTCATCCTCCGGGTTCCTCAGCACGTCGTCAACGATGTTTCCAGTGGGGTGGGTGGCGATGGATGATGGCGATGTGGGCGATCTCGAAGCGATGTCTTAGAGAATCGTTGGGGGGGGGGGGGGTGATGAAGATATGGGACGATGATTAGCGGCGGTTGTCACTGAAGTTAAGCGATAGTACTTATATTTAATTATCTCACTCGGTACTTGTAGTGACGTACAGTGGAGCGCCACTGAATATTAGATTACCAATGGTATACTTTTTTTATCAGTTCCCGACAGTCACTAATAACAACACACCAAACTTAAACAATCTTAAATACACACACTCGGCAATCCTTTTAAAGTAAATGCAATTAAGTGCCGCGAGAAGTGCTTCTATACACTTAGTCCACGCACTTACTATGCTGTACGCAATGTAGCCAAGCGTGCTTTTAATCCGGACTCAGTCGTCGCGATGTTTCCGGCTCGAACTCTCGACCTCGTGTGTCTCGCTATCTTTCACTATCTCCTCGCTTATCGCGGCAGTAGGGGTAGGTAAAGGGTACAGGTAATGGAATGGGTGATCGGTACTGCAGGGTTCAAAAGACTGTTATAGGTCTCTCACAGCAAGAAGTAAGATAGTATCAGGACCGCCCACATTTAGTTTCCAACTTACAAGCGCGAATCACTGACGTTTTCCCCGATTATCTAGTACAATTTGGTTGCGGTAAGTTCTTTGACGGTAACGCACAAGAAAACGTGCAAGCAGGTTTCCGTCAAAAAACTTAACGCAACCAAATTTAACTAGATAATCGGGAACAACGTTAGTGATTCTCACTTGTTTAGTGGGAAACTAATTGTGGGCGGTCCTGACTCCCCTGACACTATCTTACTTTTTGGTGTGAGAGACCTATACAACATTTATCTTAAAATGAATAAAAACAAGTGACTCCAGAAATAAATCGTACGGAGATATACTAGCCCAACGTCAGTATTCCCATAACAATCACAGAGAGTCACCTAGCGCAGCTTTTATGCGCGCTAATTAGAAGAAAATCAACACAATCCTAGTGTTCTTTCACATATTCGTAAATAAGACTGAGTAGAGTACACAAGGCTTACTATAGCCACGCCCACCGTTCCAGGTAACCAACGGAAGGTGTAAATTATCCCTATTTGACCTGTCTCAATTTAGACGGTATGAACTAGAGAAGTAGACAATTAAGTTGGTAAAGGTCTCTCACAGCAAGAAGTAAGACAGTGTCAGGACTGCCCACAATTAGTTTCCAACTTTACAAGTGCGAATCACTAACGTCTACCCCGAATTTGGTTGTATTAAGTTTTGTGACGGAAACCTGCTTGCACGTTTTCTCGTGCGTTACCGTCAAAAAACTTACCGCAACCAAATTGTACTAGATAATCGGGAAAAACGTTAGTGATTCGCGCTTGTTAAGTTGATAACTACAAATAAAATAAAAAAACTGATACTATCTTACTTCTTGCTTTGGGAGACCTATACCATTGGACACGGCTGTGTCGTAAGCATGAGAATACTTACGTTGGGCCAACTTTACCACAAAATTCCCTAATTCAAAATGGCGTCTAAATATTACTGGTCCCACCCCCACCCTGGGGGCCTCATTCCTGTACATTTTTTTAACTCTCCTTAACTCTCGCTAACCCCATGTTAAAATGACCCCGGGGTTAACTCCTACACAGGCTTCCCTGCATAATTCGGAGGCAAATGTGACCCTGTCTGATAGTAGGGTTAAGAAGAGTTATCTCAACAATACCTTGAAATGCCGCCATTTTGTCAATACCCGTGTGTGTAGTTTCACAAATGTCACATTACAATTCTTTAATTGGGATATCCACCTACATGAATACGTTACTTTATGTGTTTATTGAAGTTTATAAATAATTTTGTGTATTTATAGTACATTATAAAGGTCCTACATGTGTAAATATGTAGTTTTATTAAGTATTTTGTGGACGTTTTGAGGTTATTGGAATGTTTTTGTTTGTTATTGTTTTTATTTTGTCTCGTTTTTTCAACAATGTCTTCCTTCGATCGGCGTCTCAATTGCTGACTCCTGATTGGCTATTGGCTAACACCGGGGTTAAGTTTGCAAATGTACTGGAATCAGGCCCTGAAGGTCTAGGATTTCAGTTCGATGTCCTTATATGGGCAGATCAACGGATTCTTTCCATTAGGCCTGATATTCCGCGTTTCTTATGTAGAAGCACGACAGTGGATTTGGAGACAATCTTGAGATTTCTTAATGGGGTTGATATAGTCGTCGTACAACATCTTCGGTAATGCTTCCGTCACGGTGGGGTGAGCGGCAGCCAACCAGCGGCCGTGGCTAATTCAAATACCTGCTCGGGTTGGCCGAGACCGTAAACACGTCATTGACTCATTGATTGATGACGAAAGCATTACCAAAGTTATTGTAACGACGAACTTTAATCTATATCTAACATTTCTCTGTCTGTCTTTCCCGGACTGCAAAGAAGAGGCTGTTCTGGGATCCGTCCCAGTCGCTGTAGTAAGGACCCTTTGCCCAGGATGGTCAGGCATATAACTCGTTCCAGTAAGATTTGTAATTCTAAGCTGTTAAGTTGTGCCTGTTATGTGCTGTGATGTCTTTTATGAATGTGAAAGGAAAATGGAAGAAATGTTTGTAAGATAGGTAATACGTTTTATAAAGTATGATACTTGCTAATAGAGAAACTTTCTTACTTACCTAGTTACTTACTTTAATTACGTACTTATTTAATTACTTAGTTACTTATTAATTACTTACTTCCTGTCTTCCTTCCTACCTTCCTTACTTACTTACTTGCTTACTTACTTACTTACCCACTTACTTACTCACTCCATTATTAGTTACTTACTTACTTCCTCAGTTACTTACTTTACTTACTTCCTCACTTAATCACTCATTTAGTTACTTACTCACTTAGTTACTTTCATACTTACTTACTAACTTACGTAATTGCCTACTTACTCAATAGTTGCTTACTAACGTACCTTATTACTTACTCACTTATTTGCCAAACTTACTTACTCACTGGCTTACTGACCTAGCTAGTTACTTACTCACTTGCCTACTTATTATATGCTCACTTACTTACTTACAATAACTTACCAACTAACTAACTTACTCACTAACTTACTTACTTATTTATTTACTTATCGGCTCGGTTCTCATATTAACTGTTGAGCATTGTTCGCCTAAGTGTGATGTCACGGCAATCACAATGTGATTGTGATACTTCAGCGTATCAACCAATGAAGGTTCAGAGATGAACGAAGATTAGTGTTTTAATCCCGACGCTCAAAGCGAGCGAGCTGGGGAGATTGCTTCGCAGCGACAAGAGAGAATAATATTCCGCACAAAAGACTATAAATATAAAATCTATTTCACGTAGAGTTCCATTCCGACGAGAAGGGAGGCGATAAGTCGCATAACAAGGGGAGAATTTAGAGTCTCATTGCGAAGTAACAGAGGAAGATCGAACGAAAATCAAAGTAATGAGAATAATTGTGATTGCTGGGAATCATCGAGATTCAATTGACGGGGAATTCGTTTCGCAAGATGAAAGCTCCGGATCTCTTTTGCTGAGTGAGGGGAGATGGGTTGCGGGGGGGGGGGGGAGGGGGGTACAAATGGTTTGTTTCTTTCTCCCCTCACTCCCTCTCAACGCAATTAGAACATGGAATGCTCTTCCTACAGAGATCAGGGATGTGAATGTCAATAATTTTAACATTTTCAAGAGTAAAGCTCACAATCAATATTCGAGTAATGTATATTCGCAATGCCGAAATATATTGATAATGTGTAGACCAACACTCGTCCCAAATTGTTGTTTTATTTTGTTCAATTCGTAAATTTTTCCTGTTATCGTATTAATGAGGTGAAAATTAATTATGAACTTATGTTCATTCATTCATGTTTTCTTTCAAGTAATGTATGCAATATGCATGCAATTTGTATGGATGAACGTAAACTTTGATTTATGAACTTTTTATTTTATTTTAAGCACTACATATGTCTTATAATGTTGACATTAACTTTAAATTCAACTGTATACACAAGTGTAGTTTAATGAATGATATGGATGAATAGCTAGCCTTAATAACAATTTCATGTGTTTCCTTCTAATTTGTTTCTCTCTAATGTGTTAAAATCGTGCATTTGATGTTCCTAATTAATCTTTATTTTTTGTATTATGTATCTTATTAAAATGTATTAGAGTTGGATGTAAGAAATGGCTTTCACTAATTCCCCTCGGAATAAAGTCAAAACACAATCAGTCTCTCTCTCTCTCTCTCTCTCTCTCTCTCTCTCTCTCTCTCTCTCTCTCCTCTCTCTCTCCTCTCTCTCTCTCTCTCTCTCTCTCTCTCTCTCTGTCCTTTGTTTTGTAAGACATTTTCCAAAAACTTTCTTTCCTTCATTTATTCAAAGTGTATTTTTCTCTCTGGTTTCCTTCCCCGTCAACAAAAAAAAGGTCCACAAAAATTCCTGTGAATTCTATGTTGTTCTCGCTAAAAGCATAATATATAGAACCTTTGTTATTTTTTTGTATAAATCTGTGCAGAACAAAGAACTCCCTAAGTGGCTGAAAGTATTGTTAGATGCGATTGCTGGACAACTAAGTCATTGCATTTACCCGAACTGTAGTAATGTTCATATCTGTTACAACAACGCAGATTTCATCTTGTTCAAGCAAGAGATGATTTTCAGAATCGATCTAGAGGGCTGTGATTACTTCTATCTAAGGGTTCTTGATAGATCAATGACAACAATGATCAACAATAATAACTATAGTTTTCAAGAATTTACCAAACATTTTAATCGGACGATTTACTTATCTCAGATTGGTTACCATGGTATCAACAAATATGAGATATACAGAATGCATGGTGGCTTCTACCTGGCGCCATTTTTTATTCCGATTATCAGAAAATCACCGGATTTAATTTTGGTGAAAGTGGGCCCTCTAAGGTGCATTTTTCACTGTTGGGCTTGTTGAGCTAACTTTATTTTTCTTGAAGTTTAGCAAGGGATATAGATGCTTCATTCTCATGATAAGTGGTTAGCAAATTCGTCTAACGTAAACATATTACACATACATTATACAACATTATAATAATAATAATAATAATAATAATAATAATAATAATAATAATAATTATTATTATATATTATTATTATTTTTACTATTATTATTATTATTATTATTATTATTATTATTATTATTATTATTATTATTATTTATTATTATTATTATTATTATTATTATTATTATCATTATCATTATTATTATAATATTATCATATCTCAAATATCACATTTATATAGGGTCCCTAAATATTTCAACAAACACGGCGCGAGAACGCTTAAAGTAATTATTCCACGTACTTTTAACGAGTTGCTACTTAGCCTAAAAGTATTAAATTCAATTAGCATAATTAAAAGAGGGCTAAAGGATTTTTATTTCAATAGTATTTAATCTCATATCAATTCTTTGTTTGTACGTTAAAGTTGTTGGGTTTTCATCATCGTATTCATAAATTTAATTTTGTCTTTATTAAAATCATGTGATTTCAAAGTAGTTGTCAAACATGCATATGTTTTTACTGTCTTCTATCATGATATTTTGTGTCGTAATCGTTCTCATTATTAGTTCTATGTTGTATTATATTCTACTGTCATTTTCATTTTGTTTCCATCTTACTGTGCACTGAATTGTTATTTATCTTGTGTAATCCACAGTTAAGCCTCATGGCTTTGTGGAACAAGTTGTTCTGTACTTTTCATTGTGTATTCTAATAATAATAAAGTTTGTGCGATTGTGAAAAAAAAAAATCATTATTATTATTATTAATATTATTACTATTATTATTATTATTATTATTATTATTATTATTATTATTATTATTATTATTATTATTATTATTATTATTATTATTATTATTATTATTATTATTATTATTATTATTATTTTTATTATTATTATTCCTATTATTATTTTTATTATTATTATTTTTATTATACATTTTAGCCTCATTTATGGCAGTTGTGACGTAACGTGCATGTCAAGACTTGTTCTGGGGTTATAATCCTACCCGGCGCCTCCACCATTGAAACCACCGGGTACCGTCTGCAGTTGGTAAACTCTTGTCACTTCCAGATTTCCTGATACCGGTACCTGTATTGTTATTGTCCACCGCATTGACTGCACCGACCGTGAATGGAATGCGACCCCTCCACGTCTGACAACATGCGAACGATATTATCACTACAATACCTGAGGCAAGAGAACGGGATGCAACTAGATTTAGGTTGTTAGTTGTCACACGCGTCACTTCACTATTACATAATCCGTGACGACAAATACCAACCAAATTAATTTGACGGGACTATAAGATTGAGGATTCAGAGCTCCATTCAAAGTATTGTAACAGAAGCGATGTTGCCAGATTTCCGAGAAGACAAGATAGACATTACAACAGCACAAAGACTCCGCGAGTGGGCTGTTCACTTTGTCTTGTTATTGAGTTTCATTGTTACAGTCTTAGCGCAAAGAACACAGAAGGAAAGACAAACAAACAAGTGTATATAAGATTCCTGAGCTCTTTGTTGTTCGGATGGGCAAAAGCGTGGG